>LR999960.1:18812291-19334791 GCA_905220385.1 Xylota sylvarum
GTTGGCGTAACCTAGTAGTTGCACAGACTTTTGAAAGGTTGTGCTTCCGGTGTTGGCTTGTGAGTTTCGCACAATTCTTTCAAGAACGATGTTAAAAAAATCACATGACAGCGCGTCACCTTGTCTAAAAACTTTTTTGACATCAAAGGTCTCGGTGAGATCGTTACCGACCTTGATGGAACAGCGGGAATTCCAGCGAGAATCGTGCACAGGCGAACGAGTTTGGCAGGGATGCCAAAACTAGACATGGCTCTGTATAGATCATCTCTATAGATGCTGTCATATGCGGCCTTAAAATCGATGAAAATATGGTGGGTATCGATTTGGACGTCTTGAGTTTTTTCCAGGACTTGAAGTGTGAAGATTTGATCGATTGTGGACTTTCCTGGTTTGAAACCACACTGATAGGGCCCAATCAGCTTGTGGACAAAGGGTTTCGGACATTCACACAATATGGTAGATAAGATCTGGTACGCGATGTTGAGGAGACTGATACCTCTGTAATTGACGCAATTTAGGGGGTCTCCTTTCTTGTGGCAAACGGTGCTGAGATTCCATTCATCAGACATACACTCATCTGACTAAATTTTAGAAATGAGTTGGTGTATGCTCTCTACCAAGTCATTTCCAGCTGCTTTGAACAGCTCGGCTGGTAAGCCGTCAGGTCCAGCAGCCTTGTTGGATTTGAGTTTGGATATTGCTATCCTCACTTCGTTTTGGTCAGGTGGACGGAAGTTTTGGCTATCATCGTCTATGTTGAATGGTTCATTCTGCCTGACAGCGGTATGTCGGTCTTCGTCGCCGTTATACAGTCTGCAGAAGAAATTTTTCCATATTCTCAGCACCGACTGTGACTCTACTACGAGGTTTCCTTCCTTATCTCTACAGGTCTTGTTGGCCTGACACGTTCTTTTTACCTGTTAGTAAAACTTCCGTACATTATTCCTGGAATATAATCTCTCAATATCTTCGATCACACGCTTCTCATGCTCTTTTTATACCCTATCCTAAGGGTATATTAAGTTTGACACATAGTTTGTAACATAGAGAAATAATCGAGATAGACCCTATAAAGTATATATATTCGTGATCAGCATCAATAGCGAAATCGATTGAGCGATGACCGTCCGTCCGTCCGTCCGTCCGTCCGTCCGTCCGTCCGTCCGTCCGTCCGTCCGTATGTCACCGATTTTTGGGCCTTAAATTTTGAGCTAATACGATGAAATTTCATATCTGGGCTTCTGAGAAAAAGATACAGTACAAGTGTAAACATTTTTGAAATCCGCCCACTGCCACGCCCACTTTTTCATATCTTCACTAAATTATATGAAACCCAAAAATTTTGTTAAGACCAAATATTTAGGCATTCAGATTCCCTACAATCCACCCATACAAAAGTTTTGGCCACGCCCACTTTTTGGGGGCGTTTTCATCACAAAACCGATTTTTGGGCCTTAAATTTTTAACTAGGACGCTGAAATTTCATATCTGGGCTTCTGACGAAAAGATACAGTACAAGTGTAAAATTTTTTTACATCCGCCCACTGCCACGCCTACTTTTTTATAACTTCACTAAATTATATGAAACCGAAAAATTTTGTTAAGACCAAATATTTGGGTATTTATATTCCCTACAATTCACCCATAGAACAGTTTCGACCACGCCCATTTTTTGGGGGCGTTATCATCAAAAAACCTATTTTGATAAAATTTTACATGTAACATCCTCAAACGTTCGAGGTTATAGCCATATTTGAGTACAAAATGCAATTTGGCCACGCCCACTTTATAGGGAGGAGGATAGGGTATCAGACGATCCGTTCCAGACGGATTGTAGCTTTTCTGTATGTTTATACCCTATCCTAAGGGTATATTAAGTTTGACACATAGTTTGTAACATAGAGAAATAATTGAGATAGACCCTATAAAGTATATATATTCGTGATCAGCATCAATAGCGAAATCGATTGAGCGATGACCGTCGGTCCGTCCGTCCGTCCGTCCGTCCGTATGTCACCGCTTTTTGGGCGTTAAATTTTGAGCTAGGACGATGAAATTTCATATCTGGGCTTCTGAGAAAAAGATACAGTACAAGTGTAAAAATTTTTGAAATCCGCCCACTGCCACGCCCACTTTTTCATAACTTCACTAAATTATATGAAACCGAAAAATTTTGTTAAGCCCAAATATTTAGGCATTCAGATTCCCTACAATCCACTCATACAAAAGTTTTGGCCACGCCCACTTTTTAAGGGCGTTTTTATCATAAAACCGATTTTTGGGCCTTAAATTTTTAACTAGGACGCTGAAATTTCATATCTGGGCTTCTGACGAAAAGGTACAGTAGAAGTGTAAATTTTTTTTACATCCGCCCGCTGCCACGCCTACTTTTTTATAACTTCATTAAAATATATGAAACCGAAAAATTTTGTTAAGACCAAATATTTAGGTATTCAGATTCCCTACAATTCACCCATAGAACAGTTTTGGCCACGCCCACTTTTTGGGGGCGTTTTCATAAAAAAAAACGATTTTGATAAAATTTTACATGTAACATCCTCAAACGTTCGAGTTTATAGCCATATTTGAGTACGAAATGCAATTTGGCCACTCCCACTTTATAGAGAGGAGGATAGGGTATCAGACAATCCGTTTCAGACGGATTGTAGCTTTTCTGTATGTTTTCTTCTTTCGGAGAAGCCGATGTTCTTCGCGTCTCTTTTGCTCGCAGAGCTTACAAGCCGCTCTCGTCTTTCTGTGCAGCGCCGCCTTGCGTGCCTATTGTTTAGCTGCATTTGCTTGCCGGCATTCGTCGTCAAACCATGGGTTTCTTTGTGGTGGTCGAGCGAAACCCAGCACATCAGTTGCGGCATTTCTGATGGCGTGTTGGCAGCGTTGCCATATGTCCTCGGCATTTGATGCTGGCGGCATAGGAGTCGTAGTGAGATTTCGGGATACGCGTTCGGCAAAGATTCTGGCGATCTCTTGCGAATGCAGCTTTTCAACGTTATATCTTTTCACAGTATTTCTTCTTTGTTGTGACGTTAGGGATATCCGCATTCGTACCGTGGCTGCAACAAGGTAATGATCCAAGTCGTTGTTGGCTGCTCGGAAGGACCGGACATCCAGAATACTGGAGGCATGCTTTACATCGATCCCAATGTGATCAATTTGGTTGACCGTTTGATGATCAGGAGATCGCCACGTCCCCTTGTGGATATTGGGATGAAGAAACCGTGTGCTTGCCATAGTAAAGTTTCGCCCCGGAGCGAAGTCAATAAGCCTAAGTCCGTGGAGGTGTCGTGGAGGCTGTGCTTACCAATTGTCCTACCAAACATGTCCTCCTTTCCTATCTCGGCGTTAAAATCGCCTAGAACGATTTTAACGTCATATTTAGGGCATTGCTCGTAGGTTTTGTCGAGGAGCTCGTAGAAACATTCTTTGGTGGCGTCGTCCTTGCCTTCGGTGGGAGCGTGAGCGCATACAAGGCTTATGTTGGTGAATTTAGCCTTGATGCGGATTGTCATAAGTCGTTCGCTCACCTGTCGAAAGCTTAAGACTTCTTGCCTAAGTCTGCCGCTTATGACAAATCCACATCTGAATAAGCGCTGTTTCTGCTCTCTATAGCAATCACCGTAATAGATGTCACAGTTTTTCATCCTTTTTTCGCCCGGCCCATCCCATCGCACTTCCTGGATGGTGGTGATGTCTGCCTTATAGCAGACTAGGGCCTCTGCTAATTCTTCGGCTGCACGCGGTCTGTTAAGGGTCCGAACATTCCACGTGCAGATCCGAAGGTCGTTGTCCTCATTTCGATTGCTGGGGTCGTCAACAGTGAGTCCATCCATATCCGAGGCTTGTAAATTTTTCGGAACTATTGGGTTTTTCCGTGGTCGGGAAGTTACCCCTACGCACAACCCCCAACCTGGAGGACCAGTTCCCTTTTATACCCCTAGGACGAGGGGCCGAATTTTCCGGATTCAGTAACCCACTTCGGGGATATGAGTGCTGCCGTTGGCCCATTAAGGGCTCGTTCGCTACCAACTCTTTTCCAACACCCTGGCTCAGTGTTGGAGATCCCTATAGACCTGGAATCCGAATAAGTCAGAGCAGTTCATATAGGGATCTCACTAGAAAGTTCGGCCTGACTGGAACTGTGGGCGCCACCTTTGATTCCACCTGGAGAATTCATCCGCTGCCGTCCAGATTAAGAGGAAGTGTCTTAGTGAGAAAACACTCCTCCCCATTCTCTCGCTTCCAAAGGGGTTGGTTACCCAATCTCCAGCCGAGGTACTAGGCACCCAGCAGCCACCAACACGGAGGTGTAGAGTAGGAGTTGAAATTTCATCCTACTAGCTCAAAGTTTAAGGCCGAAAAAGCGGTGACATACGGACGGACGGTCATCGTTCAATCGATTTCGCTATTGATGCTGATCATGAGTATATATACTTTATTGGGCCTATCTCGATTATTTCTCTATGGTACAAACTATGTGTCAAACATAATATAGAGTATAAACATTTTCTTCAATGGGCCATAATGAAAAGTGGCCTCAAATTTTTTCCTGCTTTGTAGAGCTTCATGCCTTTTGAAGTTATTTAGCTTGACCCCCAGAAGGTGTGTTTTGAATTAAAGTCACCTCCAATGATGAAGTTACTCTCCAAATTTTTAAACAGATAAGTGAGATCTTCATCTTCATCTTCATCATATATCGCTGCTATTTTAAAATCTTTTCCTTTGGTCTCTATTTTATTGTCGCAACTTACATGGATTGTTTTTTACTATTTTAGGCAATTCATAAGGTTTCAATAGAGTCTTTACAATAACTGCACTACCTCCCCTGGTACTATCAGCTGGATGGGGCAGTGGTAGCAAAGGTAGGCAGGAATTTTAATCTTTGTTCATTGTTTGAAGTCAGTCTCAGTTATGAGACAAACATCAATATTGCATAGAAATACATGTAATTCAGATAAGTATTGGAGAACACCATTTGCATTCCAGGTTGCAACTTTTAGAGGTTTAATCAGTAGTAATTTCATTATTTTGAAATGGTTATCCAATCATTGGGTAATGGCAACAAGCATTTTCTTCACTCAAACCTGTTCTTCTTTACGATTTACTTTCTATAACTGGTATGCTTGCTTTCGCAGCAGGTGCTGTTTTGCCCAGTGGTTTGCTTGCAGCATTTACTTGCTGTATATTTTTGGATGGTATTTGTTGGTGATTACTTGCAGATTCACTTTTTTTCGCTAGGCATCCTTTTGCAATCGGACAACCTCTATAATATGCAGGGTGATCGCCATGACAATTAACACATTTAGCTTTCTGGTACTCCATTAGTGAATAGCTATTCGTTGGATTAGGCCTCACATTTAACGTAAGCAAAATCTCTTCTGCAATATGTTTTGTATGCCCAAAATCTTGGCATCGTTTGCATTGCGGTGTGGACTTAGAGATTTTTCGAATTGGCTCAATCTTAACAACAATATCCATTATTGATTTAATGAAGTAAATCTCAACATCTTCTTGCTTGTGAAAAGAGAGCATGAAAAGCGGCAATTTATGTTTCTTGATGTTAACACGTTCGTGGACAGTTGAAATTAAAAATGGTTATTGAAAAATACATAGACCCACCGTAACTTATGTTCTAAATGGAATAAAAACATACAGAAAAGCTACAATCCGTCTGGAACGGATCGTATGATACCCTATCCTCCTCTCTATAAAGTGGGCGTGGTCAAATTGCATTTTGTACTCAAATATAGCTATAATGTCGAACGTTTGAGGATGTTACATGTAAAATTATATCAAAATAGGTTTTTTGATGATAACGCCCCCAAAAAGTGGGCGTGGCCAAAACTGTTCTAAGGGTGAATTGTAGGGAATCTAAATACCCAAATATTTGGTCTTAACAAAATTTTTCGGTTTCATATAATTTAGTGAAGTTATAAAAAAGTAGGCGTGGCAGTGGGCGGATGTTGTGATGAAAACGCCCCCAAAAAGTGGGCGTGGTCAAAACTCTTCTACGGGTGAATTGTAGGGAATCTGAATACCTAAATATTTGGACTTAACAAAATTTTGCGGTTTCATATAATTTAGTGAAGTTATGAAAAAGTGGGCGTGGCAGTGGGCGGATTTCAAAAATTTTTACACTTCTACTGTATCTTTTCCTCAGAAGCCCAGATATGAAATTTCATCGTCCTAGCTCAAAATTTAAGGCCCAAAAAGCGGTGACATACGGACGGACGGACGGTCATCGCTCAATCGATTTCGCTATTGATGCTGATCACGAATATATATACTTTATAGGGTCTATCTCGATTATTTCTCTATGTTACAAACTAATATACCCTTAGGATAGGGTATAAAAAGAACTAAAGAATAAATCAACTAAACAATATAACGCAGCAAAACTTCAATTTCATTATGATCGAAACCCAGAAGCCAATATTTTATTTTCTTCAGAAAAGAGATCAGAGTTGTTATGATTCGTATGTCAACAGGAAGTTTGTTAAACAATTTGCATGAAACAATGGAGTAAGTATTTCTAAAACTCGTAGTGCGAAACACAGGAATTGGGACAGAGGACTGGGAATTACTACGTAGAATATATGTAGCCGAGATTGGGCTTTGCAAGTATCCACCTCTCATGAAGAAAACTCTAAGTACCTTATAATAAAATAGATGTCTAACTGGGAGAGTTCTCGTAAGCCTAAATAGCTTCATGGAATGCGATAGACGGGTAGAGTTACAAACCTTTCTTATTACACATTTTTGCAGCACAATTAGCTGCTGAAGTTTATTCAGGTATGCGCCCCCCCAACAGCTTATTCCATACTGCAATTTCGAATGAAAAATCCCGTAATATATTATTTTTAAAGTATTGTTAGAACAAAACATTCAAAGACTATAAAAACAACGAATGGTGGAAAGAAGATACTGCTTCAGATTTGAAATATGCTCTGTCCAACTCAAAGATCGGTCAATTATAACGCCTAGGTATTTAAAATACTCCACATTTTCAATTATGAAGCAGTTGACGTTACAAGCGACGTTCGCATCAAAAAGCCCCCAAAAAGTGGGCGTGGCCAAAACTGTTCTATGGGTGAATTAAGACCAAATATTTGGTCTTAACAAAATTTTTCGGTTTCATATAATTTAGTGAATAAAAAAGTAGGCGTGGCAGTGGGCGGATGTAAAAAAATTTTACACTTGTACTGTATCTTTTTCTTGGAAGCCCAGATATGAAATTTCAGCGTACTAGTTAAAAATTTAAGGCCCAAAAATCGGTTTTGTGATGAAAACGCCCCCAAAAAGTGGGCGTGGCCAAAACTTTTGTATGGGTGGATTGTAGGGAATCTGAATGCCTAAATATTTAGTCTTAACAAAATTTTTCGGTTTCATATAATTTAATGAAGTTATGAAAAAGTGGGCGTGGCAGTGTGCGGATTTCAAAAATTTTTACACTTGTACTGTATCTTTTTCTCAGAAGCCCAGATATGAAATTTCATCGTCCTAGCTCAAAATTTAAGGCCCAAAAAGCGGTGACATACGGACGGACGGACGGACGGTCATCGCTCAATCGGTTTCGCTATTGATGCTGATCACGAATATATATACTTTATAGGGTCTATCTCGATTATTTCTCTATGTTACAAACTATGTGTCAAACTTAATATACCCTTAGGATAGGGTATAAAAAGATGTGATAAAATGTCAATTATGTTAAAGGCAATTTTTTTCAGCACAAGGTTAGAAATAAAATCATTACCGCATGAATTCGAGTTGTTTAAAGAGTTTATAGTTTTTAATAACTCAAGACCAGAAATAGGTTCAAAATAAAAACTGTTTTCATGAAGTACACTATCCACAAGCCCATAACTAGAGTCAGCATAACATGTATTAGAAAAACCTCTCGGAGTTGACAAATGTCCGACTGAAGCAAAGAACTCGTTGAACTGGTTTGCTACTGCCGTGGGATCGGCAATAATGGTATTACCATTGTGTAGTGTTATAGAAGTATCTTCTTTACTAATGGTTCGGTTAGTAATATTGTTAACCACTTTCCATTCTTTTTTAAGGTTACCTTGCGATATTCTTATTTGATTATGGTAGTAACTTTCCCTACACAAACGGATTTCCTTGTTAAGTTTACGGGACATATGATTATAATGATTTTGTAAACGTGTATTTAACTGATGTTTACTACATTTTTCCCGTAGTTTATGTTTATATTTGATTTTTTTAAGAAGAGATGCGTTAATCCAGGGCTTAAGACTTATTTCTGATTTTCTTTGAACAGCGATATAACTTGATGCGGCTAAGGAGTTTATCAAAATATTAATAAATAAGCCATAAGACTTGGAAGCATTTTCTTCAGCATAAACCTCACCCCAATTATTAGAGCGCAATACACTATTTAGGTGATCAAAGTTAATTTTTGTCACTCCAGGTGACGAGTGTTTTTGGTTCTTGTTTCTTTCCAAAATGGGAAACGAAATACCAGTCATACAGTGATCACTAATGTTAAGATTAAGATTAGTTACAACACATTGATTCGGCTGAATTTTTGAGAAACGACCAAATACGTGATCAAGACAGGTACCCGCAATTGGTCTTGTGATCTCATTGATAAAAGAGGTTAACCCATGCTCAGCAATGACTGCAAGGTAGGAATCTGTTGAAGAGCATGAGTTTAATAAATCCAAGTTAAAGTCTCCTAAAATTACAAGATTAGCTGCTTTTATATTGCACAAAAAATTCGAGAATTCATCAAGAAACAGATTATATGACTGTGAATTGAATCTATATGCACAAACAAAGGTAAAGTATTCATTGCATATGAGACAAGTAATTCTTATAACGTCAGCAATCGACAAGCTATAACGCTTTATATCAAACTCATACAAATTTCTCACAAAAACACCCACTCCACCTGCAGAATACGAATCATTGGTATTTGCATAAAAATTATAACCAGGGATACTGTAATCATTGATTTCATATGAATAAATCCAAATTTCGGATACAAAAATAAAATCAGGTAACTTATCAATGGCTTCAAGGTTGCAAACTAAAATATCAAAATTTTGCCGAAGACTTCTGATATTTTGGTGTATTACGAAAACAAATTTTTTATTTGAATTGTCATGAAAATTGCTATTATCACAACTAGTCACGGAAATTGAGGCAAGGCTGTTGTTTACAAGATCAAAGTTTCCATTCATATTAAAACAATTTAATTAGTTTTTAATTAAAGATAAATCATCAAATGACCTTATAGTAACAGCCTTTCCTCCATCGACTTTCCTTAACAAAATTTGAGAATTACTGTACCATAAATACTTAAACTTATGTTCATCTTTTAACCTTTTAGCTGCCATAAATAAATTACGAGTATATTTCGTGAAACAATTATTGACATAAATAGTGGAACAGTTTTTTTTATTATCACCAAATAAAGTTGTGTTCAGGTTCTTTCTTCCGGCCTTCTTGCTCATCATAATTTTCCTCTTAACATCAGTCGACGAGAGATGAATGCGTAAAATCTTTGTTGTTTTATTATTCTTCGCGAAACTTTTCACATAGCATTTTTTAATGTCTTCCGTAGGTACAGAGACATTCAATGCTTCGCAGAAAATTTTTTGAGCGCACTCTACAGCATTATCGTTGTTTACCTCTGGCACACCAACAATTTCAATGACGTTTTCAATCTGCTTCTGATCCCACAAATTCAACTTGCTTTCAAGTTCGTTGACCTTCAATCTTAGAGACACATTTTCCTCCTTCAGTTGCTGCACAGTACTTAGAAATTCGCTGTTTATTTTTTTTAAACTTAAAATCTCTTCGTATAGCTGTTGAAGTGTGATTGTGCTGCTACACGCCTGCGATTGACCTTCTAACAGCGTATTAGGGGCTCGTTCTCTAGCGGGATCAAGGAGAAGATGATTTCTTGGACTCTCTCGCTGCTCACGCACAGTATTCATTGTTGTTGCTTGGTTTGGTTTGACTCGCTCTTCAGCAGACTGTTGATATTGTTGTAAAACTGGTGTTGGATCGGCTTCTGCATTGTATTGGGCTACAGGTTGGAGTTGTAACGATTTACGGCGCATAGTGGTGCAACGCAACGATATTTAATATTGCTTGTGTTCATATACTCTATATCATTTGGATTAATATTCGCACACGCGCAATGAAATATACAATTGCAGTCGCCACAGGAAATTTTAGATAAATCATTCCGGTTAATTTTTTGTTTGCAAATTAAACACAGCATTTTGTGACAGAGACGAGTAAAGTTATTAGGCTATAGTACTTTGTTTAATAACTAAAAGCGCGCACCCCACGACACTTAGAGTAAATACATCAGTACTTGACGGTAGTCGTACGTCTATTTGAGTACTTAATGGAAACTAACCTCGTAATTTGTAATAAGGGATCAGATCCCACGTTTATTACTAATAATAGGGAGGAAGTCATAGACGGAACCTTTGTCACGAATTCCCCTAAAATTAGTGTCAAGAACTGGATGGTATCTAGGGATGTGTCATTCTCTGACCACCGCTTTATACAGTCCGGTATTGACTTCAATACTCACTCAAAATCTATCTTTAGGAATCCAAGAAGAACGGATTGGGATCCATATAATACAAAATTGGAAAGCCCAAGCGCATTCACCATCTGGTGGACGTAGTTACAGGAGCAATGAATTCAGCCCTACGTGAAGCCTGCCCGATCAGTAGACATAAGAGTGGGGGTAAGCCCCCGTGGTGGAACTCTGAAATAAGCAGGCTTAGACGTGAAGGCAGAAAGCTTTTTAATCAAGCAAAACGCTCTAGGAACCAATTTGACTGGGATCTCTACAAAAGCAGTCTCAGAAAATTTAAGTCAGAGGTTAGGAAATCACAAAGAGCCTCCTGGCATCTTTTCTGTGAAAATATAGAAAAGACTAGTGATACTTCCCGGATCAGGAAAATCTTATCCAAATCTCCTACTATTCCTAGTTACATTAAGAAACCAGACGGCAACTGGACCATGTCTAGTAAGGAAACACTAGAGCTTCTATTGGACACCCATTTTCCTGGTAGCAAAACAGAAATAGTACATTCTGTAGAAAACCAAACGAGAACGCAATTTACAGTGCCAGAGGCCGTTGTCACCCCCAAGAAAATACAGTGGGCAGTGCATAGCTTCCTCCTACAAATCCGCTGGTCTCGATGGTATTTTTCCAGTGGAACTACAGCAAGGCTTTGATATTTTAAGCCCGTGGCTCCACACTATCTTTAGGAGCTGTTTAAACTTCGGCTATACACCTAGATCCTGGAAGAGGGCCAAAGTTGTCTATATACCGAAAGCCGGTAAGGCCTCCCATGCATCTCCTAAAGACTTCCGTCCAATCAGCCTATCTTCCTTTTTATTGAAGACTTTGAAAAGGCTAATCGACGTACACATAAGAACTAAAGATAGAAATCTCTTATCAATATCCCAACACGCATATTGCAAGGGAAAATCAGTAGAGACTGCTCTACATTCGTTGGTAGGAATCATCGAGAAATCCATTGAAAACAAGGAGTTCACCTTGGTGTCGTTGCTTGATATTGAAGGAGCTTTCAACAATGTCAAAACAGAAGCCATATCTGCTGCACTTTATGACCTGAAAGTTGACAACTACCTTTGCTATTGGATCGAGCATATGCTTAAGAACAGGCTTATCCATGCTGAGCTAGGGTGCTATGGGTCAAGGTAGTGAATGAGTTACTAGTAACCTTGGGTAAAGAGGGGTTCAGTGTTATAGTTTATGTGGATGACATTGCCATAGCGATATCGGGGACGTTCCTCCTTACAGTTAGAGACCTAATGGAGTCTGTTATAAATAAATTAGCAAAGTGGACGGATAGTGTCGGTCTCGGAGTCAATCTGTCGAAGACTGAACTAGTACTGTTCACAAGAAAGTACAAAATACCGGATATAACTCCTCCAAAACTCAAGGGTACTGAATTGCAATTCGCAGATCACGCCAGATACTTGGGGGTTATTCTAGATAGAAAACTCAGTTGGAAACTGAATTTACAGGACCGTGCCAGGAAAGCCTCAATTGCCCTCTATTCATGTAGGAAAGCACTGGGCCCAAAATGGGGGCTCCAGCCCCAAGTCGTCCACTGGATATATACGGCAATCGTCAGACCCATCCTTATGTACGGAGTATTAGTCTGGTGGACGGCACTAGACAAAAACATACAGAAAAGCTACAATCCGTCTGGAACGGATTGTCTGATACCCTATCCTCCTCTCTATAAAGTGGGCGTGGCCAAATTGCATTTCGTACTCAAATATGGCTATAAACTCGAACGTTTGAGGATGTTACATGTAAAATTTTATCAAAATCGGTTTTTTGATGAAAACGCCCCCAAAAAGTGGGCGTGGCCAAAACTGTTCTATGGGTGAATTGTAGGGAATCTGAATACCTAAATATTTAGTCTTAACAAAATTTTTCGGTTTCATATAATTTAATGAAGTTATGAAAAAGTGGGCGTGGCAGTGGGCGGATTTCAAAAATTTTTACACTTCTACTGTATCTTTTTCTCAGAAGCCCAGATATGAAATTTCATCGTCCTAGCTCAAAATTTAAGGCCCAAAAAGCGGTGACATACGGACGGACGGACGGACGGTCATCGCTCAATCGATTTCGCTATTGATGCTGATCACGAATATATATACTTTATAGTGTCTATCTCAATTATTTCTCTATGTTACAAACTATGTGTCAAACTTAATATACCCTTAGGATAGGGTATAAAAAGCAACATCGTAAGACTTGAGAAAATTCAAAGGCTATCCTGCGTCTGTATAACGGGCGCCCTTAGAACTACTCCTGCAGCTGCATTAGAAAGCGGCTAAAGCAGCACTACCTAGGGATTATTTGCAACTGGCTCGTGGAAATATGGGCCACGCAAGCATCCTAAACGGCCATAATACTATTCCTAGTAATTCGGACTATAGAGTCCCCTATCTGGACTTCAACGTCAAATATAGAACCAGGATTCCTAGCAGAAGTGCTTGGGAATCGGGAGAAATTCTAAACGAATCTGCGACAGAAATCTACACAGACGGATCCAAGACAGCGTCTGGCACAGGTGCGGGAATTTACTCCAGTGTTTTGGACATTCGCATTCCCACTCGACTGCCGGATCATTGCAGTGTTTTTCAAGCAGAAGTCTCAGCCGTGAAGTCGCGACCTGGCTTTCGATTAACTCGATAGAGTGCAGCGCTATTGTTTTTTATACCCTATCCTAAGGGTATATTAAGTTTGACACATAGTTTGTAACATAGAGAAATAATCGAGATAGACCCTATAAAGTATATATATTCGTGATCAGCATCAATAGCGAAATCGATTGAGCGATGACCGTCCGTCCGTCCGTCCGTCTGTCCGTATGTCACCGCTTTTTGGGCCTTAAATTTTGAGCTAGGACGATGAAATTTCATATCTGGGCTTCTGAGAAAAAGATGCAGTACAAGTGTAAAACTTTTTTAAATTCGCCCACTACCACGCCCACTTTTTCATAACTTCATTAAATTATATGAAACCGAAAAATTTTGTTAAGACTAAATATTTAGGTATTCAGATTCCCTACAATTCACCCATAGAACAGTTTTGGCCACGCCCACTTTTTGGGGGCGTTTTCATCACAAAACCGATTTTTGGGCCTTAAATTTTTAACTAGGACGCTGAAACTTCATATCTGGGCTTCTAACAAAAAGATACAGTACAAGTGTAAAAATTATTGAAATCCGCCCACTGCCACGCCTACTTTTTTACAACTTCACTAAATGATTGTCAAACGCTCTGACAGTAAAGACGTGTTTTTCTTAATTCGCTATCCTAAAATGTCCAAATTTTGCCCAAAGTTTGACCAAATAGTTAAACGCTCTAAGCAGTTTGAAAGTGTAGTCTGTGGTGCATTTTGTGGTCAAACTTATCATAAAGTCTGTGCTGAAATAAGTGATAATCATTTCAAAAACTTATTGAATAATTCTAATGTGTTCTGGAAGTGCAATTACTGTACTAACTTAAATT
Organism: Xylota sylvarum; assembly: GCA_905220385.1. Taxonomy (NCBI): domain Eukaryota; kingdom Metazoa; phylum Arthropoda; class Insecta; order Diptera; family Syrphidae; genus Xylota; species Xylota sylvarum. Next base: position 18,826,369 of record LR999960.1, read on the forward strand.
TCTCTTCTTTGATTACTCGTTTCTCTGAGCTCTCTAACTGCGTTAGTGATCTTAAAAAAGAAATTGTGTCTTTGAAAGAGATTGTTAATAAAACCATTTGCCCAAAAAGTGATACGAATGTTTTACGGTCTTTAAATGACAAAAATAAAACTGATGATGTAATCTTAATTAAGGACCAAGAAACTTCTACGAATCCGGAAACTCACAATAAAAATAATATTAACAATAACAATTCAAATCTAAACTCTTTGGCAGTTCCGGTAATTTCGCGAGTAAACTCTTTATCTTCTCTTGAAAGTATGCCGTCGACTAGTAAGACAGTAAACAGTATCAGTGTAAATAAAGAGATCAAAAAGCAAAAACAAATTAAAAACCAAAACAATAAAAGTACTTCAAAAAGTCTCAAGAAGCCATTGAAAATTTTTGGATCCGACAGTTCAACAAGTTTAAATGTTCTACCTTCGATCAAATGGCTTCACATTTCAAAATTTCGTATTGATACAGATCCCACTGACATAATAAACCATATTGCCGCAAAAACTGGTATACCTGCTAATCAAATGCAATGTTACAAGTTGGTTAAAAAAGAAGTTGCCGATCTATCACCTCTAAAATACATCAACTTTAAATTAAGTATTCCAACTGATAGACTGACCTGTGTCATGAATCCATTGGTGTGGCCAGTCTTCGTACAAACTAAACGTTTTATTTCTCAACCAAAAAACTTCGAAGAGTATCATCTCGGACCAGCAATATAACATCAGCTTCCCAATCTCTTCGATCATCGCACTCATTTCCTAATGACTTTCTCTTATTTTATCAAAACACTGGTGGTCTTCGAACGAAATTGAAACAAGTGCTTCTATTCTCTTCGTCTGCTGTGTATGACGTCATCGTTTTCACTGAGACTTGGCTCACTGAGAACCATAACAGTTCGGAAATGTTTAACTCTCAACAGTATGCCGTTTTCCGCAAAGATCGTTGCTATCGAATGACTGATTGCGAGAGAGGAGGTGGTGTGTTGGTAGCAGTGCGATCTTCACTTCAATGCACTCAAGTTTGTTTACCCTCATCAGCTGCTGATATTGATGTTGATCAACTTATTCTACATTTAAAATTTAATAGTACTTATGAAGTTTTTATTTTTGTTAGTTATATTCCACCATTGAGTTCATTTCAATTATATAAAGCCCATGTTGATAATTGTAGTTCTGTTCTTAAAAATTTAAATCACAATCAACATGTTCTAGTACTAGGTGATTTTAATTTACCTAACATAAAGTGGACTTATGATGTTGAAGAAATGAAACTAGTTCCTTTAAATGTTAACTTTGAATGTGAATGTGTAGTTGTTGATACACTTGCGCAATTTAACCTCAGTCAAATTAATTATTTTCCTAATGCTTATAATAATGTGCTTGATTTGGCTTTCGTTGATTCAGATTTGACAGTGAATATCAGCAACTCCATATATCCTCTTTTTCCGAATTCGATTTTTCATATTTCATTTAGCTTACATTGCGAATTTTATGAATTTTTTCGACCGGCTATAACTGGAGCTAATTTGAAATATGATTTTTCAAAAGCTAATTTTAACTGTATTACAAACTACCTTAATAATATCGACTGGTTATTAGTGATAAAATGGTAGATAGAAGCGGGTGGAATCCTAGACGACCAGAAATCTTAGGCGACAGACGAAAGCGAGAAAAGAAACACAACGCTTGAGTTTAAACCACGAACTGAACAGTTTATTGTGCAAAGGCTACGTTTTATATATGCTAGTGAGTTTATGTACATGAGTGACAGTTAATATGTAAATGTGCAATGTAGATATATAAGATTAACTGTGAGTTTTATTTTAACACTTCCCCAGAATGATTTATTTGTTCGAATTCACTTTACATTAGAAATAATTCATTCATTTATTTAAAAAAAAATATAAACTGAGCATTCTATTTAATTAAGAGCAAGTAGTATGTTAAATTCAAGTTTTACTTTTAATAAAGAAAAAATATAAGCTGAGACATATTTATTTAAGACCAAGTAGCATATTGTTAAATTCAAGTTTTACTTTTACTAAGCCTTTTGTAAGACAATCAGCTAAATTTTCATTGGAAGGTATATATTTTAAAATAATCAAACCTTTTTCAATTTTTTCCCTAATGAATTGAGTTTTTATCTCGATATGTTTGGTTCGATGGGAATACGAATTGTTTTTAATGCGTTGTATTGCACTCTTGTTGTCACAGTGCAAAATAATTTGCTTCGGATGATTCGGAAACATTTCTGCCTCCAAACGCTTCAGCCATATTGACTCCTGGATCGCCGATACAACAGCTAGCAACTCAGATTCTGTCGATGAGAGCGCAATGGTAGATTGGCGTTTTGAAGACCATGATATTGGTGCTCCTTGCATGGCAAAAACGTATCCAGATGTTGACTTTCTTTCATCTTCGTCACCAGCCCAATCAGCGTCACAGAAACCCTCCATCTCACCGCCAGATTTAGTATATATAAGCTTCTTATCTAATGTACCCTTCAAATAGCGAAGAACACGTTTTAATGCGGCCCAGTGTGCCTGACCAGGATTCGATGAATATCTGCTCAGAAGATTTACGGCATAGCTTATGTCCGGCCTTGTCGTTTGTGCTGCAAACAGTAAACACCCCACTGCTTCCATATATGGCACACCAGCCATTTTTTGTTTGTCTTCAGGAGATGACGGACACATTTTCGATGAGATTTTTTGATTAGAATCGAGAGGGGTACTAACCGGATTACAGTCAGCCATACCAAATCGATTTAAAATGCTAACGATGTATTTTGACTGATCAATAGAAATAGTTTCAGCCGACCTATCCCGGGAGATTCTGATACCAAGGATTGAAGAAGCCTCCCCCAAGTCCTTCATCTGAAAACTTTCACAGAGCAGTTGCTTTAAATTAATTTCCATATTCTTGTCGCTTGAGAGTATCAATACGTCGTCGACATATACAGCGACAAAAATCATTCGGCCCTTGTTAATTTTGTAGTATACGCACTGATCTGCATCAGACCGCACCAGGCCGAATTGCGTAAGCACTTCATTAAGTTTTTCGTTCCAAACACGGCTAGATTGCTTAAGTCCATAGAGGGATTTTCGCAGCTTGCACACTCTACCAGTATCATCAGAGAACTTTTGTGGCTGAACAACATAAATCTCTTCCTTCAAGTCCCCATTTAGGAATGCTGTTACTGCATCCATTTGGCAGATATTTAGATTGTATCTCACGGCTAACGCAAGCAAAAATCTAATAGATGCATACCGTGTTACTGGCGAAAACGTTTCTTGGTAGTCAACGCCTTCCTTCTGCGAATAACCCTTGCATACCAGCCGTGCTTTATACTTAATGACTTCCCCATTGTCGTTGCGTTTAGTCTTAAAAACCCACTTAGATTGAATTGCACGCTTACCTTTGGGAAGATGGACTAAATCCCACGTATCATTTTCTTGTAATGACTTAAATTCGCTGTCCATTGCCTTCTTCCAATGATATGAATCATCACGTGACATAGCCTCAGTCACAGTTTCAGGATCAGGCCTCTCAATGCTCGCAATCAAAACCGGCTGGTTTAATTTTCGGGAAGCTATACGCTCAGACCGCCGCAACTCCATTTCCGAAACTTTGTTGTCGTCAGCAGCATCATCGATCAATGGCATTTCCACAGGAACAACTGGAACAACAGCAGCTTCATCAATCATCGGATCCACATTTGTTATGTCTTTCGTGCCGTCGCCGTCGCAGATGGCTGGAACATTAACCGCTGTTAGATCATCAGCTGATTTATTGACTACAACTGGTACATTAACATTGGTTAGATCATCAGCTTCAACAATGTTGAATTCACGAGTACTTAGCCCACCGGAATTCATATTGTCAAGTGATTTTTTGGTGAAATTATCAGACTCGAAAAATATTACGTTTCGACTGATGATTATATTCCTGTTTTCGTCACACAAACGGTAGGCCTTGGTGTCTTTGGAGTAACCCAGCAGCATGCACTCCATTGACTTTGCATCGAGCTTACGACGTTTTTCACGTGGCACATGGGCCATGGCTTTGCAACCAAAAACGCGCAACATTGAAAGATCCGGCTTCACTCCTGAAAACAATTCTTCGGGTGTTTTCAGTTGGTTTCCTCTACAAGGAACTAGATTTATCAAATATGATGCGGTGTCCGCTGCCTCAGCCCAAAAACGTTGCGAGATGTCTGCATCCAATAACATACACCGTATCCTTTCCACCAGGGTCCTGTTAATCCGCTCCGCTACACCATTTTGTTCGGGGGTGTACGGAGCCGTCCTTTGATGTTGAATCCCGCACTGCTCTAAGTATTCTTGAAATTTATTGTTGCAGTACTCTAAGCCGTTGTCGGTACGGAACACTTTGATTTTTCTTGAACACTGGTTTTCTACAAACATTTTGAATTTTGCGAATTGTTGGAATACGTCTGATTTCTGTTTTAGTGGTACAAGAAAAACTTTTCGACTATAGTCGTCAACAAATGTCACAAAATATTTGCACCCACTCCAAGATTTCACAGATAACGGCCCGCACACATCAGAGTGAATTAAATCCAACACATTCTCCGCACGACTTCCAACATGTTTGAACGATGCCCGTGAATGCTTCCCTTTTACACATACTACGCATTTCGATGAAAGTTGTGAAGGCAAATGCATTCCTGTTACAGCTGACTTCACCTTATGTAAATTGTCGTCACATATATGTCCCATGCGACGATGCCATATTTCTCCATCCACTACCACTTTTAAAGCAGTTTCACGGTCACCAACACTATCAGCTTTTTCACAGCTCAGCCTATACATGTCGTTTACCAGAGTAGCTGTTCCGATTAGTCTGTCACACTTATTAAAAATTTTGCAGCAGTTGTTTTCAAAGCGGACTTTATTGCCGTTTTTTACCAGCTGGCTCACTGAAAGCAAATTTGCGCACAGGTCTGGTACATACTGCACATTTTTGATGGTTGCACTCAATTTGTTTTTGTTGTTTAAAAGTGTAATATCAACATCACCAATACTTTCGATTTTCATCTTGGTATTGTTTGCAGCAATTATTTCCTTGTGTGAGGGCACTTTTGGGTTTTGCAGAATCGCTTTGTTCATAGTCATATGCGCCGAAGCTCCAGAGTCTACATACCATGTATTTCTTGAAATAATACCATCTGCTAAGAAACTAGTGTATAGACATTCTGATTTCTTTTCTCTGTCTTTCCTTTTTATACAGTGTTTCGCAAAATGTCCAATTTCACCGCAGCTGTGGCAGCGATATTTGTTATTTTTTTTGTTTGGTTTTTGTTTAAAAGACTTGCTTACCATCGCCTTTGGCAGCGTACTATTACCAGTGTATTGGACTTGTTGTAAAAGCAATGTTTTGACTGAATCCGAAGTGAGTTTTGACGTTGAGTTTTCAACTGCCATAACAAGTGGCTTGTAATCCTCAGGCAGACCAGCCAGCATCAAGGAGGCAACAATTTCATCGTCAATTTTTAATCCAGCTTTCTTGACTTTAATGGATATCATCACCATTTTATTTACATAGTCCTCCATACTCTCACATTCAGACAGTTTCAACTGAACCAATTGCTTTAACAGTTCGACTTTCCTACACAAACCTGTGTCTTCGAAGGCACTCGTGAGGTTATCCCAAGCACCTTTAGCTGTTGTTGCATCAGCAATATAAGAGTAGTTTTGAGTTTCTAACAGCAAAATTAGCTCAGACTTCGCCCTTAGGTCCTTTTCTCTTTCAGAAGCAGTAGCAGCAGCAGCAGGTGCATCTTCCATACAGCTCCACAAGCCTTTGATAACGAGGTAAGATTTTGCAGCAATCTTCCATACGTCATAGTTCTCTCTCCCCTTCAATTTTTCAACCATTATGTTAACCGCCATTGCGACAGGGTGCCTGGGCCCATAACCTGATAAAATGGTAGATAGAAGCGGGTGGAATCCTAGACGACCAGAAATCTTAGGCGACAGACGAAAGCGAGAAAAGAAACACAACGCTTGAGTTTAAACCACGAACTGAACAGTTTATTGTGCAAAGGCTACGTTTTATATATGCTAGTGAGTTTATGTACATGAGTGACAGTTAATATGTAAATGTGCAATGTAGATATATAAGATTAACTGTGAGTTTTATTTTAACAATTAGTGTTCAGTAATACGCATTTACATGAATCGTATAATTTATTTACACAAATTGTAAAGTCGGCAATTGATATGTTCACACCTAAAATAAAAAAAAATACTGGATCTAAACCTATCTGGTTTAACAAAAAAATTATTAATCTTAATAATAGAAAGAATAAGATCTATAGAAAACTTCGCATAGTAAATAATCCTGAACTTTATAAGAAATATCGGATTCTTCAGAAACAATTTGAAGTGCTGAATAAATTCTTATACAGACAATATATTATGTCTGTTGAATCCAATTTAAAATCAAATTCCAAACGTTTTTGGAGTTTCATCAATACTAAAAGGCAATCAAATGGTATTCCAAACTGTATGCATCATGAAGGTGTTACATCTTACGACCTTCCAACAATTTGTAACTTGTTTGCAAAACACTTTCAATCGGTTTATACTAACAGACCACAAACTACACCGATTATTGATGATAACAATTTGTCTTCCAATTCTGTTAACATTGGCCAGTTAGTCCTATAAATTTCTGAGGTTGAGTTAGCGTTGTCTAATTTGAAGCCAGATATACTGCCGGGTATGGACGGCATACCTTCTATTATTTTACAAAAGTGTTCTAGTGCGTTCTCTATACCCCTTCACTTAGTATTTAACCGTTCCTTAGAAAATGGTGAATTTCTTAAAGTATGGAAAAACTCTTTCATATTGCCAATACATAAATCTGGCTCTAAACGAGAGGTTTCTAATTATCGCCCAATCTGTAAAATTTCTACTATTCCCAAACTGTTTGAAAAATTAATTTACGACAGACTTGCACCGGGTTTGAATAAAGTGATTTCTTCTTATCAGCACGGTTTTGTTGCTGGTAGATCTACGAGCACTAACCTGGCTGTTTTTTGCAATTATATTTTGAATGGTATGGAAAATGGTTTGCAATTTGATGTCATCTATACCGATTTTTCGAAGGCATTTGATCAAGTAAACCATGACATACTAATAATGAAATTAATTAAATTGGGCTTCCATTCTAACATGCTAAAGTGGATAAATTCGTACTTAAGGGATCATACTCAATACGTTCGAATAAATGAAATACTTTCCTCACCAGTTCAAGTTACTTCTGGAGTTCCACAAGGTAGTCATCTGGGTCCTCTACTCTTTCTTTTATTCGTAAACGACATTCCTGAAATATTCTCAAATTCTGAATGTCTTATGTATGCTGATGACTTGAAAGTTTTTCGTTGCATTAAATCTGAGCAAGATTGTGCTCTTCTACAGGAAGATCTGGAAAGACTATCATATTGGTGCAGCAACAATTTATTGTATTTGAATGTTTCAAAATGCCAAAAGCTTACCTATTGTCGCAACCTTTCTCCGACATTATACTTTTACAAAATCGGTAATATAACACTATCTACCATATCTCACAAGAAAGATCTTGGTGTTATTTTTGATCAAAAACTTAATTTCTTGAATCACATCGATTTTTTGGTTGCAAAAGGTAACTCAATGCTGGGCTTCATTCTACGAAACTCGAAAGATTTTTCTGATCCGCATACCCTTAAATGTCTGTTTTTTGCATTTATGAGATCTACTCTTGAGTACTGCAGTATTGTATGGAATCCATTTTACGAGGTTCACTCTTTTAGAATTGAAAAAATCCAAAAACGTTTGACAAGAGTTGCTGTGCGTAGACTCCGGTGGAACATAGGCATGCCTCCCTATGCAACGAGATGTAAATTACTTGGAATCTTACCTCGTAGGAAGTATTTTTCTATTATGTTCATCCGAGACTTAATTAATGATCATATCGATTGCCCCTATCTTTTGTCACTAGTAGGGTTCTATTCTCCTACGAGAACCCTTAGAAATCGTTTTTTATTTCATGTTCCCTACCATAGAGTAAATTATGCTATTAACGAACCTATGTCTAGGTGCTTAAGAGAAGCAAACCCTGTTTGTAATCTTATTAATTTCGAACTAAATAGAAATACATTTAAAGATAATTTAATACTAGCTTTAATTGATCCTGGTGGAAATATCTAAGTATTCTTATTTGTATCAAGTAATCGTTAGAGAACATTTTAATGTAACTCTGTTTGATGAATGAATAAATTATTATTATTATTAAAAAAACATACAGAAAAGCTACAATCCGTCTGGAACGGATCGTATGATACCCTATCCTCCTCTCTATAAAGTGGTCATGGCCAAATTGCATATTGTACTCAAATATAGCTATAATGTCGAACGTTTGAGGACGTTACATGTAAAATATTATCAAAATAGGTTTTTTGATGATAACGCCTCCAAAAAGTGGGCGTGGCCAAAACTTTTGTATGGGTGGATTGTAGGGAATCTGAATGCCTAAATATTTGGTCTTAACAAAATTTTTCGGTTTCATATAATTTAGTGAAGTTATAAAAAAGTAGGCGTGGCAGTGGGCGGATTTCAAAAATTTTTACACTTGTACTGTATCTTTTTCTCAGAAGCCCAGATATCAAATTTCATCGTCCTAGCTCAAAATTTAAGGCCCAAAAAGCGGTGACATACGGACGGACGGACGGACGGACGGTCATCGCTCAATCGATTTCGCTATTGATGCTGATCACGAATATATATACTTTATAGGGTCTATCTCTATTATTTCTCTATGTTACAAACTATGTGTCAAACTTAATATACCCTTAGGATAGGGTATAAAAAAATTATATGAAACCGAAAAATTTTGTTACGACCAAATATTTAGGTATTCAGATTCCCTACAATTTACCCATAGAACAATTTTGGCCACGTCCACTTTTTGGGGGCGTTTTTATCAAAAAACCGATTTTGATAAAATTTTACATGTAACATCCTCAAACGTTGGAGGTTATAGCCATATTTGAGTACAAAATGCAATTTGGCCACGCCCACTTTATAGAGAGGAGGATAGGGTATCAGACGATCCATTCCAGACGGATTGTAGCTTTTCTGTATGTTTTATTCTTTGATTGTAATTTTATTGTGGGGTAATTTTTTTTATTTTTTCGCTGGTGCATATATTTTTTATACCCTATCCTAAGGGTATATTAAGTTTGACACATAGTTTGTAACATAGAGAAATAATCGAGATAGACCCTATAAAGTATATATATTCGTGATCAGCATCAATAGCGAAATCGATTGAGCGATGACCGTCCGTCCGTATGTCACCGCTTTTTGGGCCTTAAGTTTTGAGCTAGAACGATGAAATTTCATATCTGGGCTTCTGAGAAAAAGATACAGTACAAGTGTAAAAATTTTTGAAATCCGCCCACTGCCACGCCCACTTTTTCATAACTTCACTAAATTATATGAAACCGAAAAATGTTGTTAAGACCAAATATTTAGGCATTCAGATTCCCTAGAATTCACCCATAGAACAGTTTTGGCCACGCCCCCTTTTTGGGGGCGTTATCATCAAAAAACCTATTTTGATAAAATTTTACATGTAACATCCTCAAACGTTCGACATTATAGCTATATTTGAGAACAAAATGCAATTTGGCCACGCCCACTTTATAGAGAGGAGGATAGGGTATCATACGATCCGTTCCAGACGGATTGTAGCTTTTCTGTATGTTTATACCCTATCCTAAGGGTATATTAAGTTTGACACATAGTTTGTAACATAGAGAAATAATCGAGATAGACCATATAAAGTATATATATTCGTGATCAGCATCAATAGCGAAATCGATTGAGCGATGACCGTCCGTCCGTCCGTCCGTCCGTCCGTCCGTCCGTCCGTCCGTCCGTCCGTATGTCACCGCTTTTTGGGCCTTAAATTTTGAGCTAGGACGATGAAATTTCATACCTGGGCTTCTGAGAAAAAGATACAGTACAAGTGTAAAAATTTTTGAAATCCGCCCACTGCCACGCCCACTTTTTCATAACTTCACTAAATTATATGAAACCGAAAAATTTTGTTAAGACCAAATATTTAGGCATTCAGATTCCCTACAATCCACCCATACAAAAGTTTTGGCCACGCCCACTTTTTGGGGGCGTTTTCATCAAAAAACCTATTTTGATAAAATTTTACATGTAACATCCTCAAACGTTCGACATTATAGCTTAATTTGAGTATAAAATGCAATTTGGCCACGCCCACTTTATAGAGAGGAGGATAGGGTATCATACGATCCGTTCCAGACGGATTGTAGCTTTTCTGTATGTTTTTTTATTTTTTTTACCATGGAGATTAATAGGCTTTCGCAGGAGGAACTCTCCTACGAAGTAGAGTTTCGGGGGTTAGCAGTAGGGACGGTGGATAAAATGGGGAAGGCATTGCGGGCGGCGAAAGTGCTTGAGAGGCGGGGGTCCTTTGAGGTGGCGGACTATCCGTTTAGTTTCGCGGAAGATAGGGACGCGGTAGAGGAAAAGATTGCGGAAATTGAGTTGCTGTTAGAGAACAGACCTCAACGCAATTCTTCCGAGTACGCAAAGGTCGTGACGAAAACCGAGTGGGCGACAGCGCGTATTGGCCGATCCAGCCCAGACTCTAAAGAGGACGAAGTCGGTGAAAAGACTTTAAAGACTGAACTGATGATGTTGTTGGCCACTTTAGAAGATGACAGACACAGCAACAGTACCAACAACATCATCAGCAACAACATCAACAACATCATCAGCAACAACATCAACAACAAGAGCAGCAACATCAAGAACAAGCACGTTCGCCGACGCGTACCGTCGAGATAGGAGAGGGGCATAGGGTGGAGAACTTGTCCAAATGGGACTTAAAGTTCTCCGGTGAGAGGTGCGGAGCGTCCGTAAACTCGTTCTTAGAACGAAGGGAGGTACTACGCGAAGCTAGGGGAGTTAGTAAACTCCAATTGTTTAGGTCGTCTGTCGATTTATTTTCAGGGAAGGCTTTACTGTGGCTTAGGGCGATTATGAGGAGAGTGAATTCTTGGCAGGAGTTGGTGATTGAGTTGAAACTGGAGTTTCTCCCTCCCAACTATGATGATCTTCTTTTGGAGGAGATCAGACGTCGTACCCAAGGGAAGGAGGAAACCATTGGCGTTTATGTTGCCATTATGGACAACATGTTTGGTAGGCTCTCTGAACCGCTGAGCGAGAGGCGAAAGCTTGGGATCGTGCAGCGGAATATGGCTCCATTCTACCCGACGCAACTCGGGTTGGCTGACCCCAAGTCCATTTCGGATCTGGTTGCGTTAGGTAGAAGGTTGGAGGTTGTCCGGGCCAATGTCGACTCCTTTGCTCCACCTCCCACTCAGCGTTCTCGTAGCTTGTTGGAACCCGACTTGGCTTATGTAGCAGTCGAGAAACCGGAAGTTGCGGTGGTTGCAAACCGAAACCCTCAGCCTGTTCGACGGTTGTGGTGTTTCAACTGCAACCAAGAGGGACATCTTTCGAGCTCTTGTTCCGCTCCTCGAAAGTGTTTAGGTTGTGGTAGATTTGGGGTTATTCGTAGGGATTGTAGATTCTGTTCGGGAAATGGGAATCGGTCTCTTGCGTCAGCAGGACAAGAGCGCCGAAGAAATTGAGTAGGTTGCCTGCTGGCAACCAGTTGGAGATCGTTCAGCTAGGCTTTACACTTGAGGCATTAGAGGATGACGTACGCCCATATTTAGGAGTTAGTGTTTTTGGCATTAGGCTGGTAGGACTTTTAGATTCAGGAGCTTCGCGTACGATCATCGGTAGGGATGGGTGGAAGATTTTAAAAGAGTTAGGTTTAGAGTTAGGAAAGGGGAAAATTAGGCAGGTAGCTTTAGCAGATGGTGCGGGTATAAAAGTGTTAGGTTGTGTTTTAGTTCCATTTGTGGTGCAAGGTACATTGGTGTTGCTGGAATGTCTTGTTATTCCAACTCTCCCACACGTCTTGATCCTCAGTGCCGACTTTTGGGCCCGAACGGGAATCGTCCCGGATTTAAGATCAGGCGAGTGGAGGTTTTCAAATCAAGCCGGGGTGGCTTCGATTTCGACGATCAAAGAACGATCAGAGTTGGATGAGACACAAAACAGGCAACTAACCGGATTTGTGGAAAAGGTTTTCCAAAACATGCCTGAGGGGATTGGATGCACACATTTGGTAGAACACAGGATTAGGACGGCGTCTGAACCAATAAAGCAGCGGTATTATCCGGTATCGCCTGCGGTTCAACGCCATATAGACAAAGAGTTAGAGGATATGTTGAGGGATGATATTATTGAAAAGTCAGGTAGTCCATGGGCTTCTCCTATAGTCATGATCAAGAAGAAGGATGGGTCCTTCAGATTCTGCGTGGACTATAGGAAGCTCAATAAAGTTACTGAGCGAGATGCTTACCCTCTCCCATACATTTTAGCCACTCTAGACAAGCCCAGGGATGCCAAGTATTTGTCTTCGTTGGACACAAAGTCTGCATACTGGCAGATCCCTATAGATGAGAAGTCTAGGCCGTACACAGCTTTCACAGTCCCAAACAGAGGACTCTTTCAGTTCAAGAGAATGCCATTCGGTCTGCATAATGCACCGGCGATATGGCAAAGATTTATAGACACTGTGCTTGGTACCGATTTGGAACCGCACGTGTTTGTATATTTGGATGATATAATTATCGTCACAAATAGTTTCCAACAACATCTGGAAATCCTGGAAGAAGTCTTCAAGCGATTATGTGCGGCAGGTCTGAAAGTGAGTAGGGAGAAGTGTAACTTTGTAGGTCATCTTTGAAATTTTTAGGATATGTAGTGGATCGCAATGGTTTGCATGTGGATCCAGAGAAAGTAGATAGTATGTTGAGGATTCCTGCACCAAGGAATGTTAGGGAAATTAGGAGTTTCGTCGGAACGGTATCCTCGTACAGGAGATTTATACCAAACTTCGCAGTTTTGGTGAAGCCGTTGACCGACTTGCTGGAGAAGAGCAGTAGGTTCATCTGGTCTGAGGAGTGCGAGGGGAGTTTCCAAAAGGCAAAGGAGTGCCTGGTGACTGCCCCGATTCTGACCTGTCCGGATTTCGAGCGGAAGTTTGTAGTTCAAACAGACGCTTCGGACTATGGGGTCGGAGCAGTACTGAGTCAGACATTTGATGATGGGGAGAAGGTCATAAGTAGTAGGTAATAGGTCCCTTCTGCCTGGGAATCAAAAAGATGATTTTTAGGGAAACGCGTCATAAATGATTGGTTTTTGGGGTAAAAAGTGTGATTTTGAAATTTTGATGTATTATGTCTGTCAGTGATGGGAATTTAGTTGGCTAGTGTAGAAAGTGCGGGTGAGGGGGTGGATGATAGTTGATGTGTAATTAGGAAGTGGGAGTGAATATGGATTTTGTATCTGGGGGTGTGTGTGTGTGTGTGTGTGCGGATGATGTTGAATGGATGAGATCTTATCTGTGGGATGAGTAATTCGTGATCGTTGTTATCTGGGGTGAGTGCGAGAGATTGTAATATGATAGTGTTGATTATTGTGTGTGGGGTGGCATGAATATTTGTTTATGTTATTTTATTGGTTTTTATACCCTATCCTAAGCGTATATTAAGTTTGACACATAGTTTGTAACATAGAGAAATAATCGAGATAGACCCTGTTTTTCGGTTTCATATAATTTAGTGAAGTTATAAAAAAGTAGGCGTGGCAGTGGGCGGATGTAAAAAAATTTTACACTTGTACTGTATCTTTTTCTTGGAAGCCCGGATATGAAATTTCAGCGCCCTAGTTAAAAATTTAAGGCCCAAAAATCGGTTTTGTGATGAAAACGCCCCCAAAAAGTGGGCGTGGCCAAAACTTTTGTACGGGTGGATTGTAGGGAATCTAAATGCCTAAATATTTGGTCTTAACAAAATTTTTCGGTTTCATATAATTAAGTGAAGTTATGAAAAAGCGGGCGTGGCAGTGGGCGGATTTCAAAAATTTTTACACTTGTACTGTATCTTTTTCTCAGAAGCCCAGATATGAAATTTCATCGTCCTAGCTCAAAATTTAAGGCCCAAAAAGCGGTGACATACGGACAGACGGACGGTCATCGCTCAATCGATTTCGCTATTGATGCTGATCACGAATATATATACTTTATAGGGTCTATCTCGATTATTTCTCTATGTTACAAACTATGTGTCAAACTTAATATACCCTTAGGATAGGGTATAAAAATGCTTCTTTAGCAGATATGTGGACTCCACCAAAAAATCTATCCGTATACATTGATTCATATGGAGAAAAACAAAAGGAGAATTTATGTCCTCTGTCTTAGCAATAATCGACACTTTTTATACCCTATCCTAAGGGTATATTAAGTTTGACACATAGTTTGTAACATAGAGAAATAATCGAGATAGACCCTATAAAGTATATATATTCGTGATCAGCATCAATAGCGAAATCGATTGAGCAATGACCGTCCGTCCGTCCGTCCGTATGTCACCGCTTTTTGGGCCTTAAATTTTGAGCTAGGACGATGAAATTTCATATCTGGGCTTCTGAGAAAAAGATACAGTACAAGTGTAAAAATTTTTGAAATCCGCCCACTGCCACGCCCACTTTTTCATAACTTCACTAAATTATATGAAACAGAAAAATTTTGTTAAAACCAAATATTTAGGCATTCAGACTCCCTACAATCCACCCATACAAAAGTTTTGGCCACGCCCACTTTTTGGGGGCGTTTTGATCACAAAACCAATTTTTGGGCCTTAAATTTCTAACTAGGACGCTGAAATTTCATATCTGGGCTTCCAAGAAAAAGATACAGTACAAGTATAAATTTTTTTTACATCCGCCCACTGCCACGCCTACTTTTTTATAACTTCACTAAATTATATGAAACCGAAAAATTTTGTTAAGACCAAATATTTGGGTATTTAGATTCCCTACAATTCAGCCATAGAACAGTTTTGGCCACGCCCACTTTTGGGGGCGTTATAGTAAAAAAACCTATTTTGATAAAATTTTACATGTAACATCCTCAAATGTTCGACATTATAGCTATATTTGAGTACAAAATACAATTTGGCCACGCCCACTTTATAGAGAGGAGGATAGGGTATCATACGATCCGTTCCAGACGGATTGTAGCTTTTCTGTATGTTTATAAACAGAGACAGTCAAGTGGTTTCAACGATCATATTTTTGAGTGTTATTAAAATTTCAATACATTGGTGACAGAAATCATTGATCGTGTTTGATCATGCTCTGATCAATGATGATCTGTTCGTAGATATACATTGTCTCATATGGAGAATAACAAAGGAGGAATCTTATTGTGTATGTGTGTATATATGTAGTTTTAGAGTCGATGCAAAATTTTTGCGCCCTATATAAGCTCTCATTTTAAGACTGCGAATTATGAGTTTTATTATAACATCACACGAGTGAACTCTTTGTTGTTACATACGTACATATAATGGATTCCTTAAAGCAACTTGGTAAAATTAAGCCACTAGAGCCCCTCAAATCGTTGGAGTTGAAAAAACGATATCGTATCTTCAAAGCGCTACGGTGTCAAACCAAATACGGGCCTCGTATTTTCTTGTAAAAAAAAATTGTTAAAAAATTACCTAAGACAAAAATAAACATACAGAAAAGCTACAATCCGTCTGGAACGGATCGTATGATACCCTATCCTCCTCTCTATAAAGTGGGCGTGGCCAAATTGCATTTTGTACTCAAATATAGTTATAATGTCGAACGTTTGAGGATGTTACATGTAAAATTTTATCAAAATAGGTTTTTTGATGATAACGCCCCCAAAAAGTGGGCGTGGCCAAAACTGTTCTATGGGTGAATTGTAGGGAATCTAAATACCCAAATATTTGGTCTTAACTAAATTTTTCGGTTTCATATAATTTAGTGAAGTTATAAAAAAGTAGGCGTGGCAGTGGGCGGATGTGAAAAAATTTTACACTTGTACTGTCTCTTTTTCTTGGAAGCCCAGATATGAAATTTGTGTGTCCTAGTTAAAAATCTAAGGCCCAAAAATCGGTTTTGTGATGAAAACGCCCCCAAAAAGTGGGCGTGGCCAAAACTTTTGTATGGGTGAATTGTAGGGAATCTGAATGCCTAAATATTTGGTTTTAACAAAATTTATCGGTTTCATATAATTTAGTGAAGTTATGAAAAAGTGGGCGTGGCAGTGGGCGGATTTCAAAAATTTTTACACTTGTACTGTATCTTTTTCTCAGAAGCCCAGATATGAAATTTCATCGTCCTAGCTCAAAATTTAAGGCCCAAAAAGCGGTGACATACGGACGGACGGACGGACGGACGGACGGACGGTCATCGCTCAATCGATTTCGCTATTGATGCTGATCACGAATATATATACTTTATAGGGTCTATCTCGATTATTTCTCTATGTTACAAACTATGTGTCAAACTTAATATACCCTTAGGATAGGGTATAAAAAGGGGCACAATGTTATATCGGAGTTCTTAGAACACATTCTTAATGCACGAAAAAAATTTAAAAAAGTCGTTGTATTGGCTCATAATGGTCAAGCGTATGATCACCAGTTTATTTTGAACTATATCTTACAAAATACAAAATTCCAGCCAGAATTGATTATGAGAGGAACTAAAATAATACTCATGAAATTGGATAATGTGAAGTTTATAGATTCATTGAATTATTTCCCCATGGCCTTAGCAATTCTTCCAAAAGCTTTTGATTTAACACAAACATTAAACATACAGAAAAGCTACAATCCGTCTGGAACGGATCGTCTGATACACTTGTACTGTATCTTTTTCTCAGAAGCCCAGATATCAAATTTCATCGTCCTAGCTCAAAATTTAAGGCCCAAAAAGCGGTGACATACGGACGGACGGACGGACGGTCATCGCTCAATCGATTTCGCTATTGATGCTGATCACGAATATATATACTTTATAGGGTCTATCTCGATTATTTCTCTATGTTACAAACTATGTGTCAAACTTAATATACCCTTAGGATAGGGTATAAAAAGGGGCACAATGTTATATCGGAGTTCTTAGAACACATTCTTAATGCATGAAAAAAATTTAAAAAAGTCGTTGTATTGGCTCATAATGGTCAAGCGTATGATCACCAGTTTATTTTGAACTATATCTTACAAAATACAAAATTCCAGCCAGAATTGATTATGAGAGGAACTAAAATAATACTCATGAAATTGGATAATGTGAAGTTTATAGATTCATTGAATTATTTCCCCATGGCCTTAGCAATTCTTCCAAAAGCTTTTGATTTATCACAAACATTAAACATACAGAAAAGCTACAATCCGTCTGGAACGGATCGTCTGATACCCTATCCTCCTCTCTATAAAGTGGGCGTGGCCAAATTGCATTTTGTACTCAAATATAGCTATAATGTCGAACGTTTGAGGATGTTACATGTAAAATTTTATCCAAATCGGTTTTTTGATGAAAACGCCCCCAAAAAGTGGGCGTGACCAAAACTGTTCTACGGGTGAATTGTAGGGAATCTGTATACCTAAATATTTGGTCTTAACAAAATTTTTCGGTTTCATATAATTTAGTGAAGTTATAAAAAAGTAGGCGTGGCAGTGGGCGGATGTAAAAAAAATTTACACTTCTACTGTATCTTTTCGTCATAAGCCCAGATATGAAATTTTAGCGTCCTAGTTAATAATTTAAGGCCCAAAACTCGGTTTTGTGGTGAAAACGCCCCCAAAACGTGGGCGTGGCCAAAACTTTTGTATGGGTGGATTGTAGGGAATCTGAATGCCTAAATATTTGGACTTAACAAAAATTTTCGGTTTCATATAATTTAGTGAAGTTATAAAAAAGTAGGCGTGGCAGTGGGCGGATGTAAAAAAATTTTACACTTGTACTGTATCTTTTTCTTGGAAGCCCAGATATGAAATTTCAGCGTCCTAGTTAAAAATTTAAGGCCCAAAAATCGGTTTTGTGATGAAAACGCCCCCAAAAAGTGGGCGTGGCCAAAACTTTTGTATGGGTGGATTGTAGGGAATCTGAATGCCTACATATTTGGTCTTAACAAAATTTTTCGGTTTCATATAATTTAATGAAGTTATGAAAAAGTGGGCGTGGCAGTGGGCGGATTTCAAAAATTTTTACACTTGTACTGTATCTTTTTCTCAGAAGCCCAGATATGAAATTTCATCGTCCTAGCTCAAAATTTAAGGCCCAAAAAGCGGTGACATACGGACGGACGGACGGACGGACGGACGGACGGTCATCGCTCAATCGATTTCGCTATTGATGCTGATCACGAATATATATACTTTATAGGGTCTATCTCGATTATTTCTCTATGTTACAAACTATGTGTCAAACTTAATATACCCTTAGGATAGGGTATAAAAAAGGGATATTTTCCACATTTCTTCAATACCATAGAAAATGAGAATTATATTGGCCCATTACCGCCCGCAGAATATTACAATCCGGATGCCATGAAGATAAATGATCGTGATGTGTTCTTCAAATGGTACGAAGAAAATAAACACATCGAATTTAATATGCAACGTCACCTTCTCGAATACTGTGTCAGTGATGTGCAGATATTGTCTGAAGCATGTATAAAATTCAGAAATATTTTCTTGGATCAGTGCAATGTGGAACCGTTTTTGGAAGTTGTAACTATAGCTTCGGCTTGTAATCTTGTATATCGTCGTAATTTTCTTAAGCAAAACACTATAGGATTAATTCCTAGAAGAGGGTACAGATACGCTGATAATCAGTCACAACAGGCAATTGAATGGCTCCTTTGGGTGGAATGGAAGCAAAATTGTTGTATTCAGCACGCAGCTAAACATCTAGAAGCAATAGTAGCCGGTGTGAAAGTTGATGGTTTTTGCAAAGATACCAAACAAGTTTTTGAGTTTCACGGATGCTATTTTCACGGACATATGTACATGTTTAAAAAATAATCGTCTTGCCCCCATAAACGATGACCCGTATGACACATTAAATCTACGTTATGAAAAAACCATTGCCAAATCGAATCGACTAAGACAATTTGGATACGAAGTAATTGAAATGTGGGCTTGTGAATTCGAAAAACTGTCGAGTTTTGATGATATAAACTATTTAAAAGCACATCCCTTAATCCATTGTTCTCCGTTAGATCCTCGCGATGCATTTTATGGGGGACGTACAGGAAACACATATAATTATTACAAATGTAAGGAAGGTGAAAAAATCAAGTACATAGATGTATGTTCCCTATATCCATGGGTTTGTAAATACGGAAAATTTTCAGTGGATCATCCTAAAGTTCACACCACAGATTGTTCTCGAATGGATTTAAACAAGACAAATGGAATTATAAAATGTAGAATACTTCCACCAGAACAGCTGTTACATCCAGTATTGCCCATAAAACAAAATAAGAAACTTACATATGTTTACACTATGTAGGACATGCAGTGAACAAATATCTCAAGCAGAGTGTTGTACCCATGATGATGATGAAAGAGCTTTGCAAGGGACGAGGTTTTGAAAGCTATAGAGAAAGGATATAAGTTACTAGATATTTATGAAATATGGGAATATTCGATGGTGCAATATGATAAAACTGTAAAAACAGGTGGTCTTTTCACTGAAATGATGAATAAATTTATTAAAATGAAACAAGAAGCATCAGGATGGCCGAATAAATGTGCTAAAGAGGAGGAAAGAAACAAGTATGTAACAAATTTTCTACATAATGAAGATGTTAAACTAGATTCGGCAGAAATTTGCAACAATCCTGGGAAAAGATCGTTTGCTAAACTTATACTTAATTCTTTTCGGGGTAAATTCGGACAAAGAGAAAACCAACAGAAAACAAGTTTTTTTTTTTTTTTTTTAATTTAATTTTTTTTAGTTAATACACCCTCAGAGCTATATCAAATGCTTACAAGTCATATTCTCCCTATAAATGAGGAAGTTATTGTAGTAAATTGGTTGTATAAAGAAGAAGAAGCAGAAACCCTGTCAACTGTAAATGTATGCATTGCAGCTTATACAACCACACAATCTCGTCTAAAACTATACAATTACTATGATACTGATTCAGTAATTTATGTAAGTCGTGATGGAGAAAGTGACCCACAGACTGGTGAATTTATAGGTGATATGACTGATGAATTAGAGTGTTATGGTCATGGAAGTTTTATTAATGAATTTGTTAGTGGTGGTCCTAAGAATTATGCTTATAAGGTCTATAGTACAAAAAACAATAGTGAACATATTGTTTGTAAAGTAAAAGGAATCAATCTGAATTACTCAGCATTGAAAAAGGTAAATTTTGAGTCAATTAAGGAAGCAGTACTTAATGCAGAAAATTCGGAGGATATTCAAATTTTATCAAAAAACATTCGACGAACACGAGAACATGAAGTTATCACTATTCCGGAGATAAAAACATATAAGTCCAGAGCAGAAAAACGTAGATTTCTGGACGATCACAGTTCCCTACCATATGGATATAAGAGACGATTAATAAAATAGGTATGATACTGCTTTCTAAACAACCAAAATCCTTTATGAATATTAACTGTACTTTTTTTATTTTCGTACAGGAAATAGATTGTTTCGGTACTGGCAAAATGGTGTTGTCATATTTCTGACACATATTAAATTCTTCAAAGATTCATAATTTGTGTACTCCATGTTTATAAAAACATAAAGATTTAAGAAGAAGTCTTCAAGCGATTATGTGCGGCAGGTCTGAAAGTGAGTAGGGAGAAGTGTAACTTTGTAGGTCATCTTTGAAATTTTTAGGATATGTAGTGGATCGCAATGGTTTGCATGTGGATCCAGAGAAAGATGATAGTATGTTGAGGATTCCTGCACCAAGGAATGTTAGGGAAATTAGGAGTTTCGTCGGAACGGTATCCTCGTACAGGAGATTTATACCAAACTTCGCAGTTTTGATGAAGCCGTTGACCGACTTGCTGGAGAAGAGCAGTAGGTTCATCTGGTCTGAGGAGTGCGAGGGGAGTTTCCAAAAGGCAAAGGAGTGCCTGGTGACTGCCCCGATTCTGACCTGTCCGGATTTCGAGCGGAAGTTTGTAGTTCAAACAGACGCTTCGGACTATGGGGTCGGAGCAGTACTGAGTCAGACATTTGATGATGGGGAGAAGGTCATAAGTAGTAGGTAATAGGTCCCTTCTGCCTGAGAATCAAAAAGATGATTTTTAGGGAAACGCGTCATAAATGATTGGTTTTTGGGGTAAAAAGTGTGATTTTGAAATTTTGATGTATTATGTCTGTCAGTGATGGGAATTTAGTTGGCTAGTGTAGAAAGTGCGGGTGAGGGGGTGGATGATAGTTGATGTGTAATTAGGAAGTGGGAGTGAATATGGATTTTGTATCTGGGGGTGTGTGTGTGTGTGTGTGTGCGGATGATGTTGAATGGATGAGATCTTATCTGTGGGATGAGTAATTCGTGATCGTTGTTATCTGGGGTGAGTGCGAGAGATTGTAATATGATAGTGTTGATTATTGTGTGTGGGGTGGCATGAATATTTGTTTATGTTATTTTAATGGTTTTTATACCCTATCCTAAGCGTATATTAAGTTTGACACATAGTTTGTAACATAGAGAAATAATCGAGATAGACCCTATAAAGTATATATATTCGTGATCAGCATCAATAGCGAAATCGATTGAGCGATGCCCTATGTGCCGATGTCCGTCCGTCCGTATGTCACCGCTTTTTGGGCCTTAAATTTTGAGCTAGGACGATGAAATTTCATATCTGGGCTTCTGAGAAAAAGATACAGTACAAGTGTAAAATTTTTTTACATCCGCCCACTGCCACGCCTACTTTTTCATAACTTCACTAAATTATATGAAACCGAAAAATTTTGTTAAGACCAAATATTTAGGCATTTAGATTCCCTACAATCCACCCATACAAAAGTTTTGGCCAAGCCCACTTTTTGGGGGCGTTTTCATCACAAAACCGATTTTTGGGCCTTAAATTTTTAACTAGGGCGCTGAAATTTCATATCCGGGCTTCCAAGAAAAAGATACAGTACAAGTGTAAAATTTTTTTACATCCGCCCACTGCCACGCCTACTTTTTTATAACTTCACTAAATTATATGAAACCGAAAAATTTTGTTAAGACCAAATATTTGGGTATTTAGATTCCCTACAATTCACCCTTAGAACAGTTTTGGCCACGCCCACTTTTTGGGGGCGTTATCATCAAAAAACCTATTTTGATAAAATTTTACATGTAACATCCTCAAACGTTCGACATTATAGCTATATTTGAGTACAAAATGCAATTTGGCCACGCCCACTTTATAGAGAGGAGGATAGGGTATCATACGATCCGTTCCAGACGGATTTTTTTTTTTTTTTTTTTTTATAATTCACGCGCGCTCAAGGGCTTATTACTACCCTTTTAATGTCAAGACACAGCGCGGGCGTTAGGGAAATTAGGAAGAGAAGATAGGAGATACCGATGGACGTTGGTTTTAAATGTTTGTGGATTATACTGTGAGGGAAAAATAGAGCTTGGTAAAGCATTCCACATTCGTGTTGTACGGTTTATGAAAGAATCTCTATACTTGACGGTACGTCCGAAAATAGGCTTGAGGGTATACTGATGAGCATTCAGAGCGTGACGGGTATTGCGAGAAAATTGATGAAGGGGCGGAATGCAACTGGCTATTTCGCTGGAGCACTGTTTGTGAAAAAAGCGATAGAATAAGGAAAGACAAGAGACATTTCTGCGATGTTGGAGCGAGTCAATAGACTCCGCTATGCTTCTGTTCCCTATTAGTTTTAACGCTCGATTTTGAATTCTATCCAGCAGGTGCAAAGAGGTCTTAGGAGCACCAGACCAGATATGAGCATTATACTCGAGCTTGGGGCGGATGTAGGCCTTATATATTGTAGCCAGATCAGAGGGTGTAAAGAACTTCTTGCACCGTTTAAGGAATCCTAAACATTTCGCAGCATTCTTGGCGGATTCGAATATGTGGTCATTCCAACGAAGATGGTCGTTAACACACATACCGAGAATGGAAAGTTTTTCGGTTTCGACGATGCAAGTGCCATTCATTGATAATGGCAAGGGGTTAAGGTTACGCTTGAGCGACAGCTGACAGCATTGGGTTTTCGAAGCATTAAATTCCACTCTGTTGTTTATACCCCATTTAATTATACTGTCAAGATCGGAATTTAATGAGCTTAATATACGCTGCCGTTCCAGTTCTACGGCCGAAGAGCAGGGACGTGAGTCTGGGAACGAATATGAGAAGCTGAGGGTGCTGTCGTCAGCGAAGGAATGTATTGGATTAGAAGTAGCAGACAAGAGATCGTTTATGAAAATAAGAAAGAGAGTCGGAGACAAAACGGAGCCTTTGGGGACGCCAGCATTTATATGGTGGATTGCAGACTTGAAACCATCCAAAACAACTTGAATTGAACGTTCCGAAAGGTAGTTTCTAATCCATTGAAGAAGAGATTCGTCGATGCCAAATGCACGCATTTTCGACAAAAGAGCTTGATGCCAAACTCTGTCAAATGCCTTTGAAATATCAAGCGCAACAATCTTACATTCACCAGAATGATGTAGAGAGTGGTTCCACTTTTCGGTGAGATATACCATCAAATCACCAGTGGACCTTTTGCTACGAAAACCATACTGACGGTCATTAAGGAGCTTTCGTGATTCAAGATATTTCATAAGCTGACGATTTATCAGCGTTTCCATGACCTTGGAAAGAAGGGACGTAAGTGCAATGGGTCGATAGTTGGAGGGAGAAGAAGATTCGCCTTTTTTAGGGACGGGCTGGACAAATGCTGTTTTCCATCTACTCGGGAAGAGTCCAGAAGAGTAGGATAGATGAAAAAGCTTACGCAGTGGTTTTGCCAGCGTGGAAGAACACCTCTTCAGGATAATGGGTGAGATACCATCTGGACCAGCGGATTTGTTTATGTTAAGAAGCTTTTCTGTACCTATCCTAAGGGTATATTAAGTTTGACACATAGTTTGTAACATAGAGAAATAATCGAGATAGACCCTATAAAGTATATATATTCGTGATCAGCATCAATAGCGAAATCGATTGAGCGATGACCGTCCGTCCGTCCGTCCGTCCGTCCGTCCGTCCATATGTCACCGCTTTTTGGGCCTTAAATTTTGAGCTAGGACGATGAAATACAAGTGTAAAAATTTTTGAAATCCGTCCACTGCCACGCCCACTTTTTCATAACTTCACTAAATTATATGAAACCCAAAAATTTTGTTAAGACCAAATATTTAGGCATTCAGATTCCCTACAATCCACCCATACAAAAGTTTTGGCCACGTCCACTTTTTGGGGGCGTTTTCAACACAAAACCGATTTTTGGGCCTTAAATTTTTAACTAGGACGCTGAAATTTCATATCTGGGCTTCTGACGAAATCTGATAGAGAAGTATTTATGGCTATTGTTACCACTGTCCGGACACGAAATTGATCTCTGTGTTTATGCAAGACTCGATTATTGATAAGTCAATGGATATGATTTCTCCGTTGTTCCTCTTTGTCTTGAGACAAAGTATACGGATAGATCTTTTGATTGATCAATGCGTGTCACCAGTGTTTGAAATTTTAATTACACTCAAAAATATGATCGTTGAAACCACTTGACTGTCTCTGTTTATAAAAAGTGTCGATTATTGCTAAGACAGAGGACACAAATTCTCCTTTTGTTTTTCTCCATATGAAACAATGTATACGGATAGATTTTTTGGTGGAGTCCACATATCTGCTAAAGAAGCATTTTTATACCCTATCCTAAGCGTATATTAAGTTTGACACATAGTTTGTAACATAGAGAAATAATCGAGATAGACCCTGTTTTTCGGTTTCATATAATTTAGTGAAGTTATAAAAAAGTAGGCGTGGCAGTGGGCGGATGTAAAAAAATTTTACACTTGTACTGTATCTTTTTCTTGGAAGCCCAGATATGAAATTTCAGCGTCCTAGTTAAAAATTTAAGGCCCAAAAATCGGTTTTGTGATGAAAACGCCCCCAAAAAGTGGGCGTGGCCAAAACTTTTGTATGGGTGGATTGTAGGGAATCTGAATGCCTAAATATTTGGTCTTAACAAAATTTTTCGGTTTCATATAATTTAGTGAAGTTATGAAAAAGTGGGCGTGGCAGTGGGCGGATTTCAAAATTTTTTACACTTGTACTGTATCTTTTTCTCAGAAGCCCATATATGAAATTTCATCGTCCTAGCTCAAAATTTAAGGCCCAAAAAGCGGTGACATACGGACAGACGGACGGACGGACGGTCATCGCTCAATCGATTTCGCTATTGATGCTGATCACGAATATATATACTTTATAGGGTCTATCTCGATTATTTCTCTATGTTACAAACTATGTGTCAAACTTAATATACCCTTAGGATAGGGTATAAACAATATATGGACGAAAGTAAATTTTTCCATTTCTGTTCATTCGATTAACTTGAAATTTAGCATGAGGATTTACAATATCACTGCTAAATAAGTTTCAATTCGGTACAGTAGTTCAGATTTTATAGATTTATGACCGCCTCTCCATACAACGTGAACCAATGTGCACTCTGAACTATCGTCCTAACAAATTTAAATAAAATACCCTTTTCGACCCTCCAGGCTGGAAAAGCTAAAGGGTTCAACTCTACCTTCGTGATCATCTTAGCGATCCAAGGATCGGAACTTTGGTCATATAGCCTACTGCACGGATCCTTAAGATTACTCAGCCATACTAAGGAGTAATGATCCGTCACAACCGTGAACCGAACACCTTCGATATACGGCCGCAACTTCTCAACCGCCCACAATACAGCCTCACCACTGTGGGTGAGGGGGTGGATGATAGTTGATGTGTAATTAGGAAGTGGGAGTGAATATGGATTTTGTATCTGGGAGTGTGTGTGTGTGTGTGTGTGTGCGGATGATGTTGAATGGATGAGATCTTATCTGTGGGATGAGTAATTCGTGATCGTTGTTATCTGGGGTGAGTGCGAGAGATTGTAATATGATAGTGTTGATTAGTGTGTGTGTGGGGTGGCATGGATATTTGTTTATGTTATTTTAATGATTTTTTAATTGTTTTTGGATATAGCTGGAGCGTTGGATTGTGTGATCATGTTGTTGGCGTTTTTGTTTGGTTGAGAGAATGATGCGAATTTTGGTGGATGATTGAGAGGGGAATGGAGAGGGTTTTTCGTTATCGGGGAGGGGTTGGTTGTGTGTGATGACGATAGATGGTTTGTATTTTGCTAATTGGGTGTGCTGGCATGTTGTGTCATGAATTTTGTGTCAGCGTGATAATCATCTGTATTATTTGTTGTTGTTGTTTTTGTTGGATATTACTGGAGCATTGGAGTGTATGGGATATTGTGTAATTGTGAAGCATGGGATGGGTGAGGGAATATGGGGTAAGGGGGGATGTTTTTGGATGTTATCGTGAGTAATGCATGATCTACCGATCGTTGAAATCAAGCAGCATCGGGTGGTGTTACTACTTAGATGCTGGAACGTGTGTAGTTGTGAAAATGAAAGCAAAGCAAACCTTCTGAAAGATAAAATACAAAATTGGTTTTAAGATAAAACCATTAGGAACAAAGCAAAGCAAACCTTCTGAAAGATAAAATACAAAATTGGTTTTAAGATAAAACCATCAGAAACAAAGTAAAGCAAACCTCCTGAAATATAAAATTACATAAATAAAAAAACAATGTTTATTTTTAATTTTTTTTTTATTTTTATAATAGTTTTCCTATTATATCTACTTCTTCTGGAACAGTAGGGACATCAAACTGTCCACTGATTCCCAAATGCTCCATCACCTTTAGGAGATGGAATAACGTTTTCAAATCTTGCGTCCTTTGCTGTGTTTTGTATCTGTTCAGTAGCTTCGTTGCCTCAGCAACGAATTCTGGATAATCCCAGCAGGATTTTTTGAATTCCTCTATGAATTGACTTATGATCTGAATCATTGTAGTGCTACTATGAATAGCATAGATTCAGTAAGTCTTATTTATACGTAAAAAATCCATTCACATGCCCTATCCCATATGGAGAATTGGGTCAGTGGTCCCCATAATCAAACATACAGAAAAGCTACAATCCGTCTGGAACGGATCGTCTGATACCCTATCCTCCTCTCTATAAAGTGGGCGTGGCCAAATTGCATTTTGTACTCAAATATAGCTATAATGTCGAACGTTTGAGGATGTTACATGTAAAATTTTATCAAAATAGGTTTTTTGATGATAACGCCCCCAAAAAGTGGGCGTGGCCAAAACTGTTCTATGGGTGAATTGTAGGGAATCTAAATACCCAAATATTTGGTCTTAACAAAATTTTTCGGTTTCATATAATTTAGTGAAGTTATAAAAAAGTAGGCGTGGCAGTGGGCGGATGTAAAAAAATTTTACACTTGTACTGTATCTTTTTCTTGGAAGCCCGGATATGAAATTTCAGCGTCCTAGTTAAAAATTTAAGGCCCAAAAATCGGTTTTGTGATGAAAACGCCCTCAAAAAGTGGGCGTGGCCAAAACTTTTGTATGGTTGGATTGTAGGGAATCTGAATGCCTAAATATTTGGTCTTAACGAAATTTTTCGGTTTCATATAATTTAGTGAAGTTATGAAAAAGTGGGCGTGGCAGTGGGCGGATTTCAAAAATTTTTACACTTGTACTGTATCTTTTTCTCAGAAGCCCAGATATGAAATTTCATCGTCCTGGCTCAAAATTTAAGGCCCAAAAAGCGGTGACATACGGACGGACGGACGGACGGACGGACGGACGGACAGACGGACGGACGGACGGACGGACGGTCATCGCTCAATCGATTTCGCTATTGATGCTGATCACGAATATATATACTTTATAGGGTCTATCTCGATTATTTCTCTATGTTACAAACTATGTGTCAAACTTAATATACCCTTAGGATAGGGTATAAAAATGCTTCTTTAGCAGATATGTGGACTCCACCAAAAAATCTATCCGTATACATTGTTTCATATGGAGAAAAACAAAAGGAGAATTTATGTCCTCTGTCTTAGCAATAATCGACACTTTTTATAAACAGAGACAGTCAAGTGGTTTCAACGATCATATTTTTGAGTGTAATTAAAATTTCAAACACTGGTGACACGCATTGATCAATCAAAAGATCTATCCGTATACTTTGTCTCAAGACAAAGAGGAACAACGGAGAAATCATATCCATTGACTTATCAATAATCGAGTCTTGCATAAACACAGAGATCAATTTCGTGTCCGGACAGTGGTCCCAATAGCCATAAATACTTCTCTATCAGATATATATGTGGACTCCATCAAAGAATCTATCTATATACAATGTCTCATATAGAGAAAAACAAACATGTTTGATCGCGTTCTGATCAATGATGATCTATTCGTATAACTCATACCCTCTGCTTTAGCGACAATAGACACTTTTATAAACAGAGACCTTTTCGCTTTCCGTTCAAGCGTCATTAACGATCATATTTTTGTGGTTAATTAAAATTTCAATACATTGCTGACAGAAATCATTGATCGTGTTTGATCATGCTCTGATCAATGATGATCTGTTCGTAGATATACATTGTCTCATATGGAGAATAACAAAGGAGGAATCTTATTGTGTATGTGTGTATATATGTAGTTTTAGAGTCGATGCAAAATTTTTGCGCCCTATATAAGCTCTCATTTTAAGACTGCGAATTATGAGTTTTATTATAACATCACACGAGTGAACTCTTTGTTGTTACATAGTACATATAATGGATTCCTTAAAGCAACTTGGTAAAATTAAGCCATTAGAGCCCCTCAAATCGTTGGAGTTGAAAAAACGATATCGTATCTTCAAAGCGCTACGGTGTCAAACCAAATACGGGCCTCGTATTTTGGTAGAGCTGGAAAAACTGAAGGTGTTCCTGCCTGTACGATTCAATACGATGGAAGAGGATACTATGAAAGTACTATCAGCAAGTGAGATAGGAAACTCATTTGAGCTGGAGTTCTACCCCCTGTCAGAGGATGCATCTAACATAGAAGAGGTGAATATTCCTAATTCACAACCTTTCTTGTAAAAAACAATTGTTAAAAAATTACCTAAGACAAAAATAAACATACAGAAAAGCTACAATCCGTCTGGAACGGATCGTATGATACCCTATCCTCCTCTCTATAAAGTGGGGGTGGCCAAATTGCATTTTGTACTCAAATATAGCTATAATGTCGAACGTTTGAGGATGTTACATGTAAAATTTTATCAAAATAGGTTTTTTGATGATAACGCCCCCAAAAAGTGGGCGTGGCCAAAACTGTTCTATGGGTGAATTGTAGGGAATCTAAATACCCAAATATTTGGTCTTAACAAAATTTTTCGGTTTCCTATAATTTAGTGAAGTTATAAAAAAGTAGGCGTGGCAGTGGGCGGATTTAAACAAAATTTACACTTGTCCTGTATCTTTTTTTTGGAAGCCCAGATATGAAATTTAAGCGTCCTAGTTAAAAATTTAAGGCCCAAAAATCGGTTTTGTGATGAAAACGCCCCCAAAAAGTGGGCGTGGCCAAAACTTTTGTATGGGTGGATTGTAGGGAATCTGAATGCCTAAATATTTGGTCTTAACAAAATTTTTCGGTTTCATATAATTTAGTGAAGTTATGAAAAAGTGGGCGTGGCAGTGGGCGGATTTCAAAAATTTTTACACTTGTACTGTATCTTTTTCTCAGAAGCCCAGATATGAAATTTCATCGTCCTAGCTCAAAATTTAAGGCCCAAAAATCGGTTTTGTGATGAAAACGCCCCCAAAAAGTGGGCGTGGCTAAAACTTTTGTATGGGTGGATTGTAGGGAATCTGAATGCCTAAATATTTGGTCTTAACAAAATTTTTCGGTTTCATATAATTTAATGAAGTTATGAAAAAATGGGCGTGGCAGTGGGCGGATTTCAAAAATTTTTACACTTGTACTGTATCTTTTTCTCAGAAGCCCAGATATGAAATTTCATCGTCCTAGCTCAAAATTTAAGGCCCAAAAAGCGGTGACATACGGACGGACGGACGG
Source organism: Xylota sylvarum (assembly GCA_905220385.1). NCBI lineage: Eukaryota > Metazoa > Arthropoda > Insecta > Diptera > Syrphidae > Xylota > Xylota sylvarum. The sequence goes on from LR999960.1 coordinate 18,856,589, forward strand.
ACGGACGGTCATCGCTCAATCGATTTCGCTATTGATGCTGATCACGAATATATATACTTTATAGGGTCTATCTCGATTATTTCTCTATGTTACAAACTATGTGTCAAACTTAATATACCCTTAGGATAGGGTAAAAAAATTGATTTATTGTGTATTTTTCTTCTTTCAATGATTATTAAGCGTTTCTAGGTAGTTGCTGATCATTCAACATTTGTCAGAAGATTCAATTTAAATGGTCGTAAAGTTGAGTTCCGTATCAAGGATGTAGCAGAAAATGCTGAACCAACAAAGTGGATTCAAGATGCTGTAGAGGGTATGTTCAGAAAAGTTACCGATGATCTTGATTCTTCAGATATGGTGGGAATAACATTTACGGGTAAGAATTTTGAGCATCATGGTCCTGGTTGGTTGAATTATAGAAAAGCGTCTGATTTAAACTGGAGCGAAGTATGGACAATGATAAGTAAAATTTTCCAAAGCAATTCGGCAGGGTTAAGTACAGATACCTTTCGCATAAATGTGACATCGGTAAAGCTTCCTAAAGGGAAAGGAAACGATAGAAGAAAAACATACAGAAAAGCTACAATCCGTCTGGAACGGATCGTATGATACCCTATCCTCCTCTCTATAAAGTGGGCGTGACCAAATTGCATATTGTACTCAAATATAGCTATAATGTCGAACGTTTGAGGATGTTACATGTAAAATTTTATCAAAATAGGTTTTTTGATGATAACGCCCCCAAAAAGTGGGCGTGGCCAAAACTGTTCTATGGGTGAATTGTAGGGAATGTAAATACCCAAATATTTGGTCTTAACAAAATTTTTCGGTTTCATATAATTTAGTGAAGTTATAAAAAAGTAGGCGTGGCAGTGGGCGGATGTAAAAAAAATTTACGCTTGTACTGTATTTTCTTCTCAGAAGCCCAGGTATGAAATTTTATCGTCCTAGCTCAAAATTTAAGGCCCAAAAATCGGTTTTGTGATGAAAACGCCCCCAAAAAGTGGGCGTGGCCAAAACTTTTGTATGCGTGGAATGTAGGGAATCCGAATGCCTAAATATTTGGTCTTAACAAAATTTTTCGGTTTCATATAATTTAGTGAAGTTATGAAAAAGTGGGCGTGGCAGTGGGCGGATTTCAAAAATTTTAACACTTGTACTGCATCTTTTCCTCAGAAGCCCAGATATGAAATTTAAGCGTCCTAGTTAAAAATTTAAGGCCCACAAATCGGTTTTGTGTTGAAAACGACCCTAAAAAGTGGGCGTGGCCAAAACTTTTGTATGGGTGGATTGTAGGGAATCCGAATGCCTAAATATTTGGTCTTAACAAAATTTTTCGGTTTCATATAATTTAGTGAAGTTATGAAAAAGTGGGCGTGGCAGTGGGCGGATTTCAAAAATTTTTACACTTGTACTGTATCTTTTTCTCAGAAGCCCAGATATGAAATTTCATCGTCCTAGCTCAAAATTTAAGGCCCAAAAAGCGGTGACATACGGACGGACGGACGGACGGACGGTCATCGCTCAATCGATTTCGCTATTGATGCTGATCACGAATATATATACTTTATAGGGTCTATCTCGATTATTTCTCTATGTTACAAACTATGTGTCAAACTTAATATACCCTTAGGATAGGGTATAAAAATATACAACTTTCGATGAAGAATGTACAAAGAGGCAAGGAATAGTGTTAATACGAAACAAAGACAACTTATGCTTACCACGTGCACTAGTTGTAGCAATTGCTTTTGCAGATCAAGATTCGGAATACAAACAAATTCGTCGAAATATCGGTAAACTTCAAGATCTACGAACTACAGATCTGATGAGCATGACTGGTGTTACCATACCGTCCGAGGGTTGCGGTATTCCAGAACTTCGTATCTTTCAGAACCATCTGAGGGATTATAAAATCGAAGTCTTCGAATACGTACAAAAAGGCCGGAAAAGGAGTATTATATTTGAAGACACTTACATTACCAGCAATAAGAAGATACATTTATTGTATAATAAAGGCCACTTCAATGGTATTAGATCATTAACGGCTGCATTTTGCTGCATTTATTATTGTGAAAATTGTAACGTACTATACAATACTAAAACCGATCATAGATGTCACACAATGTCAGAAATCACCTATTTGTCCTACAAATCTAGGCGAAATTATATGTGAAGTGTGCGATAGAGGTTTTAGAGGACAAACATGTTTTGATAATCATAAGGCGTCAGGATCAACCGGAAAAAAAGCGATTTGTGAATTAATTAAAATATGTGTCGATTGTCTAAAAACATATAAGACTGATAGAAAACATATCTGCGGTGAATACTTTTGCAAGAAATGCAGTCAACATGTCTCTCAAGAACATTTGTGTTACATTCAGGTTGACAGGAGAAGTCCAATATTAAAACATACAGAAAAGCTACAATCCGTCTGGAACGGATCGTATGATACCCTATCCTCCTCTCTATAAAGTGGGGGTGGCCAAATTGCATTTTGTAGTCAAATATAGCTATAATGTCGAACGTTTGAGGATGTTACATGTAAAATTTTATCAAAATAGGTTTTTTGATGATAACGCCCCCAAAAAGTGGGCGTGGCCAAAACTGTTCTATGGGTGAATTGTAGGGAATCTAAATACCCAAATATTTGGTCTTAACAAAATTTTTCGGTTTCATATAATTTAGTGAAGTTATAAAAAAGTAGGCGTGGCAGTTCGCGGATTTAAACAAAATTTACACTTGTCCTGTATCTTTTTCTTGGAAGCCCAGATATGAAATTTAAGCGTCCTAGTTAAAAATTTAAGGCCCAAAAATCGGTTTTGTGATGAAAACGCCCCCAAAAAGTGGGCGTGGCCAAAACTTTTGTATGGGTGGATTGTAGGGAATCTGAATGCCTAAATATTTGGTCTTAACAAAATTTTTCGGTTTCATATAATTTAGTGAAGTTATGAAAAAGTGGGCGTGGCAGTGGGCGGATTTCAAAAATTTTTACACTTGTACTGTATCTTTTTCTCAGAAGCCCAGATATGAAATTTCATCGTCCTAGCTCAAAATTTAAGGCCCAAAAAGCGGTGACATACGGACGGACGGACGGACGGACGGTCATCGCTCAATTGATTTCGCTATTGATGCTGATCACGAATATATATACTTTATAGGGCCTATCTCTATGTTACAAACTATGTGTCAAACTTAATATACCCTTAGGATAGGGTATAAAAATGTTCTGTATGTGTTTTACGATTTGGAGAGTCGTCAAGAAAGAGTTATTGGCGAGAAGATTCTAAACGATTTTATTGATTCAATAAAACTTCACGAGCCGAATTTATGCGTTTTCCAACAAAGATGTAACCTCTGTCTGAATGAAGATAATCTATGCTTTTGCCAGACATGTAAGTTCAGAATTAATGTGAAAAAGGGGCACAATGTTATATCGGAGTTCTTAGAACACATTCTTATTGCACGAAAAAAATTTAAAAAAGTCGTTGTATTGGCTCATAATGGTCAAGCGTATGATCACCAGTTTATTTTGAACTATATCTTACAAAATACAAAATTCCAGCCAGAATTGATTATGAGAGGAACTAAAATAATACTCATGAAATTGGATAATGTGAAGTTTATAGATTCATTGAATTATTTCCCCATGGCCTTAGCAATTCTTCCAAAAGCTTTTGATTTAACACAAACATTAAAAAAGGGATATTTTCCACATTTCTTCAATACCATAGAAAATGAGAATTATATTGGCCCATTACCGCCCGCAGAATATTACAATCCGGATGCCATGAAGATAAATGATCGTGATGTGTTCTTCAAATGGTACGAAGAAAATAAACACATCGAATTTAATATGCAACGTCACCTTCTCGAATACTGTGTCAGTGATGTGCAGATATTGTCTGAAGCATGTATAAAATTCAGAAATATTTTCTTGGATCAGTGCAATGTGGAACCGTTTTTGGAAGTTGTAACTATAGCTTCGGCTTGTAATCTTGTATATCGTCGTAATTTTCTTAAGCAAAACACTATAGGATTAATTCCTAGAAGAGGGTACAGATACGCTGATAATCAGTCACAACAGGCAATTGAATGGCTCCTTTGGGTGGAATGGAAGCAAAATTGTTGTCTAGAAGCAATAGTAGCCGGTGTGAAAGTTGATGGTTTTTGCAAAGAAACCAAACAAGTTTTTGAGTTTCACGGATGCTATTTTCACGGACATATGTACATGTTTAAAAAATAATCGTCTTGCCCCCATAAACGATGACCCGTATGACACATTAAATCTACGTTATGAAAAAACCATTGCCAAATCGAATCGACTAAGACAATTTGGATACGAAGTAATTGAAATGTGGGCTTGTGAATTCGAAAAACTGTTGAGTATTGATGATATAAACTATTTAAAAGCACATCCCTTAATCCATTGTTCTCCGTTAGATCCTCGCGATGCATTTTATGGGGGACGTACAGGAAACACTTATAATTATTACAAATGTAAGGAAGGTGAAAAAATCAAGTACATAGATGTATGTTCCCTATATCCATGGGTTTGTAAATACGGAAAATTTTCAGTGGATCATCCTAAAGTTCACACCACAGATTGTTCTCGAATGGATTTAAACAAGACAAATGGAATTATAAAATGTAGAATACTTCCACCAGAACAGCTGTTACATCCAGTATTGCCCATAAAACAAAATAAGAAACTTACATATGTTTACACTATGTAGGACATGCAGTGAACAAATATCTCAAGCAGAGTGTTGCACCCATGATGATGATGAAAGAGCTTTGCAAGGGACGAGGTTTTGAAAGCTATAGAGAGAGGATATAAGTTACTAGATATTTATGAAATATGGGAATATTCGATGGTGCAATATGATAAAACTGTAAAAACAGGTGGTCTTTTCACTGAAATGATGAATAAATTTATTAAAATGAAACAAGAAGCATCAGGATGGCCGAATAAATGTGCTAAAGAGGAGAAAAGAAACAAGTATGTAACAAATTTTCTACATAATGAAGATGTTAAACTAGATTCGGCAGAAATTTGCAACAATCCTGGGAAAAGATCGTTTGCTAAACTTATACTTAATTCTTTTCGGGGTAAATTCGGACAAAGAGAAAACCAACAGAAAACAAGTTTTTTTTTTTTTTTTTTTAATTTAATTTTTTTTAGTTAATACACCCTCAGAGCTATATCAAATGCTTACAAGTCATATTCTCCCTATAAATGAGGAAGTTATTGTAGTAAATTGGTTGTATAAAGAAGAAGAAGCAGAAACCCTGTCAACTGTAAATGTATGCATTGCAGCTTATACAACCACACAATCTCGTCTAAAACTATACAATTACTATGATACTGATTCAGTAATTTATGTAAGTCGTGATGGAGAAAGTGACCCACAGACTGGTGAATTTATAGGTGATATGACTGATGAATTAGAGTGTTATGGTCATGGAAGTTTTATTAATGAATTTGTTAGTAGTGGTCCTAAGAATTATGCTTATAAGGTCTATAGTACAAAACATACAAAAAAGCTACAATCCGTCTGGAACGGATCGTATGATACCCTATCCTCCTCTCTATAAAGTGGGCGTGACCAAATTGCATATTGTACTCAAATATAGCTATAATGTCGAACATTTGAGGATGTTACATGTAAAATTTTATCAAAATAGGTTTTTTGATGATAACGCCCCCAAAAAGTGGGCGTGGCCAAAACTCTTCTATGGGTGGATTGTAGGGAATCTGAATGCCTAAATATTTGGTCTTAACAAAATTTTTCGGTTTCATATAATTTAGTGAAGTTATGAAAAAGTGGGCGTGGCAGTGGGCGGATTTCAAAAATTTTAACACTTGTACTGCATCTTTTCCTCAGAAGCCCAGATATGAAATTTAAGCGTCCTAGTTAAAAATTTAAGGCCCACAAATCGGTTTTGTGTTGAAAACGACCCTAAAAAGTGGGCGTGGCCAAAACTTTTGTATGGGTGGATTGTAGGGAATCCGAATGCCTAAATATTTGGTCTTAACAAAATTTTTCGGTTTCATATAATTTAGTGAAGTTATGAAAAAGTGGGCGTGGCAGTGGGCGGATTTCAAAAATTTTTACACTTGTACTGTATCTTTTTCTCAGAAGCCCAGATATGAAATTTCATCGTCCTAGCTCAAAATTTAAGGCCCAAAAAGCGGTGACATACGGACGGACGGACGGACGGACGGTCATCGCTCAATCGATTTCGCTATTGATGCTGATCACGAATATATATACTTTATAGGGTCTATCTCGATTATTTCTCTATGTTACAAACTATGTGTCAAACTTAATATACCCTTAGGATAGGGTATAAAAATATACAACTTTCGATGAAGAATGTACAAAGAGGCAAGGAATAGTGTTAATACGAAACAAAGACAACTTATGCTTACCACGTGCACTAGTTGTAGCAATTGCTTTTGCAGATCAAGATTCGGAATACAAACAAATTCGTCGAAATATCGGTAAACTTCAAGATCTACGAACTACAGATCTGATGAGCATGACTGGTGTTACCATACCGTCCGAGGGTTGCGGTATTCCAGAACTTCGTATCTTTCAGAACCATCTGAGGGATTATAAAATCGAAGTCTTCGAATACGTACAAAAAGGCCGGAAAAGGAGTATTATATTTGAAGACACTTACATTACCAGCAATAAGAAGATACATTTATTGTATAATAAAGGCCACTTCAATGGTATTAGATCATTAACGGCTGCATTTTGCTGCATTTATTATTGTGAAAATTGTAACGTACTATACAATACTAAAACCGATCATAGATGTCACACAATGTCAGAAATCACCTATTTGTCCTACAAATCTAGGCGAAATTATATGTGAAGTGTGCGATAGAGGTTTTAGAGGACAAACATGTTTTGATAATCATAAGGCGTCAGGATCAACCGGAAAAAAAGCGATTTGTGAATTAATTAAAATATGTGTCGATTGTCTAAAAACATATAAGACTGATAGAAAACATATCTGCGGTGAATACTTTTGCAAGAAATGCAGTCAACATGTCTCTCAAGAACATTTGTGTTACATTCAGGTTGACAGGAGAAGTCCAATATTAAAACATACAGAAAAGCTACAATCCGTCTGGAACGGATCGTATGATACCCTATCCTCCTCTCTATAAAGTGGGGGTGGCCAAATTGCATTTTGTAGTCAAATATAGCTATAATGTCGAACGTTTGAGGATGTTACATGTAAAATTTTATCAAAATAGGTTTTTTGATGATAACGCCCCCAAAAAGTGGGCGTGGCCAAAACTGTTCTATGGGTGAATTGTAGGGAATCTAAATACCCAAATATTTGGTCTTAACAAAATTTTTCGGTTTCATATAATTTAGTGAAGTTATAAAAAAGTAGGCGTGGCAGTTCGCGGATTTAAACAAAATTTACACTTGTCCTGTATCTTTTTCTTGGAAGCCCAGATATGAAATTTAAGCGTCCTAGTTAAAAATTTAAGGCCCAAAAATCGGTTTTGTGATGAAAACGCCCCCAAAAAGTGGGCGTGGCCAAAACTTTTGTATGGGTGGATTGTAGGGAATCTGAATGCCTAAATATTTGGTCTTAACAAAATTTTTCGGTTTCATATAATTTAGTGAAGTTATGAAAAAGTGGGCGTGGCAGTGGGCGGATTTCAAAAATTTTTACACTTGTACTGTATCTTTTTCTCAGAAGCCCAGATATGAAATTTCATCGTCCTAGCTCAAAATTTAAGGCCCAAAAAGCGGTGACATACGGACGGACGGACGGACGGACGGTCATCGCTCAATTGATTTCGCTATTGATGCTGATCACGAATATATATACTTTATAGGGCCTATCTCTATGTTACAAACTATGTGTCAAACTTAATATACCCTTAGGATAGGGTATAAAAATGTTCTGTATGTGTTTTACGATTTGGAGAGTCGTCAAGAAAGAGTTATTGGCGAGAAGATTCTAAACGATTTTATTGATTCAATAAAACTTCACGAGCCGAATTTATGCGTTTTCCAACAAAGATGTAACCTCTGTCTGAATGAAGATAATCTATGCTTTTGCCAGACATGTAAGTTCAGAATTAATGTGAAAAAGGGGCACAATGTTATATCGGAGTTCTTAGAACACATTCTTATTGCACGAAAAAAATTTAAAAAAGTCGTTGTATTGGCTCATAATGGTCAAGCGTATGATCACCAGTTTATTTTGAACTATATCTTACAAAATACAAAATTCCAGCCAGAATTGATTATGAGAGGAACTAAAATAATACTCATGAAATTGGATAATGTGAAGTTTATAGATTCATTGAATTATTTCCCCATGGCCTTAGCAATTCTTCCAAAAGCTTTTGATTTAACACAAACATTAAAAAAGGGATATTTTCCACATTTCTTCAATACCATAGAAAATGAGAATTATATTGGCCCATTACCGCCCGCAGAATATTACAATCCGGATGCCATGAAGATAAATGATCGTGATGTGTTCTTCAAATGGTACGAAGAAAATAAACACATCGAATTTAATATGCAACGTCACCTTCTCGAATACTGTGTCAGTGATGTGCAGATATTGTCTGAAGCATGTATAAAATTCAGAAATATTTTCTTGGATCAGTGCAATGTGGAACCGTTTTTGGAAGTTGTAACTATAGCTTCGGCTTGTAATCTTGTATATCGTCGTAATTTTCTTAAGCAAAACACTATAGGATTAATTCCTAGAAGAGGGTACAGATACGCTGATAATCAGTCACAACAGGCAATTGAATGGCTCCTTTGGGTGGAATGGAAGCAAAATTGTTGTCTAGAAGCAATAGTAGCCGGTGTGAAAGTTGATGGTTTTTGCAAAGAAACCAAACAAGTTTTTGAGTTTCACGGATGCTATTTTCACGGACATATGTACATGTTTAAAAAATAATCGTCTTGCCCCCATAAACGATGACCCGTATGACACATTAAATCTACGTTATGAAAAAACCATTGCCAAATCGAATCGACTAAGACAATTTGGATACGAAGTAATTGAAATGTGGGCTTGTGAATTCGAAAAACTGTTGAGTATTGATGATATAAACTATTTAAAAGCACATCCCTTAATCCATTGTTCTCCGTTAGATCCTCGCGATGCATTTTATGGGGGACGTACAGGAAACACTTATAATTATTACAAATGTAAGGAAGGTGAAAAAATCAAGTACATAGATGTATGTTCCCTATATCCATGGGTTTGTAAATACGGAAAATTTTCAGTGGATCATCCTAAAGTTCACACCACAGATTGTTCTCGAATGGATTTAAACAAGACAAATGGAATTATAAAATGTAGAATACTTCCACCAGAACAGCTGTTACATCCAGTATTGCCCATAAAACAAAATAAGAAACTTACATATGTTTACACTATGTAGGACATGCAGTGAACAAATATCTCAAGCAGAGTGTTGCACCCATGATGATGATGAAAGAGCTTTGCAAGGGACGAGGTTTTGAAAGCTATAGAGAGAGGATATAAGTTACTAGATATTTATGAAATATGGGAATATTCGATGGTGCAATATGATAAAACTGTAAAAACAGGTGGTCTTTTCACTGAAATGATGAATAAATTTATTAAAATGAAACAAGAAGCATCAGGATGGCCGAATAAATGTGCTAAAGAGGAGAAAAGAAACAAGTATGTAACAAATTTTCTACATAATGAAGATGTTAAACTAGATTCGGCAGAAATTTGCAACAATCCTGGGAAAAGATCGTTTGCTAAACTTATACTTAATTCTTTTCGGGGTAAATTCGGACAAAGAGAAAACCAACAGAAAACAAGTTTTTTTTTTTTTTTTTTTAATTTAATTTTTTTTAGTTAATACACCCTCAGAGCTATATCAAATGCTTACAAGTCATATTCTCCCTATAAATGAGGAAGTTATTGTAGTAAATTGGTTGTATAAAGAAGAAGAAGCAGAAACCCTGTCAACTGTAAATGTATGCATTGCAGCTTATACAACCACACAATCTCGTCTAAAACTATACAATTACTATGATACTGATTCAGTAATTTATGTAAGTCGTGATGGAGAAAGTGACCCACAGACTGGTGAATTTATAGGTGATATGACTGATGAATTAGAGTGTTATGGTCATGGAAGTTTTATTAATGAATTTGTTAGTAGTGGTCCTAAGAATTATGCTTATAAGGTCTATAGTACAAAACATACAAAAAAGCTACAATCCGTCTGGAACGGATCGTATGATACCCTATCCTCCTCTCTATAAAGTGGGCGTGACCAAATTGCATATTGTACTCAAATATAGCTATAATGTCGAACATTTGAGGATGTTACATGTAAAATTTTATCAAAATAGGTTTTTTGATGATAACGCCCCCAAAAAGTGGGCGTGGCCAAAACTCTTCTATGGGTGAATTGTAGGGAATCTAAATACCCAAATATTTGGTCTTAACAAAATTTTTCGGTTTCATATAATTTAGTGAAGTTCTAAAAAAGTAGGCGTGGCAGTGGGCGGATGTAAAAAAATTTTACACTTGTACTGTATCTTTTTCTTGGAAGCCCAGATATGAAATTTCAGCGTCCTAGTTAATAATTGAAGGCCCAAAACTCGGTTTTGTGATGAAAACGCCCCCAAAAAGTGGGCGTGGCCAAAACTTTTGTATGGGTGGATTGTAGGGAATCTGAATGCCTAAATATTTGGTCTTAACAAAATTTTTCGGTTTCATATAATTTAGTGAAGTTATGAAAAGTGGGCGTGGCAGTGGGCGGATTTCAAAAATTTTTACACTTGTACTGTATCTTTTTCTCAGAAGCCCAGATATGAAATTTCATCGTCCTAGCTCAAAATTTAAGGCCCAAAAAGCGGTGACATACGGACGGACGGACGGACGGACGGACGGACGGTCATCGCTCAATCGATTTCGCTATTGATGCTGATCACGAATATATATACTTTATAGGGTCTATCTCGATTATTTCTCTATGTTACAAACTATGTGTCAAACTTAATATACCCTTAGGATAGGGTATAAAAACAATAGTGAACATATTGTTTGTAAAGTAAAAGGAATCAATCTGAATTACTCAGCATTGAAAAAGGTAAATTTTGAGTCAATTAAGGAAGCAGTACTTAATGCAGAAAATTCAGAGGATATTCAAATTTTATCAAAAAACATTCGACGAACACGAGAACATGAAGTTATCACTATTCCGGAGATAAAAACATACAGAAAAGCTACAATCCGTCTGGAACGGATCGTATGATACCCTATCCTCCTCTCTATAAAGTGCACGTGGCCAAATTGCATTTTGTACTCAAATATGGCTATAACCTCGAACGTTTGAGGATGTTACATGTAAAATTTTATCAAAATCGGTTTTTTGATGAAAACGCCCCCAAAAAGTGGGCGTGACCAAAACTGTTCTATGGGTGAATTGTAGGGAATCTGTATACCTAAATATTTGGACTTAACAAAATTTTTCGGTTTCATATAATTTAGTGAAGTTATAAAAAAGTAGGCGTGGCAGTGGGCGGATGTAAAAAAAATTTACAATTGTATTGTATCTTTTTCTTGGAAGCCCAGATACGAAATTTCAGCGTCCTAGTTAATAATTGAAGGCCCAAAACTCGGTTTTGTGATGAAAACGCCCCCAAAAAGTGGGCGTGGCCAAAACTTTTGTATGGGTGGATTGTAGGGAATCTGAATGCCTAAATATTTGGTCTTAACAAAATTTTTCGGTTTCATATAATTTAGTGAAGTTATGAAAAAGTGGGCGTGGCAGTGGGCGGATTTCAAAAATTTTTACACTTGTACTGTATCTTTTTCTCAGAAGCCCAGATATGAAATTTCATCGTCCTAGCTCAAAATTTAAGGCCCAAAAAGCGGTGACATACGGACGGACGGACGGACGGACGGACGGTCATCGCTCAATCGATTTCGCTATTGATTCGCTGATCACGAATATATATACTTTATAGGGTCTATCTCGATTATTTCTCTATGTTACAAACTATGTGTCAAACTTAATATACCCTTAGGATAGGGTATAAACATATAAGCCCAGAGCAGAAAAACGTAGATTTCTGGACGATCACAGTTCCCTACCATATGGATATAAGAGACGATTAATAAAATAGGTATGATACTGCTTTCTAAACAACCAAAATCCTTTATGAATATTAACTGTACTTTTTTTATTTTCGTACAGGAAATAGATTGTTTCGGTACTGGCAAAATGGTGGTGTCATATTTCTGACACATATTAAATTCTTCAAAGATTCATAATTTGTGTACTCCATGTTTATAAAAACATAAAGATTTAAGAAGAAGTCTTCAAGCGATTATGTGCGGCAGGTCTGAAAGTGAGTAGGGAGAAGTGTAACTTTGTAGGTCATCTTTGAAATTTTTAGGATATGTAGTGGATCGCAATGGTTTGCATGTGGATCCAGAGAAAGATGATAGTATGTTGAGGATTCCTGCACCAAGGAATGTTAGGGAAATTAGGAGTTTCGTCGGAACGGTATCCTCGTACAGGAGATTTATACCAAACTTCGCAGTTTTGGTGAAGCCGTTGACCGACTTGCTGGAGAAGAGCAGTAGGTTCATCTGGTCTGAGGAGTGCGAGGGGAGTTTCCAAAAGGCAAAGGAGTGCCTGGTGACTGCCCCGATTCTGACCTGTCCGGATTTCGAGCGGAAGTTTGTAGTTCAAACAGACGCTTCGGACTATGGGGTCGGAGCAGTACTGAGTCAGACATTTGATGATGGGGAGAAGGTCATAAGTAGTAGGTAATAGGTCCCTTCTGCCTGGGAATCAAAAAGATGATTTTTAGGGAAACGCGTCATAAATGATTGGTTTTTGGGGTAAAAAGTGTGATTTTGAAATTTTGATGTATTATGTCTGTCAGTGATGGGTATTTAGTTGGCTAGTGTAGAGAGTGCGGGTGAGGGGGTGGATGATAGTTGATGTGTAATTAGGAAGTGGGAGTGAATATGGATTTTGTATCTGGGGGTGTGTGTGTGTGTGTGGATGATGTTGAATGGATGAGATCTTATCTGTGGGATGAGTAATTCGTGATCGTTGTTATCTGGGGTGAGTGCGAGAGATTGTAATATGATAGTGTTGATTATTGTGTGTGGGGTGGCATGAATATTTGTTTATGTTATTTTAATGGTTTTTATACCCTATCCTAAGCGTATATTAAGTTTGACACATAGTTTGTAACATAGAGAAATAATCGAGATAGACCCTGTTTTTCGGTTTCATATAATTTAGTGAAGTTATAAAAAAGTAGGCGTGGCAGTGGGCGGATGTAAAAAAATTTTACACTTGTACTGTATCTTTTTCTTGGAAGCCCGGATATGAAATTTCAGCGCCCTAGTTAAAAATTTAAGGCCCAAATATCGGTTTTGTGATGAAAACGCCCCCAAAAAGTGGGCGTGGCCAAAACTTTTGTATGGGTGGATTGTAGGGAATCTAAATGCCTAAATATTTGGTCTTAACAAAATTTTTCGGTTTCATATAATTTAGTGAAGTTATGAAAAAGTGGGCGTGGCAGTGGGCGGATTTCAAAATTTTTTACACTTGTACTGTATCTTTTTCTCAGAAGCCCATATATGAAATTTCATCGTCCTAGCTCAAAATTTAAGGCCCAAAAAGCGGTGACATACGGACAGACGGACGGACGGACGGTCATCGCTCAATCGATTTCGCTATTGATGCTGATCACGAATATATATACTTTATAGGGTCTATCTCGATTATTTCTCTATGTTACAAACTATGTGTCAAACTTAATATACCCTTAGGATAGGGTATAAACAATATATGGACGAAAGTAAATTTTTCCATTTCTGTTCATTCGATTAACTTGAAATTTAGCATGAGGATTTACAATATCACTGCTAAATAAGTTTCAATTCGGTACAGTAGTTCAGATTTTATAGATTTATGACCGCCTCTCCATACAACGTGAACCAATGTGCACTCTGAACTATCGTCCTAACAAATTTAAATAAAATACCCTTTTCGACCCTCCAGGCTGGAAAAGCTAAAGGGTTCAACTCTACCTTCGTGATCATCTTAGCGATCCAAGGATCGGAACTTTGGTCATATAGCCTACTGCACGGATCCTTAAGATTACTCAGCCATACTAAGGAGTAATGATCCGTCACAACCGTGAACCGAACACCTTCGATATACGGCCGCAACTTCTCAACCGCCCACAATACAGCCTCACCACTGTGGGTGAGGGGGTGGATGATAGTTGATGTGTAATTAGGAAGTGGGAGTGAATATGGATTTTGTATCTGGGAGTGTGTGTGTGTGTGTGTGTGTGCGGATGATGTTGAATGGATGAGATCTTATCTGTGGGATGAGTAATTCGTGATCGTTGTTATCTGGGGTGAGTGCGAGAGATTGTAATATGATAGTGTTGATTAGTGTGTGTGTGGGGTGGCATGGATATTTGTTTATGTTATTTTAATGATTTTTTAATTGTTTTTGGATATAGCTGGAGCGTTGGATTGTGTGATCATGTTGTTGGCGTTTTTGTTTGGTTGAGAGAATGATGCGAATTTTGGTGGATGATTGAGAGGGGAATGGAGAGGGTTTTTCGTTATCGGGGAGGGGTTGGTTGTGTGTGATGACGATAGATGGTTTGTATTTTGCTAATTGGGTGTGCTGGCATGTTGTGTCATGAATTTTGTGTCAGCGTGATAATCATCTGTATTATTTGTTGTTGTTGTTTTTGTTGGATATTGCTGGAGCATTGGAGTGTATGGGATATTGTGTAATTGTGAAACATGGGATGGGTGAGGGAATATGGGGTAAGGGGGGATGTTTTTGGATGTTATCGTGAGTAATGCATGATCTACCGATCGTTGAAATCAAGCAGCATCGGGTGGTGTTACTACTTAGATGCTGGACCGTGTGTAGTTGTGAAAATGAAAGCAAAGCAAACCTTCTGAAAGATAAAATACAAAATTGGTTTTAAGATAAAACTATTAGGAACAAAGCAAAGCAAACCTTCTGAAAGATAAAATACAAAATTGGTTTTAAGATAAAACCATCAGAAACAAAGTAAAGCAAACCTCCTGAAATATAAAATTACATAAATAAAAAAACAATGTTTATTTTTAATTTTTTTTTTATTTTTATAATAGTTTTCCTATTATATCTACTTCTTCTGGAACAGTAGGGACATCAAACTGTCCACTGATTCCCAAATGCTCCATCACCTTTAGGAGATGGAATAACGTTTTCAAATCTTGCGTCCTTTGCTGTGTTTTGTATCTGTTCAGTAGCTTCGTTGCCTCAGCAACGAATTCTGGATAATCCCAGCAGGATTTTTTGAATTCCTCTATGAATTGACTTATGATCTGAATCATTGTAGTGCTACTATGAATAGCATAGATTCAGTAAGTCTTATTTATACGTAAAAAATCCATTCACATGCCCTATCCCATATGGAGAATTGGGTCAGTGGTCCCCATAATCAAACATACAGAAAAGCTACAATCCGTCTGGAACGGATCGTCTGATACCCTATCCTCCTCTCTATAAAGTGGGCGTGGCCAAATTGCATTTTGTACTCAAATATAGCTATAATGTCGAACGTTTGAGGATGTTACATGTAAAATTTTATCAAAATAGGTTTTTTGATGATAACGCCCCCAAAAAGTGGGCGTGGCCAAAACTGTTCTATGGGTGAATTGTAGGGAATCTAAATACCCAAATATTTGGTCTTAACAAAATTTTTCGGTTTCATATAATTTAGTGAAGTTATAAAAAAGTAGGCGTGGCAGTGGGCGGATGTAAAAAAATTTTACACTTGTACTGTATCTTTTTCTTGGAAGCCCGGATATGAAATTTCAGCGTCCTAGTTAAAAATTTAAGGCCCAAATATCGGTTTTGTGATGAAAACGCCCTCAAAAAGTGGGCGTGGCCAAAACTTTTGTATGGTTGGATTGTAGGGAATCTGAATGCCTAAATATTTGGTCTTAACAAAATTTTTCGGTTTCATATAATTTAGTGAAGTTATGAAAAAGTGGGCGTGGCAGTGGGCGGATTTCAAAAATTTTTACACTTGTACTGTATCTTTTTCTCAGAAGCCCAAATATGAAATTTCATCGTCCTGGCTCAAAATTTAAGGCCCAAAAAGCGGTGACATACGGACGGACGGACGGACGGACGGTCATCGCTCAATCGATTTCGCTATTGATGCTGATCACGAATATATATACTTTATAGGGTCTATCTCGATTATTTCTCTATGTTACAAACTATGTGTCAAACTTAATATACCCTTAGGATAGGGTATAAAAATGCTTCTTTAGCAGATATGTGGACTCCACCAAAAAATCTATCCGTATACATTGTTTCATATGGAGAAAAACAAAAGGAGAATTTATGTCCTCTGTCTTAGCAATAATCGACACTTTTTATAAACAGAGACAGTCAAGTGGTTTCAACGATCATATTTTTGAGTGTAATTAAAATTTCAAACACTGGTGACACGCATTGATCAATCAAAAGATCTATCCGTATACTTTGTCTCAAGACAAAGAGGAACAACGGAGAAATCATATCCATTGACTTATCAATAATCGAGTCTTGCATAAACACAGAGATCAATTTCGTGTCCGGACAGTGGTCCCAATAGCCATAAATACTTCTCTATCAGATATATATGTGGACTCCATCAAAGAATCTATCTATATACAATGTCTCATATAGAGAAAAACAAACATGTTTGATCGCGTTCTGATCAATGATGATCTATTCGTATAACTCATACCCTCTGCTTTAGCGACAATAGACACTTTTATAAACAGAGACCTTTTCGCTTTCCGTTCAAGCGTCATTAACGATCATATATTTGTGGTTAATTAAAATTTCAATACATTGGTGACAGAAATCATTGATCGTGTTTGATCATGCTCTGATCAATGATGATCTGTTCGTAGATATACATTGTCTCATATGGAGAATAACAAAGGAGGAATCTTATTGTGTATGTGTGTATATATGTAGTTTTAGAGTCGATGCAAAATTTTTGCGCCCTATATAAGCTCTCATTTTAAGTCTGCGAATTATCAGTTTTATTATAACATCACACGAGTGAACTCTTTGTTGTTACATAGTACATATAATGGATTCCTTAAAGCAACTTGGTAAAATTAAGCCATTAGAGCCCCTCAAATCGTTGGAGTTGAAAAAACGATATCGTATCTTCAAAGCGCTACGGTGTCAAACCAAATACGGGCCTCGTATTTTGGTAGAGCTGGAAAAACTGAAGGTGTTCCTGCCTGTACGATTCAATACGATGGAAGAGGATACTATGAAAGTACTATCAGCAAGTGAGATAGAGGTGGTGCAAGCAGTAGGAAACTCATTTGAGCTGGAGTTCTACCCCCTGTCAGAGGATGCATCTAACATAGAAGAGGTGAATATTCCTAATTCACAACCTTTCTTGTAAAAAACAATTGTTAAAAAATTACCTAAGACAAAAATAAAAACTGTTTGAAACAAAAAAAATTGATTTATTGTGTATTTTTCTTCTTTCAATGATTATTAAGCGTTTCTAGGTAGTTGCTGATCATTCAACATTTGTCAGAAGATTCAATTTAAATGGTCGTAAAGTTGAGTTCCGTATCAAGGATGTAGCAGAAAATGCTGAACCAACAAAGTGGATTCAAGATGCTGTAGAGGGTATGTTCAGAAAAGTTACCGATGATCTTGATTCTTCAGATATGGTGGGAATAACATTTACGGGTAAGAATTTTGAGCATCATGGTCCTGGTTGGTTGAATTATAGAAAAGCGTCTGATTTAAACTGGAGCGAAGTATGGACAATGATAAGTAAAATTTTCCAAAGCAATTCGGCAGGGTTAAGTACAGATACCTTTCGCATAAATGTGACATCGGTAAAGCTTCCTAAAGGGAAAGGAAACGATAGAAGAAAAAAATATACAACTTTCGATGAAGAATGTACAAAGAGGCAAGGAATAGTGTTAATACGAAACAAAGACAACTTATGCTTACCACGTGCACTAGTTGTAGCAATTGCTTTTGCAGATCAAGATTCGGAATACAAACAAATTCGTCGAAATATCGGTAAACTTCAAGATCTACGAACTACAGATCTGATGAGCATGACTGGTGTTACCATACCGTCCGAGGGTTGCGGTATTCCAGAACTTCGTATCTTTCAGAACCATCTGAGGGATTATAAAATCGAAGTCTTCGAATACGTACAAAAAGGCCGGAAAAGGAGTATTATATTTGAAGACACTTACATTACCAGCAATAAGAAGATACATTTATTGTATAATAAAGGCCACTTCAATGGTATTAGATCATTAACGGCTGCATTTTGCTGCATTTATTATTGTGAAAATTGTAACGTACCATACAATACTAAAACCGATCATAGATGTCACACAATGTCAGAAATCACCTATTTGTCCTACAAATCTAGGCGAAATTATATGTGAAGTGTGCGATAGAGGTTTTAGAGGACAAACATGTTTTGATAATCATAAGGCGTCAGGATCAACCGGAAAAAAAGCGATTTGTGAATTAATTAAAATATGTGTCGATTGTCTAAAAACATATAAGACTGATAGAAAACATATCTGCGGTGAATACTTTTGCAAGAAATGCAGTCAACATGTCTCTCAAGAACATTTGTGTTACATTCAGGTTGACAGGAGAAGTCCAATATTAAAAAATGTTCTGTATGTGTTTTACGATTTGGACAGTCGTCAAGAAAGAGTTATTGGCGAGAAGATTCTAAACGATTTTATTGATTCAATAAAACTTCACGAGCCGAATTTATGCGTTTTCCAACAAAGATGTAACCTCTATCTGAATGAAGATAATCTATGCTTTTGCCAGACATGTAAGTTCAGAATTAATGTGAAAAAGGGGCACAATGTTATATCGGAGTTCTTAGAACACATTCTTAATGCACGAAAAAAATTTAAAAAAGTCGTTGTATTGGCTCATAATGGTCAAGCGTATGATCACCAGTTTATTTTGAACTATATCTTACAAAATACAAAATTCCAGCCAGAATTGATTATGAGAGGAACTAAAATAATACTCATGAAATTGGATAATGTGAAGTTTATAGATTCATTGAATTATTTCCCCATGGCCTTAGCAATTCTTCCAAAAGCTTTTGATTTAACACAAACATTAAAAAAGGGATATTTTCCACATTTCTTCAATACCATAGAAAATGAGAATTATATTGGCCCATTACCGCCCGCAGAATATTACAATCCGGATGCCATGAAGATAAATGATCGTGATGTGTTCTTCAAATGGTACGAAGAAAATAAACACATCGAATTTAATATGCAACGTCACCTTCTCGAATACTGTGTCAGTGATGTGCAGATATTGTCTGAAGCATGTATAAAATTCAGAAATATTTTCTTGGATCAGTGCAATGTGGAACCGTTTTTGGAAGTTGTAACTATAGCTTCGGCTTGTAATCTTGTATATCGTCGTAATTTTCTTAAGCAAAACACTATAGGATTAATTCCTAGAAGAGGGTACAGATACGCTGATAATCAGTCACAACAGGCAATTGAATGGCTCCTTTGGGTGGAATGGAAGCAAAATTGTTGTATTCAGCACGCAGCTAAACATCTAGAAGCAATAGTAGCCGGTGTGAAAGTTGATGGTTTTTGCAAAGAAACCAAACAAGTTTTTGAGTTTCACGGATGCTATTTTCACGGACATATGTACATGTTTAAAAAATAATCGTCTTTCTCCCATAAACGATGACCCGTATGACACATTAAATCTACGTTATGAAAAAACCATTGCCAAATCGAATCGACTAAGACAATTTGGATACGAAGTAATTGAAATGTGGGCTTGTGAATTCGAAAAACTGTCGAGTATTGATGATATAAACTATTTAAAAGCACATCCCTTAATCCATTGTTCTCCGTTAGATCCTCGCGATGCATTTTATGGGGGACGTACAGGAAACACTTATAATTATTACAAATGTAAGGAAGGTGAAAAAATCAAGTACATAGATGTATGTTCCCTATATCCATGGGTTTGTAAATGCGGAAAATTTTCAGTGGATCATCCTAAAGTTCACACCACAGATTGTTCTCGAATGGATTTAAACAAGACAAATGGAATTATAAAATGTAGAATACTTCCACCAGAACAGCTGTTACATCCAGTATTGCCCATAAAACAAAATAAGAAACTTACATATGTTTACACTATGTAGGACATGCAGTGAACAAATATCTCAAGCAGAGTGTTGCACCCATGATGATGATGAAAGAGCTTTGCAAGGGACGAGGTTTTGAAAGCTATAGAGAAAGGATATAAGTTACTAGATATTTATGAAATATGGGAATATTCGATGGTGCAATATGATAAAACTGTAAAAACAGGTGGTCTTTTCACTGAAATGATGAATAAATTTATTAAAATGAAACAAGAAGCATCAGGATGGCCGAATAAATGTGCTAAAGAGGAGGAAAGAAACAAGTATGTAACAAATTTTCTACATAATGAAGATGTTAAACTAGATTCGGCAGAAATTTGCAACAATCCTGGGAAAAGATCGTTTGCTAAACTTATACTTAATTCTTTTCGGGGTAAATTCGGACAAAGAGAAAACCAACAGAAAACAAGTTTTTTTTTTTTTTTTTTAATTTAATTTTTTTTAGTTAATACACCCTCAGAGCTATATCAAATGCTTACAAGTCATATTCTCCCTATAAATGAGGAAGTTATTGTAGTAAATTGGTTGTATAAAGAAGAAGAAGCAGAAACCCTGTCAACTGTAAATGTATGCATTGCAGCTTATACAACCACACAATCTCGTCTAAAACTATACAATTACTATGATACTGATTCAGTAATTTATGTAAGTCGTGATGGAGAAAGTGACCCACAGACTGGTGAATTTATAGGTGATATGACTGATGAATTAGAGTGTTATGGTCATGGAAGTTTTATTAATGAATTTGTTAGTGGTGGTCCTAAGAATTATGCTTATAAGGTCTATAGTACAAAAAACAATAGTGAACATATTGTTTGTAAAGTAAAAGGAATCAATCTGAATTACTCAGCATTGAAAAAGGTAAATTTTGAGTCAATTAAGGAAGCAGTACTTAATGCAGAAAATTCGGAGGATATTCAAATTTTATCAAAAAACATTCGACGAACACGAGAACATGAAGTTATCACTATTCCGGAGATAAAAACATATAAGCCCAGAGCAGAAAAACGTAGATTTCTGGACGATCACAGTTCAATACCATATGGATATAAGAGACGATTAATAAAATAGGTATGATACTGCTTTCTAAACAACCAAAATCCTTTATGAATATTAACTGTACTTTTTTTATTTTCGTACAGGAAATAGATTGTTTCGGTACTGGCAAAATGGTGTTGTCATATTTCTGACACATATTAAATTCTTCAAAGATTCATAATTTGTGTACTCCATGTTTATAAAAACATAAAGATTTAATAAAATTAAAACAAAAATGCTATTTAAAAGGAAAATAATTTTATTTTAGCTCAAGAATTTATTTAATAGGTAAACATTTTGCAAAGCACAGCATTTGCCATGGGACAAACATTTTGTTTCATTAGGATGGAGACGTTTCAATTCTTTTAAACTCGGGCAGCCAGCTTCTTAAATATTCATTATTTCAACATTTTCATCATGAAGTAACTCCTTCAACCATTGTGCTTTTTCGGTTTGTTGCGTGCAAATATTGCGCGAAATTCCTTATCCGTTCCATCCCTCCCAACCTTACCCATCCACCTTTTTGACCCTTCTTTTTCTATTTCTCCGTTGTCCTCCGAGAGCTTTGCGATCGTTGAGCATTCCTGCTTGAACTTCTCAATCAGTGCTCACATCCTCGTAAGTCTCAAGGGGGATGACAAAGCAGGTATCCCGGAGCCAGGCAGGTAGCCTGAAGCAGGAAAGAGCCAGGCAGATCGCCTGAATACTCATCCTGACCACCTCAAATGCTTAACTTTGCCATTTTTAATTCTAAAAATAATTTGCTTAACTCAAATCGATAATGTAAAGGGTAGTTTCCGACTTCCTGGGTTTCTCCCTTGTTTGTCATGTCTTACGGAGGCTTACTTGGTAGGTAGGGCCCGCGGTATATTTTATAATCTATCCCTCCAAATGGTAGGTCCGCAGGGGAATTTTAATTGATATTATGTCCTGAATGGAGGGGAAGGCTAGGTACGAACCCAAGCAATCACTAGGTTTCGAAAACAAACAGTCTTAAAAATGTCCCCACTAGCGTGATATCGAGTGTCGAATGAGAGAATCAACGAGGGAGGCTGCTGGAGCGCTGGATGTGACTCCCTTCGCTCTGGTAGCTGAATCGACTACAAGGAGGCGAAATCAACCGTACTAATACATGTGCACCCTTTCCCGCCAAAAAGGACGGCGCGGCAGAAAGGCGTGAATTTTATTCAAAACCGCGAAAAAAACATTTTAAAAATCACAAAATCGAATTTGCTATATATGTGTGATTAAAACCGAATTTTCCAAACATTAGTTAAGTCGTAATGGACAACATCAAATGCCTGAATTCGCCTCAAGTGTGTGTATGTGTGCGTGTGTGAATGCAAAGAGGGTGGATCTGTCCACCCGGCGAACTTACTTGTTGCTTGATCGTGTCCAGAGAAGGACATCACGTTAGTGAGGAGTTTTTTTGTTATCTTGATAAAAAAAAAAAAAAAAAACAAAGAGAATTTATTTTGTGAGAAAAAGTAGAAGGAAAAGTAGTGAGAAGTTTTGGTGAGAAGTCAAAAGGACTGAGAAAAAAAAAGGGACTGAGTAAAACAAAAAAAGAGAATTATTGAAAATAAAAGAAAAGATAACCTAGTGATTGTGGCGGAGAAATACCGCACTTACCCCGTACACAGGATAGGATAGACGTAATCAGGATACAGAGGACCCCAAGTGGAAGGATAGAGGAATCAGGAGTAAAAAGATAAGTAAAGTTTATTTCGTAGGCATAAGTGTTTTTTTTTTAAGGAAAAAAAAACAAATCCGGTCAGCCTTCGTAGCCGTTTCTTTTTTTCGATCGTAGTTTTTTTATTGCTACGCGGTAGAATCGCGACCCGTTCTTTTTTACTGAACCAGTAGTTAACGGAACCGCAAGGAAATCCGAAACTACCCCCCCTCCTTGGCCATTCTTTTCTTTTTTTCTTTATAAATTATATCTTATTTCGTTAATTCATTTTACATTAATTTGATCTTTTGACACTCTGTCTTTTTGTGGCCATCCTTGTTTTAAAATTTTTCTTTATCGTATCGAGGGCTGGAACCTGGTCCAAGCCCCATCAGAGCCTAATCCCTTGGTGCAGTTATACCGGGATAGGTAAGTTTCAGCTACCCGCTGAGACGTAGTGAAACTCTGTAACCTCGATACATACCTTACGACATTTCGTCGACTCCCTAAAAGGTTTGGTAATTTTACCTTATTATTTTCTTTCAAAAAAAATTACCTGGCGCTCAACATATTTTCTTTTTTTATCCGATCGAATCATCTTTCCAAATTAGATAATATCTATTTCAATTCTTTTGTTGGTGGCAGTGTAAAACCACAAATTATTCCCAAAAAAAAATATTCCCTGAACCCACCCCTCCTGAGCGGCTGGGAATTCGCTTCGAAATTTTGACATTTCGTTGCAGTTGGGATCCCTTTCCCCATTCGATCTCTTAAACTCGCGTGCGCGGCCGTCTTTTTGTTTACCTCTCGAGTTTCATTTTAATTTTCCTTTTTTTTTCGCGTAATTATTTTAATTTAATTCCCAATCTTAAAGTCGCGCGTGTAATTAATCCTTGAATCGGGGAAAATATCCAACAAATTGGCGCCCAACGTGGGGCCAGGAGTACTTATAAGTACAAATTACTTGTCAAGTGTGGTGTTTTGATTTGTGGTGTTTGGTTCTGTCTGGTGATCAGGGAAGTGTCTGTGTTTTTTTTATTTTCTTCGAACTTTTTACTGGCGTTTTTTTTTTCCTTTCTCCCCGGTGTTTAGGTTATTCAATTGGCCCATCCATTCCCACCCTTGTGTGCAGCATCATTTAGCAGCGGATAAGCAACAAATACCTGTGAATCCAGCGACAGGTCAACGTGGGAAAAGTCATTAAAAAAAAAAAAAAAAAAAACCAGGTTGTATGTACCCTGGAGTGCAAGTAGGTGTCTTTTATTTTTTTTCTCTTTTCTTATTACTTGCTTGATTTGGTGGGGATACTACTTTTTTTCATTTTTGATTATATTTATTTACCTTGGGGTAATTATTTTATATTTTGGTGTACATCTTTTTCATTCGTTTTGATTTTCTTTTCGTGGGTGAATACATACATACATATATTCATTGTTTTTTTTCTTGTGCGAAAAAAAATTCCACCGTTGTGTTTTTTTTGTCTGTGCAATTCGGTGCAGTGGTTTTGTTATTGATACTGGTGAACCACATTTCAACCGTTTTTGAACTAATTGCACTGGGTATCAGTGTGGCCGATTTTGATTTTTCTATAGTTAGTACTTTTAGGAGTTTTTTTTATTTATATTGTTGTTTCCGATTTTATTTACTAATTTTTTTTTTCCGTCGCTTAATTTTTTTTTTCTGTCTTTGGTGTTTCCTTTTCTTCGACTTTTTATTTTTTTAATTTAATGATGGAGATAAATCGTTTGTCTCAGGAAGAGCTATCGTACGAAATCGAGTGGAGGGGGTTAGCTATCGGCAATGTTGATAGCATGCGGAAGTCACTACGTTCCGCAAGGGCCCTCGAGCGTAGGGGTTCCTTAGAGGTCGGAGATTATCCATTTGATTTTGCAGTTGATAGGGTCGCGGTGGAGAAGAAGGTTTTAGAAATCGAAGGTTTGCTAGAGGATCTTCCGGTTAAGGATTCTCCAGAATATAAGAAAATATATACAAAAATTGAGTGGGCAGCGGGGCGGATAGGAAGATCAAGGCCTATCAACGACATAGATGCAGCGGAAAAGAAAAAGTTGAAAGCGACGGTCATGTTGTTGTTGGCGACGCTAGAAGGAGTGGCGGAGGAAGATGAAGAGGACGAGTCACAGAAGCATCATGAACAACAACAAAAACAGCAACAACAAGAGCAACAACAACAACAAGAGCAACAACAACAACAAAACCGAACGACCGGTGAGGTTCCAAGGATCGAAAATTTATCGAAGTGGGACCTTAAGTTTTCTGGGAAGCGTTGTGGAGCTTCCGTTAATTCCTTCTTGGAACGAGTGGAGGAATTGCGAGAAGCTAGGGGGGTGAGTGACTCTCAACTATTTAGGTCGGCAATGGACTTGTTCTCAGGGAAGGCGCTTCTTTGGCTTAGGGCGATTAGAAGAAGAATTAGTTCTTGGCAGGAGTTGGTTAGGGAATTAAAACTTGAGTTTCTTCCTCCCAATTACGACGATCTTCTGTTAGAAGAAATTAGACGTCGTACTCAAGGGAAGGAAGAATCTATAGGTGTATACGTCGCCATCATGGAGAACATGTTTGGCAGGTTGAAGATGTTAAACTAGATTCGGCAGAAATTTGCAACAATCCTGGGAAAAGATCGTTTGCTAAACTTATACTTAATTCTTTTCGGGGTAAATTCGGACAAAGAGAAAACCAACAGAAAACAAGTTTTTTTTTTTTTTTTTTAATTTAATTTTTTTTAGTTAATACACCCTCAGAGCTATATCAAATGCTTACAAGTCATATTCTCCCTATAAATGAGGAAGTTATTGTAGTAAATTGGTTGTATAAAGAAGAAGAAGCAGAAACCCTGTCAACTGTAAATGTATGCATTGCAGCTTATACAACCACACAATCTCGTCTAAAACTATACAATTACTATGATACTGATTCAGTAATTTATGTAAGTCGTGATGGAGAAAGTGACCCACAGACTGGTGAATTTATAGGTGATATGACTGATGAATTAGAGTGTTATGGTCATGGAAGTTTTATTAATGAATTTGTTAGTGGTGGTCCTAAGAATTATGCTTATAAGGTCTATAGTACAAAAAACAATAGTGAACATATTGTTTGTAAAGTAAAAGGAATCAATCTGAATTACTCAGCATTGAAAAAGGTAAATTTTGAGTCAATTAAGGAAGCAGTACTTAATGCAGAAAATTCGGAGGATATTCAAATTTTATCAAAAAACATTCGACGAACACGAGAACATGAAGTTATCACTATTCCGGAGATAAAAACATATAAGCCCAGAGCAGAAAAACGTAGATTTCTGGACGATCACAGTTCCCTACCATATGGATATAAGAGACGATTAATAAAATAGGTATGATACTGCTTTCTAAACAACCAAAATCCTTTATGAATATTAACTGTACTTTTTTTATTTTCGTACAGGAAATAGATTGTTTCGGTACTGGCAAAATGGTGTTGTCATATTTCTGACACATATTAAATTCTTCAAAGATTCATAATTTGTGTACTCCATGTTTATAAAAACATAAAGATTTAATAAAATTAAAACAAAAATGCTATTTAAAAGGAAAATAATTTTATTTTAGCTCAAGAATTTATTTAATAGGTAAACATTTTGCAAAGCACAGCATTTGCCATGGGACAAACATTTTGTTTCATTAGGATGGAGACGTTTCAATTCTTTTAAACTCGGGCAGCCAGCTTCTTAAATATTCATTATTTCAACATTTTCATCATGAAGTAACTCCTTCAACCATTGTGCTTTTTCGGTTTGTTGCGTGCAAATATTGCGCGAAATTCCTTATCCGTTCCATCCCTCCCAACCTTACCCATCCACCTTTTTGACCCTTCTTTTTCTATTTCTCCGTTGTCCTCCGAGAGCTTTGCGATCGTTAAGCATTCCTGCTTGAACTTCTCAATCAGTGCTCACATCCTCGTAAGTCTCAAGGGGGATGACAAAGCAGGTATCCCGGAGCCAGGCAGGTAGCCTGAAGCAGGAAAGAGCCAGGCAGATCGCCTGAATACTCATCCTGACCACCTCAAATGCTTAACTTTGCCATTTTTAATTCTAAAAATAATTTGCTTAACTCAAATCGATAATGTAAAGGGTAGTTTCCGACTTCCTGGGTTTCTCCCTTGTTTGTCATGTCTTACGGAGGCTTACTTGGTAGGTAGGGCCCGCGGTATATTTTATAATCTATCCCTCCAAATGGTAGGTCCGCAGGGGAATTTTAATTGATATTATGTCCTGAATGGAGGGGAAGGCTAGGTACGAACCCAAGCAATCACTAGGTTTCGAAAACAAACAGTCTTAAAAATGTCCCCACTAGCGTGATATCGAGTGTCGAATGAGAGAATCAACGAGGGAGGCTGCTGGAGCGCTGGATGTGACTCCCTTCGCTCTGGTAGCTGAATCGACTACAAGGAGGCGAAATCAACCGTACTAATACATGTGCACCCTTTCCCGCCAAAAAGGACGGCGCGGCAGAAAGGCGTGAATTTTATTCAAAACCGCGAAAAAAACATTTTAAAAATCACAAAATCGAATTTGCTATATATGTGTGATTAAAACCGAATTTTCCAAACATTAGTTAAGTCGTAATGGACAACATCAAATGGCTGAATTCGCCTCAAGTGTGTGTATGTGTGCGTGTGTGAATGCAAAGAGGGTGGATCTGTCCACCCGGCGAACTTACTTGTTGCTTGATCGTGTCCAGAGAAGGACATCACGTTAGTGAGGAGTTTTTTTGTTATCTTGATAAAAAAAAAAAAACAAAGAGAATTTATTTTGTGAGAAAAAGTAAAAGGAAAAGTAGTGAGAAGTTTTGGTGAGAAGTCAAAAGGACTGAGAAAAAAAAAGGGACTGAGTAAAACAAAAAAAAGAGAATTATTGAAAATAAAAGAAAAGATAACCTAGT
Source organism: Xylota sylvarum (assembly GCA_905220385.1). Classification (NCBI taxonomy): domain Eukaryota; kingdom Metazoa; phylum Arthropoda; class Insecta; order Diptera; family Syrphidae; genus Xylota; species Xylota sylvarum. The sequence continues at coordinate 18,884,548 of LR999960.1, forward strand.
GATTGTGGCGGAGAAATACCGCACTTACCCCGTACACAGGATAGGATAGACGTAATCAGGATACAGAGGACCCCAAGTGGAAGGATAGAGGAATCAGGAGTAAAAAGATAAGTAAAGTTTATTTCGTAGGCATAAGTGTTTTTTTTTTAAGGAAAAAAAAACAAATCCGGTCAGCCTTCGTAGCCGTTTCTTTTTTTCGATCGTAGTTTTTTTATTGCTACGCGGTAGAATCGCGACCCGTTCTTTTTTACTGAACCAGTAGTTAACGGAACCGCAAGGAAATCCGAAACTACCCCCCCTCCTTGGCCATTCTTTTCTTTTTTTCTTTATAAATTATATCTTATTTCGTTAATTCATTTTACATTAATTTGATCTTTTGACACTCTGTCTTTTTGTGGCCATCCTTGTTTTAAAATTTTTCTTTATCGTATCGAGGGCTGGAACCTGGTCCAAGCCCCATCAGAGCCTAATCCCTTGGTGCAGTTATACCGGGATAGGTAAGTTTCAGCTACCCGCTGAGACGTAGTGAAACTCTGTAACCTCGATACATACCTTACGACATTTCGTCGACTCCCTAAAAGGTTTGGTAATTTTACCTTATTATTTTCTTTCAAAAAAAATTACCTGGCGCTCAACATATTTTCTTTTTTTATCCGATCGAATCATCTTTCCAAATTAGATAATATCTATTTCAATTCTATTGTTGGTGGCAGTGTAAAACCACAAATTATTCCCAAAAAAAAATATTCCCTGAACCCACCCCTCCTGAGCGGCTGGGAATTCGCTTCGAAATTTTGACATTTCGTTGCAGTTGGGATCCCTTTCCCCATTCGATCTCTTAAACTCGCGTGCGCGGCCGTCTTTTTGTTTACCTCTCGAGTTTCATTTTAATTTTCCTTTTTTTTCGCGTAACTATTTTAATTTAATTCCCAATCTTAAAGTCGCGCGTGTAATTAATCCTTGAATCGGGGAAAATATCCAACAAATTGGCGCCCAACGTGGGGCCAGGAGTACTTATAAGTACAAATTACTTGTCAAGTGTGGTGTTTTGATTTGTGGTGTTTGGTTCTGTCTGGTGATCAGGGAAGTGTCTGTGTTTTTTTTATTTTCTTCGAACTTTTTACTGGCGTTTTTTTTTTCCTTTCTCCCCGGTGTTTAGGTTATTCAATTGGCCCATCCATTCCCACCCTTGTGTGCAGCATCATTTAGCAGCGGATAAGCAACAAATACCTGTGAATCCAGCGACAGGTCAACGTGGGAAAAGTCATTAACAAAAAAAAAAAAAAAAACCAGGTTGTATGTACCCTGGAGTGCAAGTAGGTGTCTTTTATTTTTTTTCTCTTTTCTTATTATTTGCTTGATTTGGTGGGGATACTACTTTTTTTCATTTTTGATTATATTTATTTACCTTGGGGTAATTATTTTATATTTTGGTGTACATCTTTATACCCTATCCTAAGGGTATATTAAGTTTGACACATAGTTTGTAACATAGAGAAATAATCGAGATAGACCCTATAAAGTAAATATATTCGTGATCAGCATCAATAGCGAAATCGATTGAGCGATGACCGTCCGTCCGTCCGTCCGTCCGTCCGTCCGTCCGTCCGTATGTCACCGCTTTTTGGGCCTTAAATTTTGAGCTAGGACGATGAAATTTCATATCTGGGCTTCTGAGAAAAAGATACAGTACAAGTGTAAAAATTTTTGAAATCCGCCCACTGCCACGCCCACTTTTTCATAACTTCACTAAATTATATGAAACCGAAAATTTTTGTTAAGACCAAATATTTAGGCATTCAGATTCCCTACAATCCACCCATACAAAAGTTTTGGCCACGCCCACTTTTTGGGGGCGTTTTCATCATAAAACCGATTTTTGGGCCTTAAATTTTTAACTAGGACGCTAAAATTTCATATCTGGGCTTCTGACGAAAAGATACAGTACAAGTGTAAAATTTTTTTACATCCGCCCACTGCCACGCCTACTTTTTTATAACTTCACTAAATTATATGAAACCGAAAAATTTTGTTAAGACCAAATATTTGGGTATTTAGATTCCCTACAATTCACCCATAGAACAGTTTTGGCCACGCCCACTTTTTGGGGGCGTTATCATCAAAAAACCTATTTTGATAAAATTTTACATGTAACATCCTCAAATGTTCGACATTATAGCCATATTTGAGTACCAAATGCAATTTGGGCATGAGCACTTTATAGAAACGAGGATAGGGTATCATACGATCCGTTCCAGACGGATTGTAGCTTTTCTGTATGTTTATACCCTATCCTAAGGGTATATTAAGTTTGACACATAGTTTGTAACATAGAGAAATAATCGAGATAGACCCTATAAAGTATATATATTCGTGATCAGCATCAATAGCGAAATCGATTGAGCGATGACCGTCCGTCCGTCCGTCCGTCCGTCCGTCCGTCCGTCCGTCCGTCCGTCTGTCCGTCCGTCCGTCCGTCCGTCCGTATGTCACCGCTTTTTGGGCCTTAAATTTTGAGCTAGGACGATGAAATTTCATATCTGGGCTTCTGAGGAAAAGATACAGTACAAGTGTAAAAATTTTTGAAATCCGCCCACTGCCACGCCCACTTTTTCATAACTTCACTAAATTATATGAAACCGAAAAATTTTGTTAAGACCAAATATTTAGGCATTTAGATTCCCTACAATCCACCCATACAAAAGTTTTGGCCACGCCCACTTTTTGGGGGCGTTTTCATCACAAAACCGATTTTTGGGCCTTAAATTTTTAACTAGGACGCTTAAATTTCATATCTGGGCTTCCAAGAAAAAGATACAGTACAAGTGTAAAATTTTTTTACATCCGCCCACTGCCACGCCTTCTTTTTTTATAACTTCACTAAATTATATGAAACCGAAAAATTTTGTTAAGACCAAATATTTGGGTATTTAGATTCCATACAATTCACCAATAGAAGAGTTTTGGCCACGCCCACTTTTTGGGGGCGTTATCATCAAAAAACCTATTTTGATAAAATTTTACATGTAACATCCTCAAACGTTCGACATTATAGCTATATTTGAGTACAAAATGCAATTTGGCCACGCCCACTTTATATAGAGGAGGATAGGGTATCAGACGATCCGTTCCAGACGGATTGTAGGTTTTCTGTATGTTTTTCATTCGTTTTGATTTTCTTTTCGTGGGTGAATACATACATACATATATTCATTGTTTTTTTTCTTGTGCGAAAAAAAATTCCACCGTTGTGTTTTTTTTGTCTGTGCAATTCGGTGCAGTGGTTTTGTTATTGATACTGGTGAACCACATTTCAACCGTTTTTGAACTAATTGCACTGGGTATCAGTGTGGCCGATTTTGATTTTTCTATAGTTAGTACTTTTAGGAGTTTTTTTTATTTATATTGTTGTTTCCGATTTTATTTACTAATTTTTTTTTTCCGTCGCTTAATTTTTTTTTTCTGTCTTTGGTGTTTCCTTTTCTTCGACTTTTTATTTTTTTAATTTAATGATGGAGATAAATCGTTTGTCTCAGGAATAGCTATCGTACGAAATCGAGTGGAGGGGGTTAGCTATCGGCAATGTTGATAGCATGCGGAAGTCACTACGTTCCGCAAGGGCCCTCGAGCGTAGGGGTTCCTTAGAGGTCGGAGATTATCCATAGAAAAAGTTGAAAGCGACGGTCATGTTGTTGTTGGCGACGCTAGAAGGAGTGGCGGAGGAAGATGAAGAGGACGAGTCACAGAAGCATCATGAACAACAACAAAAACAGCAACAACAAGAGCAACAACAACAACAAGAGCAACAACAACAACAAAACCGAACGACCGGTGAGGTTCCAAGGATCGAAAATTTATCGAAGTGGGACCTTAAGTTTTCTGGGAAGCGTTGTGGAGCTTCCGTTAATTCCTTCTTGGAACGAGTGGAGGAATTGCGAGAAGCTAGGGGGGTGAGTGACTCTCAACTATTTAGGTCGGCAATGGACTTGTTCTCAGGGAAGGCGCTTCTTTGGCTTAGGGCGATTAGAAGAAGAATTAGTTCTTGGCAGGAGTTGGTTAGGGAATTAAAACTTGAGTTTCTTCCTCCCAATTACGACGATCTTCTGTTAGAAGAAATTAGACGTCGTACTCAAGGGAAGGAAGAATCTATAGGTGTATACGTCGCCATCATGGAGAACATGTTTGGCAGGTTGAAGATGTTAAACTAGATTCGGCAGAAATTTGCAACAATCCTGGGAAAAGATCGTTTGCTAAACTTATACTTAATTCTTTTCGGGGTAAATTCGGACAAAGAGAAAAACAACAGAAAACAAGTTTTTTTTTTTTTTTTTTAATTTAATTTTTTTTAGTTAATACACCCTCAGAGCTATATCAAATGCTTACAAGTCATATTCTCCCTATAAATGAGGAAGTTATTGTAGTAAATTGGTTGTATAAAGAAGAAGAAGCAGAAACCCTGTCAACTGTAAATGTATGCATTGCAGCTTATACAACCACACAATCTCGTCTAAAACTATACAATTACTATGATACTGATTCAGTAATTTATGTAAGTCGTGATGGAGAAAGTGACCCACAGACTGGTGAATTTATAGGTGATATGACTGATGAATTAGAGTGTTATGGTCATGGAAGTTTTATTAATGAATTTGTTAGTGGTGGTCCTAAGAATTATGCTTATAAGGTCTATAGTACAAAAAACAATAGTGAACATATTGTTTGTAAAGTAAAAGGAATCAATCTGAATTACTCAGCATTGAAAAAGGTAAATTTTGAGTCAATTAAGGAAGCAGTACTTAATGCAGAAAATTCGGAGGATATTCAAATTTTATCAAAAAACATTCGACGAACACGAGAACATGAAGTTATCACTATTCCGGAGATAAAAACATATAAGCCCAGAGCAGAAAAACGTAGATTTCTGGACGATCACAGTTCCCTACCATATGGATATAAGAGACGATTAATAAAATAGGTATGATACTGCTTTCTAAACAACCAAAATCCTTTATGAATATTAACTGTACTTTTTTTATTTTCGTACAGGAAATAGATTGTTTCGGTACTGGCAAAATGGTGTTGTCATATTTCTGACACATATTAAATTCTTCAAAGATTCATAATTTGTGTACTCCATGTTTATAAAAACATAAAGATTTAATAAAATTAAAACAAAAATGCTATTTAAAAGGAAAATAATTTTATTTTAGCTCAAGAATTTATTTAATAGGTAAACATTTTGCAAAGCACAGCATTTGCCATGGGACAAACATTTTGTTTCATTAGGATGGAGACGTTTCAATTCTTTTAAACTCGGGCAGCCAGCTTCTTAAATATTCATTATTTCAACATTTTCATCATGAAGTAACTCCTTCAACCATTGTGCTTTTTCGGTTTGTTGCGTGCAAATATTGCGCGAAATTCCTTATCCGTTCCATCCCTCCCAACCTTACCCATCCACCTTTTTGACCCTTCTTTTTCTATTTCTCCGTTGTCCTCCGAGAGCTTTGCGATCGTTAAGCATTCCTGCTTGAACTTCTCAATCAGTGCTCACATCCTCGTAAGTCTCAAGGGGGATGACAAAGCAGGTATCCCGGAGCCAGGCAGGTAGCCTGAAGCAGGAAAGAGCCAGGCAGATCGCCTGAATACTCATCCTGACCACCTCAAATGCTTAACTTTGCCATTTTTAATTCTAAAAATAATTTGCTTAACTCAAATCGATAATGTAAAGGGTAGTTTCCGACTTCCTGGGTTTCTCCCTTGTTTGTCATGTCTTACGGAGGCTTACTTGGTAGGTAGGGCCCGCGGTATATTTTATAATCTATCCCTCCAAATGGTAGGTCCGCAGGGGAATTTTAATTGATATTATGTCCTGAATGGAGGGGAAGGCTAGGTACGAACCCAAGCAATCACTAGGTTTCGAAAACAAACAGTCTTAAAAATGTCCCCACTAGCGTGATATCGAGTGTCGAATGAGAGAATCAACGAGGGAGGCTGCTGGAGCGCTGGATGTGACTCCCTTCGCTCTGGTAGCTGAATCGACTACAAGGAGGCGAAATCAACCGTACTAATACATGTGCACCCTTTCCCGCCAAAAAGGACGGCGCGGCAGAAAGGCGTGAATTTTATTCAAAACCGCGAAAAAAACATTTTAAAAATCACAAAATCGAATTTGCTATATATGTGTGATTAAAACCGAATTTTCCAAACATTAGTTAAGTCGTAATGGACAACATCAAATGGCTGAATTCGCCTCAAGTGTGTGTATGTGTGCGTGTGTGAATGCAAAGAGGGTGGATCTGTCCACCCGGCGAACTTACTTGTTGCTTGATCGTGTCCAGAGAAGGACATCACGTTAGTGAGGAGTTTTTTTGTTATCTTGATAAAAAAAAAAAAACAAAGAGAATTTATTTTGTGAGAAAAAGTAAAAGGAAAAGTAGTGAGAAGTTTTGGTGAGAAGTCAAAAGGACTGAGAAAAAAAAAGGGACTGAGTAAAACAAAAAAAAGAGAATTATTGAAAATAAAAGAAAAGATAACCTAGTGATTGTGGCGGAGAAATACCGCACTTACCCCGTACACAGGATAGGATAGACGTAATCAGGATACAGAGGACCCCAAGTGGAAGGATAGAGGAATCAGGAGTAAAAAGATAAGTAAAGTTTATTTCGTAGGCATAAGTGTTTTTTTTTTAAGGAAAAAAAAACAAATCCGGTCAGCCTTCGTAGCCGTTTCTTTTTTTCGATCGTAGTTTTTTTATTGCTACGCGGTAGAATCGCGACCCGTTCTTTTTTACTGAACCAGTAGTTAACGGAACCGCAAGGAAATCCGAAACTACCCCCCCCCCCTCCTTGGCCATTCTTTTCTTTTTTTCTTTATAAATTATATCTTATTTCGTTAATTCATTTTACATTAATTTGATCTTTTGACACTCTGTCTTTTTGTGGCCATCCTTGTTTTAAAATTTTTCTTTATCGTATCGAGGGCTGGAACCTGGTCCAAGCCCCATCAGAGCCTAATCCCTTGGTGCAGTTATACCGGGATAGGTAAGTTTCAGCTACCCGCTGAGACGTAGTGAAACTCTGTAACCTCGATACATACCTTACGACATTTCGTCGACTCCCTAAAAGGTTTGGTAATTTTACCTTATTATTTTCTTTCCAAAAAAAATTACCTGGCGCTCAACATATTTTCTTTTTTTATCCGATCGAATCATCTTTCCAAATTAGATAATATCTATTTCAATTCTATTGTTGGTGGCAGTGTAAAACCACAAATTATTCCCAAAAAAAAATATTCCCTGAACCCACCCCTCCTGAGCGGCTGGGAATTCGCTTCGAAATTTTGACATTTCGTTGCAGTTGGGATCCCTTTCCCCATTCGATCTCTTAAACTCGCGTGCGCGGCCGTCTTTTTGTTTACCTCTCGAGTTTCATTTTAATTTTCCTTTTTTTTCGCGTAATTATTTTAATTTAATTCCCAATCTTAAAGTCGCGCGTGTAATTAATCCTTGAATCGGGGAAAATATCCAACAAATTGGCGCCCAACGTGGGGCCAGGAGTACTTATAAGTACAAATTACTTGTCAAGTGTGGTGTTTTGATTTGTGGTGTTTGGTTCTGTCTGGTGATCAGGGAAGTGTCTGTGTTTTTTTTATTTTCTTCGAACTTTTTACTGGCGTTTTTTTTTTCCTTTCTCCCCGGTGTTTAGGTTATTCAATTGGCCCATCCATTCCCACCCTTGTGTGCAGCATCATTTAGCAGCGGATAAGCAACAAATACCTGTGAATCCAGCGACAGGTCAACGTGGGAAAAGTCATTAAAAAAAAAAAAAAAACCAGGTTGTATGTACCCTGGAGTGCAAGTAGGTGTCTTTTATTTTTTTTCTCTTTTCTTATTATTTGCTTGATTTGGTGGGGATACTACTTTTTTTCATTTTTGATTATATTTATTTACCTTGGGGTAATTATTTTATATTTTGGTGTACATCTTTATACCCTATCCTAAGGGTATATTAAGTTTGACACATAGTTTGTAACATAGAGAAATAATCGAGATAGACCCTATAAAGTAAATATATTCGTGATCAGCATCAATAGCGAAATCGATTGAGCGATGACCGTCCGTCCGTCCGTCCGTCCGTCCGTCCGTCCGTCCGTCCGTCCGTCCGTATGTCACCGCTTTTTGGGCCTTAAATTTTGAGCTAGGACGATGAAATTTCATATCTGGGCTTCTGAGAAAAAGATACAGTACAAGTGTAAAAATTTTTGAAATCCGCCCACTGCCACGCCCACTTTTTCATAACTTCACTAAATTATATGAAACCGAAAATTTTTGTTAAGACCAAATATTTAGGCATTCAGATTCCCTACAATCCACCCATACAAAAGTTTTGGCCACGCCCACTTTTTGGGGGCGTTTTCATCATAAAACCGATTTTTGGGCCTTAAATTTTTAACTAGGACGCTAAAATTTCATATCTGGGCTTCTGACGAAAAGATACAGTACAAGTGTAAAATTTTTTTACATCCGCCCACTGCCACGCCTACTTTTTTATAACTTCACTAAATTATATGAAACCGAAAAATTTTGTTAAGACCAAATATTTGGGTATTTAGATTCCCTACAATTCACCCATAGAACAGTTTTGGCCACGCCCACTTTTTGGGGGCGTTATCATCAAAAAACCTATTTTGATAAAATTTTACATGTAACATCCTCAAATGTTCGACATTATAGCCATATTTGAGTACCAAATGCAATTTGGGCATGAGCACTTTATAGAAACGAGGATAGGGTATCATACGATCCGTTCCAGACGGATTGTAGCTTTTCTGTATGTTTTTCATTCGTTTTGATTTTCTTTTCGTGGGTGAATACATACATACATATATTCATTGTTTTTTTTCTTGTGCGAAAAAAAATTCCACCGTTGTGTTTTTTTTGTCTGTGCAATTCGGTGCAGTGGTTTTGTTATTGATACTGGTGAACCACATTTCAACCGTTTTTGAACTAATTGCACTGGGTATCAGTGTGGCCGATTTTGATTTTTCTATAGTTAGTACTTTTAGGAGTTTTTTTTATTTATATTGTTGTTTCCGATTTTATTTACTAATTTTTTTTTTCCGTCGCTTAATTTTTTTTTTTCTGTCTTTGGTGTTTCCTTTTCTTCGACTTTTTATTTTTTTAATTTAATGATGGAGATAAATCGTTTGTCTCAGGAATAGCTATCGTACGAAATCGAGTGGAGGGGGTTAGCTATCGGCAATGTTGATAGCATGCGGAAGTCACTACGTTCCGCAAGGGCCCTCGAGCGTAGGGGTTCCTTAGAGGTCGGAGATTATCCATTTGATTTTGCAGTTCATAGGGTCGCGGTGGAGAAGAAGGTTTTAGAAATCGAAGGTTTGCTAGAGGATCTTCCGGTTAAGGATTCTCCAGAATATAAGAAAATATATACAAAAATTGAGTGGGCAGCGGGGCGGATAGGAAGATCAAGGCCTATCAACGACATAGATGCAGCGGAAAAGAAAAAGTTGAAAGCGACGGTCATGTTGTTGTTGGCGACGCTAGAAGGAGTGGCGGAGGAAGATGAAGAGGACGAGTCACAGAAGCATCATGAACAACAACAAAAACAGCAACAACAAGAGCAACAACAACAACAAGAGCAACAACAACAACAAAACCGAACGACCGGTGAGGTTCCAAGGATCGAAAATTTATCGAAGTGGGACCTTAAGTTTTCTGGGAAGCGTTGTGGAGCTTCCGTTAATTCCTTCTTGGAACGAGTGGAGGAATTGCGAGAAGCTAGGGGGGTGAGTGACTCTCAACTATTTAGGTCGGCAATGGACTTGTTCTCAGGGAAGGCGCTTCTTTGGCTTAGGGCGATTAGAAGAAGAATTAGTTCTTGGCAGGAGTTGGTTAGGGAATTAAAACTTGAGTTTCTTCCTCCCAATTACGACGATCTTCTGTTAGAAGAAATTAGACGTCGTACTCAAGGGAAGGAAGAATCTATAGGTGTATACGTCGCCATCATGGAGAACATGTTTGGCAGGTTGAAGATGTTAAACTAGATTCGGCAGAAATTTGCAACAATCCTGGGAAAAGATCGTTTGCTAAACTTATACTTAATTCTTTTCGGGGTAAATTCGGACAAAGAGAAAACCAACAGAAAACAAGTTTTTTTTTTTTTTTTTTTAATTTAATTTTTTTTAGTTAATACACCCTCAGAGCTATATCAAATGCTTACAAGTCATATTCTCCCTATAAATGAGGAAGTTATTGTAGTAAATTGGTTGTATAAAGAAGAAGAAGCAGAAACCCTGTCAACTGTAAATGTATGCATTGCAGCTTATACAACCACACAATCTCGTCTAAAACTATACAATTACTATGATACTGATTCAGTAATTTATGTAAGTCGTGATGGAGAAAGTGACCCACAGACTGGTGAATTTATAGGTGATATGACTGATGAATTAGAGTGTTATGGTCATGGAAGTTTTATTAATGAATTTGTTAGTGGTGGTCCTAAGAATTATGCTTATAAGGTCTATAGTACAAAAAACAATAGTGAACATATTGTTTGTAAAGTAAAAGGAATCAATCTGAATTACTCAGCATTGAAAAAGGTAAATTTTGAGTCAATTAAGGAAGCAGTACTTAATGCAGAAAATTCGGAGGATATTCAAATTTTATCAAAAAACATTCGACGAACACGAGAACATGAAGTTATCACTATTCCGGAGATAAAAACATATAAGCCCAGAGCAGAAAAACGTAGATTTCTGGACGATCACAGTTCCCTACCATATGGATATAAGAGACGATTAATAAAATAGGTATGATACTGCTTTCTAAACAACCAAAATCCTTTATGAATATTAACTGTACTTTTTTTATTTTCGTACAGGAAATAGATTGTTTCGGTACTGGCAAAATGGTGTTGTCATATTTCTGACACATATTAAATTCTTCAAAGATTCATAATTTGTGTACTCCATGTTTATAAAAACATAAAGATTTAATAAAATTAAAACAAAAATGCTATTTAAAAGGAAAATAATTTTATTTTAGCTCAAGAATTTATTTAATAGGTAAACATTTTGCAAAGCACAGCATTTGCCATGGGACAAACATTTTGTTTCATTAGGATGGAGACGTTTCAATTCTTTTAAACTCGGGCAGCCAGCTTCTTAAATATTCATTATTTCAACATTTTCATCATGAAGTAACTCCTTCAACCATTGTGCTTTTTCGGTTTGTTGCGTGCAAATATTGCGCGAAATTCCTTATCCGTTCCATCCCTCCCAACCTTACCCATCCACCTTTTTGACCCTTTTTTTTCTATTTCTCCGTTGTCCTCCGAGAGCTTTGCGATCGTTGAGCATTCCTGCTTGAACTTCTCAATCAGTGCTCACATCCTCGTAAGTCTCAAGGGGGATGACAAAGCAGGTATCCCGGAGCCAGGCAGGTAGCCTGAAGCAGGAAAGAGCCAGGCAGATCGCCTGAATACTCATCCTGACCACCTCAAATGCTTAACTTTGCCATTTTTAATTCTAAAAATAATTTGCTTAACTCAAATCGATAATGTAAAGGGTAGTTTCCGACTTCCTGGGTTTCTCCCTTGTTTGTCATGTCTTACGGAGGCTTACTTGGTAGGTAGGGCCCGCGGTATATTTTATAATCTATCCCTCCAAATGGTAGGTCCGCAGGGGAATTTTAATTGATATTATGTCCTGAATGGAGGGGAAGGCTAGGTACGAACCCAAGCAATCACTAGGTTTCGAAAACAAACAGTCTTAAAAATGTCCCCACTAGCGTGATATCGAGTGTCGAATGAGAGAATCAACGAGGGAGGCTGCTGGAGCGCTGGATGTGACTCCCTTCGCTCTGGTAGCTGAATCGACTACAAGGAGGCGAAATCAACCGTACTAATACATGTGCACCCTTTCCCGCCAAAAAGGACGGCGCGGCAGAAAGGCGTGAATTTTATTCAAAACCGCGAAAAAAACATTTTAAAAATCACAAAATCGAATTTGCTATATATGTGTGATTAAAACCGAATTTTCCAAACATTAGTTAAGTCGTAATGGACAACATCAAATGGCTGAATTCGCCTCAAGTGTGTGTATGTGTGCGTGTGTGAATGCAAAGAGGGTGGATCTGTCCACCCGGCGAACTTACTTGTTGCTTGATCGTGTCCAGAGAAGGACATCACGTTAGTGAGGAGTTTTTTTGTTATCTTGATAAAAAAAAAAAAACAAAGAGAATTTATTTTGTGAGAAAAGTAAAAGGAAAAGTAGTGAGAAGTTTTGGTGAGAAGTCAAAAGGACTGAGAAAAAAAAAGGGACTGAGTAAAACAAAAAAAAGAGAATTATTGAAAATAAAAGAAAAGATAACCTAGTGATTGTGGCGGAGAAATACCGCACTTACCCCGTACACAGGATAGGATAGACGTAATCAGGATACAGAGGACCCCAAGTGGAAGGATAGAGGAATCAGGAGTAAAAAGATAAGTAAAGTTTATTTCGTAGGCATAAGTGTTTTTTTTTTAAGGAAAAAAAAACAAATCCGGTCAGCCTTCGTAGCCGTTTCTTTTTTTCGATCGTAGTTTTTTTATTGCTACGCGGTAGAATCGCGACCCGTTCTTTTTTACTGAACCAGTAGTTAACGGAACCGCAAGGAAATCCGAAACTACCCCCCCCCCCTCCTTTGCCCTTCTTTTCTTTTTTTCTTTATAAATTATATCTTATTTCGTTAATTCATTTTACATTAATTTGATCTTTTGACACTCTGTCTTTTTGTGGCCATCCTTGTTTTAAAATTTTTCTTTATCGTATCGAGGGCTGGAACCTGGTCCAAGCCCCATCAGAGCCTAATCCCTTGGTGCAGTTATACCGGGATAGGTAAGTTTCAGCTACCCGCTGAGACGTAGTGAAACTCTGTAACCTCGATACATACCTTACGACATTTCGTCGACTCCCTAAAAGGTTTGGTAATTTTACCTTATTATTTTCTTTCAAAAAAAATTACCTGGCGCTCAACATATTTTCTTTTTTTATCCGATCGAATCATCTTTCCAAATTAGATAATATCTATTTCAATTCTATTGTTGGTGGCAGTGTAAAACCACAAATTATTCCCAAAAAAAAATATTCCCTGAACCCACCCCTCCTGAGCGGCTGGGAATTCGCTTCGAAATTTTGACATTTCGTTGCAGTTGGGATCCCTTTCCCCATTCGATCTCTTAAACTCGCGTGCGCGGCCGTCTTTTTGTTTACTTCTCGAGTTTCATTTTAATTTTCCTTTTTTTTTCGCGTAATTATTTTAATTTAATTCCCAATCTTAAAGTCGCGCGTGTAATTAATCCTTGAATCGGGGAAAATATCCAACAAATTGGCGCCCAACGTGGGGCCAGGAGTACTTATAAGTACAAATTACTTGTCAAGTGTGGTGTTTTGATTTGTGGTGTTTGGTTCTGTCTGGTGATCAGGGAAGTGTCTTCGAACTTTTTACTGGCGTTTTTTTTTCCTTTCTCCCCGGTGTTTAGGTTATTCAATTGGCCCATCCATTCCCACCCTTGTGTGCAGCATCATTTAGCAGCGGATAAGCAACAAATACCTGTGAATCCAGCGACAGGTCAACGTGGGAAAAGTCATTAAAAAAAAAAAAAAAAAAAACCAGGTTGTATGTACCCTGGAGTGCAAGTAGGTGTCTTTTATTTTTTTTCTCTTTTCTTATTATTTGCTTGATTTGGTGGGGATACTACTTTTTTTCATTTTTGATTATATTTATTTACCTTGGGGTAATTATTTTATATTTTGGTGTACATCTTTTTCATTCGATTTGATTTTCTTTTCGTGGGTGAATACATACATACATATATTCATTGTTTTCATTCTTGTGCGAAAAAAAATTACACCGTTGTGTTTTTTTTGTCTGTGCAATTCGGTGCAGTGGTTTTGTTATTGATACTGGTGAACCACATTTCAACCGTTTTTGAACTAATTGCACTGGGTATCAGTGTGGCCGATTTTGATTTTTCTATAGTTAGTACTTTTAGGAGTTTTTTTTATACCCTATCCTAAGGGTATATTAAGTTTGACACATAGTTTGTAACATAGAGAAATAATCGAGATAGACCCTATAAAGTATATATATTCGTGATCAGCATCAATAGCGAAAACGATTGAGCGATGACCGTCCGTCCGTCCGTCCGTCCGTCCGTCCGTCCGTATGTCACCGCTTTTTGGGCCTTAAATTTTGGGCTAGGACGATGAAATTTCATATCTGGGCTTCTGAGAAAAAGATACAGTACAAGTGTAAAAATTTTTGAAATCCGCCCACTGCCACGCCCACTTTTTCATAACTTCATTAAATTATATGAAACCGAAAAATTTTGTTAAGACCAAATATTTAGGCATTCAGATTCCCTACAATCCACCCATACAAAAGTTTTGGCCACGCCCACTTTTTGGGGGCGTTATCATCAAAAAACCTATTTTGATAAAATTTTACATGTAACATCCTCAAACGTTCGACATTATAGCTTAATTTGAGTACAAAATGCAATTTGGCCACGCCCACTTTATAGAGAGGAGGATAGGGTATCATACGATCCGTTCCAGACGGATTGTAGCTTTTCTGTATGTTTATTTATATTGTTGTTTCCGATTTTATTTACTTATTTTTTTTTCCGTCGCTTAATTTTTTTTTTTCTGTCTTTGGTGTTTCCTTTTCTTCGACTTTTTATTTTTTTAATTTAATGATGGAGATAAATCGTTTGTCTCAGGAAGAGCTTTCGTACGAAATCGAGTGGAGGGGGTTAGCTATCGGCAATGTTGATAGCATGCGGAAGTCACTACGTTCCGCAAGGGCCCTCGAGCGTAGGGGTTCCTTAGAGGTCGGAGATTATCCATTTGATTTTGCAGTTGATAGGGTCGCGGTGGAGAAGAAGGTTTTAGAAATCGAAGGTTTGCTAGAGGATCTTCCGGTTAAGGATTCTCCAGAATATAAGAAAATATATACAAAAATTGAGTGGGCAGCGGGGCGGATAGGAAGATCAAGGCCTATCAACGACATAGATGCAGCGGAAAAGAAAAAGTTGAAAACGACGGTCATGTTGTTGTTGGCGACGCTAGAAGGAGTGGCGGAGGAAGATGAAGAGGACGAGTCACAGAAGCATCATGAACAACAACAAAAACAGCAACAACAAGAGCAACAACAACAACAAGAGCAACAACAACAACAAGAGCAACAACAACAACAAAACCGAACGACCGGTGAGGTTCCAAGGATCGAAAATTTATCGAAGTGGGACCTTAAGTTTTCTGGGGAGCGTTGTGGAGCTTCCGTTAATTCCTTCTTGGAACGAGTGGAGGAATTGCGAGAAGCTAGGTGGGTGAGTGACTCTCAACTATTTAGGTCGGCAATGGACTTGTTCTCAGGGAAGGCGCTTCTTTGGCTTAGGGCGATTAGAAGAAGAATTAGTTCTTGGCAGGAGTTGGTTAGGGAATTAAAACTTGAGTTTCTTCCTCCCAATTACGACGATCTTCTGTTAGAAGAAATTAGACGTCGTACTCAAGGGAAGGAAGAATCTATAGGAGTATACGTCGCCATCATGGAGAACATGTTTGGCAGGTTAGCGGATCCACTTACCGAAAGACGGAAATTGGCCATAGTACAAAGAAATTTAGCACCATTTTATCAAACGCAACTAGGTTTAGCGGGTCCGAAGAATATCGGAGACCTAGTTGCGTTGGGAAGAAAGCTTGAGATGGTCCGAGCGAATGTGGAAGCATTCGTGCCACCTCCTCCCCCACGATCAAGGAATCTGTTGGAACCGGATCTGGCCTACGTCGCAGTGGAGACACCAACCGTTTCAGTCGTTAGTCGAAACACTCAGCCTGTTCGCAGGATGCGATGTTTCAATTGCAATCGGGAAGGTCATTTTTCCAACACCTGTTCCGCTCCTAGGAGATGTTTAGGTTGTGGCAAGCTAGGGGTCATACGAAAAGATTGCCGGAACTGCTCGGGAAATGGGCAGCGGACTCTTGCGTCGGCAGGGCAAGAGCGCCGAAGAAATTAGATAGGTTGCCTGCTGGCAACCAGCTGGAGGTCGTGTTAGGGTTTACACTAGAGGCAAAAGAAGACGACGTACGCCCTTACTTAGGTGTTGAAGTTTATGGAGTTAGGATGGTAGGTTTACTAGATTCAGGGGCGTCGCGTACGATCGTCGGTAGGGACGGGTGGAAAATTTTAAAAGATTTAGGCTTAGCTTTAGGAAAGACAGATGTCAGTAGGGTATCATTAGCTGATGGGGGTAGGATAGGAGTAGAAGGGAGCATTCTACTTCCTTTTGTAGTGCAGGGCAAATCATTTTTACTAGAGTGCCTAGTCATCTCGACTCTTCCACACATTTTGATCTTGGGTGCCGATTTTTGGACCCGCACGGGTATCGTCCCGGATTTACGATCAGGAGAATGGCGCTTCTCGAATCAAGTCGCGTTGGCTTCGATTTCGGCCATTCAAGAGAGAGGAGAGTTGGACAAAGGGCAAGGTAGGCAGTTAGCTAGCTTTATACGGCAAGTTTTTGAAAACATGCCAGAGGGCATAGGGTGCACACATCTAGTGGAGCACAAGATTAGGACGGCGGCTGAACCAATCAAGCAGCGGTATTACCCGGTTTCACCTGCGGTTCAGCGCCATATTGACAAGGAGTTAGACGAGATGTTAAGAGAAGACATCATAGAGAAGTCAAGTAGTCCGTGGGCTTCTCCAATTGTGATGATTAAGAAGAAAGACGGAACGTTTAGGTTTTGCGTGGACTACAGAAAGCTGAATAAGGTGACTGAGAGATTTGCCTATCCTCTCCCTTACATTTCCTCGACCTTAGACAAACTGAAGGATGCCAAGTATTTGTCTTCTTTGGACATTAAGTCCGCTTATTGGCAAATTCCAGTTGAGGAGAAATCGAGGCAGTATACCGCTTTCACTGTGCCAAATAGAGGACTCTTTCAATTTAAGAGGATGCCATTCGGGTTGCACAATGCCCCGGCGACGTGGCATTGACACTGTGCTTGGCGCCGATCTGGAGCCGCACGTGTTCGTTTACCTGGATGACATTATAATAGTCACCAACTCTTTCCGAAAACACCTGGAGATATTGGAAGAGGTTTTCAAGCGGTTGTGCGCGGCCGGTCTCAAGGTTAGCAAGGAGAAATGTAACTTCTGTAGGTCCTCGTTAAGGTTCTTAGGGTACGTAGTTGATAGGAATGGTCTCCACGTAGACCCAGAGAAAGTTGAGAGTATGATTAGGATTCCTGCTCCCAGGAATGTTAGGGAAGTTAGGAGCTTCGTCGGAACGGTATCCTGGTATAGGAGATTTATACCAAACTTTGCGTCTTTGGTAAAACCGTTGACCGACTTGCTCAAGAAGAGCAACAGGTTCAAATGGTCTGACGAGTGCGAGGGGAGTTTTAAGAAGGCAAAGGAGTGCCTAGTGACTGCCCCGATTCTAACCTGCCCGGATTTTGAGCGGCCGTTTGTGGTACAAACAGACGCTTCGGACTATGGGGTTGGAGCAGTGCTAAGTCAGACATTTGACGACGGAGAAAAGGTAATTTGTTATTTGAGTAGGTCGTTGAATAGGAACGAGAGAAACTATTCAACCACGGAGAAGGAGTGTTTGGCTGTGCTATGGGCTGTTGAAAAGTTGCGACCATATATCGAAGGTGTTCGATTTACGGTTGTGACTGATCATTACTCTTTACTATGGCTAAGCAATCTCAAGGATCCGTGTGGTAGGTTAGCGCGTTGGGCGGTGAGGCTTCAACAATTCGATTTCGAAATCATTCATCGGAAAGGGAAGGAGCACGTGGTTCCCGATATGCTCTGTAGAAACGTTGCTTCCGTGGCAGAGATAGATGAGCAATGTCCTGATCCCTGGATCACTAAGATGGTTTCAAAAGTAGAATCGAATCCTTTAGCCTACCCGTCTTGGAGAGTAGATAGAGGTGTTTTATTTAAGTCTGTTAGGTCAAAGCAAGTGGTTGTTCATGACAATAATTCTGAATGGAAGGAGGTAGTACCAAAATCTGATAGAGTTAGGGTTCTTAGAGAGTATCATGACATCCCATTAGCAGGGCATATGGGGGTTAGAAAAACTTTTGCTAGAGTAGGTGCTCGGTACTACTGGCCTAAAATGAGGTCAGATATTACCAAGTATGTTAGGAATTGTAGGGTATGCCAAAGTGTGAAGCCGGTGAACGACAAACCAGCTGGTTGGATGGTTGAAAGGAGAGGGATTTCGAATCCCTGGGAGACTATTTGTGTCGATTTGGTAGGGTCGCTTCCAAGGTCGAGTAGGGGTTTCGTATATATTTTAACCGTCGTCGATTACTTCACTAAGTTCCTGTTTCTGTTTGCAGGGATCTTGAGGACCATGTCTTTCTTTTGTTCGGCGTACCCAAAACTGTGATCTGCGACAACGGCCCTCAGTTTCGGAGTAAGGAACTAAAAACCCTCTGCGAATCCTATGGTTCACAGATCAAATTCACTGCCCACTATCACCCACAGGCTAATCCCGCCGAGAGGATTAACCAAATCATCAAAACCACACTTCGCGCTTACGTTTCGGAAAATCATCGCACCTGGGATACACACCTTGCGAAGGTGGCGTGTAGTATCCGTACGTCCGAACACGACGTACTTCGTGTCTCCCCTTATTACGCGAATTTTGGTAGGGAAATGGTTGCTTACGCCGGCGGCCGGGTAAGGACCATTTCAAATGTTAGGGATAGTAGGAATTCAGCTGTGGAAGATAGGGAAACAGATATAGGAGACAGGGACTCTAGGTCATTAGATAGGGAAAGTAGCATAGGAGATAGGGAACTAAGCCCAGCTGTCAGGGAATTAGATATGCCTGAGTTAGGAAGTAGGTTCAGTCAACTTAGGGAAGATATCAGGAAGAAGCTAGCTATAGCCTCTAAGAAGGCCAGTAGGGCATACAATCTCAGACGGAGAGATGTCCAATATCTTCCGAATGAGGTTGTATGGCGTAGGAATTTTACCCTTTCCGAGGCTGCGAACTACTACGCGGCGAAATTGGCGCCGAAGTATGTCGGTCCCTTCATAATCCACAAGAAGGTATCCCCTTGGACTTATGCCCTCCGGGATGAAACCGGAAAGGAGCGAGGTACATGGCACGTCAAGGATCTCAAGCCATGCAACGGTGACCGCGAGTCACAAGAGGAAATAAGTCGCGCTAGACCACGGAGAAGCGCTAAGAGGAACTGAGAGCATTACGCTCTGTGATGTTCAAATTCTCGCCAAAGGGCGATTCCTACGCAGTAGTTGTGTTGTCTCCCTGTAGTATCTGTTACCTTTGTTGTGTCGTATTTTGGGGGTAATCCAACTTCGGATATTTCTTTTACTTCGGCCTTTCTTACGAAAAGCCAACTTCTTCTCTTCGGAGGTAAGGGTGGGGTTTGTTGCGTGCAAATATTGCGCGAAATTCCTTATCCGTTCCATCCCTCCCAACCTTACCCATCCACCTTTTTGACCCTTCTTTTTCTATTTCTCCGTTGTCCTCCGAGAGCTTTGCGATCGTTGAGCATTCCTGCTTGAACTTCTCAATCAGTGCTCACATCCTCGTAAGTCTCAAGGGGGATGACAAAGCAGGTATCCCGGAGCCAGGCAGGTAGCCTGAAGCAGGAAAGAGCCAAGCAGATCGCCTAAATACTCATCCTGACCACCTCAAATGCTTAACTTTGCCATTTTTAATTCTAAAAATAATTTGCTTTACTCAAATCGATAATGTAAAGGGTAGTTTCCGACTTCCTGGGTTTCTCCCTTGTTTGTCATGTCTTACGGAGGCTTACTTGGTAGGTAGGGCCCGCGGTATATTTTATAATCTATCCCTCCAAATGGTAGGTCCGCAGGGGAATTTTAATTGATATTATGTCCTGAATGGAGGGGAAGGCTAGGTACGAACCCAAGCAATCACTAGGTTTCGAAAACAAACAGTCTTAAAAATGTCCCCACTAGCGTGATATCGAGTGTCGAATGAGAGAATCAACGAGGGAGGCTGCTGGAGCGCTGGATGTGACTCCCTTCGCTCTGGTAGCTGAATCGACTACAAGGAGGCGAAATCAACCGTACTAATACATGTGCACCCTTTCCCGCCAAAAAGGACGGCGCGGCAGAAAGGCGTGAATTTTATTCAAAACCGCGAACAAAACATTTTAAAAATCACAAAATCGAATTTGCTATATATGTGTGATTAAAACCGAATTTTCCAAACATTAGTTA
The DNA here is from genome assembly GCA_905220385.1 of Xylota sylvarum. Classification (NCBI taxonomy): domain Eukaryota; kingdom Metazoa; phylum Arthropoda; class Insecta; order Diptera; family Syrphidae; genus Xylota; species Xylota sylvarum. Next base: position 18,904,853 of record LR999960.1, read on the forward strand.
AGTCGTAACAACATCAAATGGCTGAATTCGCCTCAAGTGTGTGTATGTGTGCGTGTGTGAATGCAAAGAGGGTGGATCTGTCCACCCGGCGAACTTACTTGTTGCTTGATCGTGTCCAGAGAAGGACATCACGTTAGTGAGGAGTTTTTTTGTTATCTTGATAAAAAAAAAAAAAAACAAAGAGAATTTATTTTATGAGAAAAAGTAAAAGGAAAAGTAGTGAGAAGTTTTGGTGAGAAGTCAAAAGGACTGAGAAAAAAAAGGGACTGAGTAAAACAAAAAAAAGAGAATTAGAGAAAATAAAAGAAAAGATAACCTAGTGATTGTGGCGGAGAAATACCGCACTTACCCCGTACACAGGATAGGATAGACGTAATCAGGATACAGAGGACCCCAAGTGGAAGGATAGAGGAATCAGGAGTAAAAAGATAAGTAAAGTTTATTTCGTAGGCATAAGGGTTTTTTTTTAAGGAAAAAAAAAACAAATCCGGTCAGCCTTCGTAGCCGTTTCTTTTTTTCGATCGTAGTTTTTTTATTGCTACGCGGTAGAATCGCGACCCGTTCTTTTTTACTGAACCAGTAGTTAACGGAACCGCAAGGAAATCCGAAACTACCCCCCCCCCTCCTTGGCCATTCTTTTCTTTTTTTCTTTATAAATTATATCTTATTTCGTTAATTCATTTTACATTAATTTGATCTTTTGACACTCTGTCTTTTTGTGGCCATCCTTGTTTTAAAATTTTTCTTTATCGTATCGAGGGCTGGAACCTGGTCCAAGCCCCATCAGAGCCTAATCCCTTGGTGCAGTTATACCGGGATAGGTAAGTTTCAGCTACCCGCTGAGACGTAGTGAAACTCTGTAACCTCGATACATACCTTACGACATTTCGTCGACTCCCTAAAAGGTTTGGTAATTTTACCTTATTATTTTCTTTCAAAAAAAATTACCTGGCGCTCAACATATTTTCTTTTTTTATCCGATCGAATCATCTTTCCAAATTAGATAATATCTATTTCAATTCTTTTGTTGGTGGCAGTGTAAAACCACAAATTATTCCCAAAAAACAAATATTCCCTGAACCCACCCCTCCTGAGCAGCTGGGAATTCGCTTCGAAATTTTGACATTTCGTTGTAGTTGGGATCCCTTTCCCCATTCGATCTCTTAAACTCGCGTGCGCGGCCGTCTTTTTGTTTACCTCTCGAGTTTCATTTTAATTTTCCTTTTTTTTCGCGTAATTATTTTAATTTAATTCCCAATCTTAAAGTCGCGCGTGTAATTAATCCTTGAATCGGGGAAAATATCCAACAGGTTCCTTTAACATAAACAATAGTATTTTTGGTCTGTTCTCGAAGATATTTTCTAACTTTTTGGAATTCCATAAATCCACCGTCCCAAGTTAAACCGTGGTAATTCTGATAAAGCCAATGAGTTTGTCTCCTTAGTGCTGGTGATAGTTGATCATAGTTGAATGGAGGTTTTAAGATGAAATGATGATGTTGACCATTGTGTAGCAATGCTATTTCCTTAGCGATAAGTTGTTATTTTGACCTTTAAAGCCTTGAGCATCGAAAATAAAATACATTTTGTGTGGTATGAGTATGTGTGTTTCCTCAATTAAAGTTGGTCCTCAACTAACAATTATGCTTCTCGAGAAACTATCTGACTCAATGGATTATAATTTATAATACGATCATGTAACATCAAACAGTATGCTGACGTGTTAGCAGGAATTATTTTTGATGTTTTGATTTCAATGCGAATGTCGACTGGTCCATTTTTTATTAATTCACTCTGATGTCTACAATCTATTACGAAAATTTTCGCTTGAGACTTGAATGTATCTCTTGATAATAATGGTTCTGCAACAGGTCGATTATAGTAGGTTTTTTGAAAATTATAATATATCTTGTACAGTAAACTATAGTTGTTTTTATCAAATGCCAGATTTAAATCTTCACATGGATAGGAATCAGAATTTAAATATGCTTTTACATTGGTAACATCACAGTGATCAAAATGAGTTGGATTTCCATTCAGTAGATTACGTTTGTTGGTTTGCAGAGCAAAGATAATGTAGCGTGGTTTCTCCAATTGAGATGTTGTCTTCACATTCCAGATATGATGATCGGTACTAGGTAGTGCTGGATATTCGTATAGATCCCAGTTCCGAAAAACAATCTTCATAGTTTCACCATTATTAATAGGTTTGTACAGCTTTAATTTGTAAGTATCAGCCAATGTAGTATGGGGAATTTTCCATTGTACTTTGAACAAATTTATCTTTGCCTCCTCATTCTCCTGAGCAATTAAGGAATTTTCATCTGTTCGTGAAAGTGTTAGAATTAAATCATGCCGGCCGTTTGGAATTATTCTTTTGTAGTCTTCAGCAAATCCTAGTAATTTATTTAAAGGTATGCAAAAATTAAAGAAGAGCCCATTGACGTTGATTGAAGATTCAGGAGACCAAGATAGCAAGCAGCATATCACTTTAATTTTTTTTAAGGAAATATAATTTTTAATAGTTGAAGTGATACCAACACTACGATTGCTATCGATTTCGACACCATTTAATTCATAGCGAATTTCATCGAACAAAAAAGCCACTCCATTATTTATAAGTTTTGTATTCGCGACTGCCGTTCCATCAGTTTCCGATACACTACCTTCAATATAAATGTAACTTTCTGAAGGTAGAATATTAAGATTTTGTTGTTGAGCAAAAATTTGTATAATGTAATTTTTCTCGAAATTATTTAAATACGGCGAGTATGTGTGATATTCCAATTTTGAGATACTCTCCTCAAACTTTGGTTCTTCGAAAATGTTCAGCAAAGTCATGCTTTGATTTAATTTTTCAATTTGTACCCTTGTGATAATAGAAACTGTTGATTTCGTACAGTGAGTTTTGATGTTCTCTTATCAGACGTTGATTGCATAGTAACAGGTTTAATGGGAATACCTGCTCTTTTATAATTAGAGATGTGAGATGAGCTGTCATATATTATCATTATTGTGATTTAAGGTGCAATCGTACTGTTATGGTTTCGCCTCTAAAGTTTATAAGATTTCCGTCTTGATCTAGGAGATTTAATGTTATAGAACTTATCCTCTTCGTGTTCACGGGCAAATAGATGACATTTCTGGGAACTTTTACTATTTTATATCCAGGACTGACCTTAACTGCAAATTCATGTAGTATATGAGCAGGTCGATTATTGATATATGTTGCATCAGTTAAATTACATTCAATTCGGACAATATTTACTCTATTTTTGTTGACGTACAGATCTGATTCATGTAATTTATTTGCAGCTAGCTTTTTCTTGCTGAATCCCAAAAGCGATCCAATAGAGTTGGGCTGTGAGAAATCAATCTCTATAGTGCTGTCGATTTCACATTTCAAAGTATTATTATTTGCTTTTATTTTGATTGATATTTTGTTAGCGTCATCTTTACTATTACTATTATGCATTTTGACAAAATCTTGAACGCGGTTATTTTTATCTTCAATCTCATAGGATCCCACAGGAAGTGTTAGCACGGCATCATCAAAATAAAATAAATTATTAAAAACATCTACATTAGGTATAGAGTTGTAGGTTTGAAAGTCGACCAATCCGCACACATAGTAAGAATTTAGGAGAATTGGCGGAAAGTACTCGGCAGTGAGGGTAGATTTGCTTCCGCTTAAAGTGAATGTTAACGACATTGCTGTTGATATGGAAATGAAACTCATTTTGATTTCTTTGCTTTATTTATTTATATTTTGTTCAATTAGAAACTTCAAACAGTTGGTATAATTATAATGAATATTTTTACCTAAATACTTTACAACTTCTAGAGGTGGCCTCAAATTACCAAAACTATCAAAATATTTTACAATCTTTTTAAATTTAATATATGCTACCCAATGTGATCCTGGTTAAATAGATTATTCCTTTTGCACTTGAAACGTGAACTTCTTTTCTTCCCTTTGATATTTTTAGGTTGACAACCCATACTGAGCTTGGTTTTAGCTTTCATCATATTCGTAACCAGTAGACTATTTAATTTCTCTGGTATTGATGAATCTTTTGCTTTTACTCTCTGCCACGCCTTTTCAGTTAGAATCTTATCAGCAATATGTCGATTGTCTAAATTTTTAGTATTAGCATATGAAATATCGTGCTGACGACAAGCTTCATCCAATTGATTAATTCCTCGATCACCTCTAGCAAGACGTTCTTTTAATTTAGTTCCAGGTCCACAGAAATTATATGTGGGAAGATGCAATTCAATTGGTAATTTATTGATTAAGGAATTCAGTAATCCATACCCTTGGAATGTATGTTTCTTACTGACAGGCTTCACACTATGATCAATCATATTATATTACTTCTTCACTGTTGAATCGTTTGATCAAGTATGAATTTCCTGTCTATAAAACACAATGTTTTATAAAGGATGATGCCATTCACCGAAATGAGGTTCATAAAACAACTAGATGTTATTAAAGTTAAGAACTTTGATAATAAAACTCGGGATAAAAAGAAACATGGTGCATTTTTCCCCAATAGTATTCGTGGAACAATTGTGGGTCCTTCAAACTGCCGTAAAACAAATGTCATGTTAAGCATTCTCCTGGACCCTAACGGATTGAAATTTGAAAACATATATATATATTCAAAATCTCTGCACCAGGCAAAATATGCATACTTAAGAAAACTAATAAAGTCTATCAAGGCATGGAATAAAATGAATTTGCAAATAATTGTGAAATTATACCGCCTTCCAAATCAAAACGCAATTCAATATTTCTATTTGATGATGTGGCTTGTGATAAACAAACTAACATTCGAGACTATTTTTGTATGGGTCGTCATAGTGATGTTGATAGTTTCTATTTGTGTCAGTCGTATACACACATCTGATTCGAGACAATGCAAACTATATAGTTATTTTTAAGTAAGATGAACTCAACCTTAAGCATATATACAATGATCATATAAATTCCGATATGACATTCAGTCAATTCAGAAATTGTGCTCAAATCGTTGGAAAGATGCGTACGGGTTCTTGGTTATTAACAAGCCCTGTTGAGTGAACAGCCCTGTTGAAGGAACAGCCCTGTTGAGAACAGCCCTGTTGAAGGAACACCCCTGTTGAGAACAGCCCGGTTTACAATTTATTCACACACACACAAACCAATATGGATATCAATGAAAATATACTTAAGGATCTCATAAAAACTAGAAATGCTTTAAAGAAGAAGTATATGTTTCTCAAAACTGGAAAAACTATGAAGGAAACAGACTTTGAAAATACTTTTAAACCAATAATTGAACCTTTAAGAGAAGTCTCGAAAAAGGTCAAGAGTGAGGATACTCAAAATACTAATAAAATTAAAGATATAAATGAAACAGTAAAAAGACGATTAAAAGTTCAAAGCCCACCAGAAGAAAAAGAACAATTTAAGAAGAGTTTCGAGTACTCATCTTTGGAACCATTGTTATCGACTTCAGCAACAATAGATAAAGATCCTTCATTTAGAACACCCACAAATTTCTATAACGATAGTCTCAGTCAAAGTACTCCATTCAATCGGTCATCACCATCAAATGAGAATCGTGACAAGATCTATGGTCCACATTTCGATTCGCAATCAAATTCAACGAAACTAGGTATATCAATATTTTCAATCAACGAACACCATGATTTCGTTATTGACGATGAAATCTTCAATGGAACAGATGGACTCTATGAGTTGATTTTACGTAAAAACCCTAGAAAATCACGGTATACTGATGAGGATTTACAACAATATCGAAAAATATTACAAAAAACGAATGTGCATATGAGAAACTATGATAGTACTTCCCAAATTAAAGGCAACAAAGGCTAAAAGTATAAACATATTATTCACCCTTTAATTCAGGATCAATCACAGAACATTAAAAGAAAAATTGTTAAATCATATAGCAATTTATCTGCAATGACATACTCTAACAATCCCATTGATTATGTGTATTGGGATAATCCCAATGAACTGGTTGATAGATTAAGGCTTTTAATTGCATCTCGAAAAGCTGGTAATAACAATCTCCAAAATGAGATAAACTCAATTGTGGAAGAGCTACGCTAATCAAATATCATATATTAACATCAATTCTAGCAGACAAATCGTTATAAACAAAATGAGTGTTGACAAGTTCGGAAGGAGCTTCAATCAGGCTCACAGTTCAACAATTGGTCCTCAAGGGCCCCCTGAAGAGGGATTTAAGATATTATCTACTGGTGACTTTGACATTGAAGGAAAGTGTTTAAACAATGTTGTCTACATTGGACCAAGCAGCCAACAAGGAATATATAGACAATTGTATTGATTTTCAAGATAAAACAATTTTAATTCTTCGTCAGTATGTTGATAGTAATTATAACACGCTCATGGAGACCGTAAATGACGAAGCTAAATTGGCCTTAAAACTACATTTAAATGGATTCTTTGATGGGAGACATAGAAATTTGAAGAATATTACAGAACCCATCGACGTTGATGATGCTGCAACAAAAAAGTATGTTGATAGCCATATGAGTAAGGAATTTAAAAGATGTCTTCATGGTATGGATGAAAAACTTGAAATATATGATAAATTATTACGGAAATACATTGATGAACAAAATTTGAATGTACTCAAAATGTTGAATAAGTTTAGAAACTATTTCCTCTATATATACTTGAGAAATTAAAGGACCACATTGAAAAGAAACTCGAAGAGAGTCATGTAGAAGTTAATAAGAAAAGAGAAAACTGTACACCTATTTAAATTTGATTAAAGTAACTCAAACTCATCAGTACATATCAAGTTCAACTGAAATGATGTCTAATATAAATACATCTTTAATTTTCGATCAGGTTTTACAATTTTTAAAAACCAATCAACACCTTTTACTAGAGGAGCATTACCATGAAATTATAGGATGTATATCTTTTCTAAGAACTTTCGAAAACGTGTCTTGCACTAGATCTGTTCATGGATGTCACTTTGTCAACTGTGCATGGTCTTCAAATTTATGCAAGGATGGACTAGACACCTGTGCGTGCTATATGCTTGAAAACAAAATGATTAGAATAAAGAAATTGATGTCATTATATCAAAGATTGAAAAATAAAGAATTGTAAAAGAGATTCACATGTTCTTCTGTTTTTTGTTTTTATCCATTTTAACTCATCAAATAAGGTTTTTACTATTTAAAGCGTTTTGATTGAAATCAGGTATCAGTTATTTTCAATAGATTGTTGGTATACGATAGATAAAAGCGAAGCTAAAAATAATATTTCCATGAAGGCAACCCTTCAGAAAAAGTTGCAGTACGGACTCAAAAGTTTCAGTATTAAATCGAAGTCTACAACCGAGGCTAAAGAGAAGGAGACAATACCATACCAGAAACTAAAGGAGCAGAAGTAAAAAATGTTTTGAGAGAATCTGTAAAAAAGTTTCCAATAAAAAAATGGTAATAAAAGAAAAATAATTTGTTTATTTTTGTTCACTCTTTGCCATGATGAGTAAACGAAATGTTGTTGAGGAGCTTCATAAGCCTGCACGAAGACATTTCATTAGACGTAGAATTATAATTAAGGGATTCGACTATTTATGGCAAGCAGATTTGGTAGAAATGATACCTTACAGTGAAGAGAATAAAGGATACAAATATTTAATGACCGTGATTGATACTTTTTCAAAATATGCCTGGGTGGTCCCCTTGAAAAATAAAACATCATCATCAGCTACAGAAGCAATGAAATCAATTTTCAATGACTCTCGTCGCATACCAAAAAATCTACAAACTGACGATGGTAAGGAATTTTTCAATAAGATCTTCCAGGACCTAATGAAGACGCACAAGATTAATCATTATTCGACGTATAGTGTATTGAAAGCATCAATTGTTGAACGCTTCAATAGGACACTTAAGGAGAAATTGTGGAGAGAATTCAGTTTTAATGGCAACTATAAATGGCTACCCATTCTAAAAAACATACTCCATGAATATAATAACTCTATACATAGAACAATAAAAATGCGACCAGTTGAGGTGAATAAGAAGAATTCTAAAGATCTATTATTATCGGCTTACAAACACATCAAACACGCACAAAATGGCAAATTTAAAGTTGACGATCAAGTTCGAATAAGTAAATTTAAACATGCATTTGAGAAAGGTTACACGCCCAATTGGTCAACGGAAGTTTTCACGATAAGAAAGGTTAACATGACTCATCCTATCACATACCAATTGAATGATTTTCAAGGCCAACCCATTCAAGGTGGTTTCTATGAAAAGGAATTGCAGAAAACCAATCATCCCGATGTATTCCTTGTGGAAAAAATGCTGAAATCTAAAGGTGACCAAGCATATGTAAAATGGCTTGGTTTCTCTAATGAACATAATTCATGGATAACTAGAAAACAATTGCTCTGATAAGGGAAGTTAGTTATGGTTAAACCACGAAACTTAGAAAGTCATCAGGTTATCAACAGGCAGAAATCAGATATGGTAACAGCATCATGGAAATAGAAGAAAAAGATTTACTCTTGGAATGTACTATCCTAAGTACATATGGGGTAGGCTATCTTGTTCGATTGCCCAATAATACAGAAGGACTATTGAACTGGACAAATTATAAAAATAGAATATTTAGACCATATGTTAATGAACTAATTAAGTGTAAAATTATAAATGAAAAGAATGGATACATTGATTTGATCAATGTTGAATAATAAATAAAACACAACTATTAAAAAGTTTTATTGTTTTTTCTTATAGGGAGTTCAGGAGTTTTTGCACATACAAATTTAAACTATTTCACAATATATATTATTATTAGATAGAGATTGCAAACCAAACCAGACCAGAGCATTGGATCCTCCTTTTCGTTTTTCTTAATTTAATAATGCTAACAACACACACGGCCCCCCATCTAAGTAGTAACACCACCGGATGCTGCCGATTTCAACGAACGGTAGATCATGCATTACTCACGATAACATCCAAAAACATCCCCCCTTACCCCATATTCCCTCACCCATCCCATGCTTTACAATTACACAATATCCCACACACTCCAATGCTCCAGCAATATCCAACAAAAACAACAACAACAAATAATACAGATGATTATCACGCTGACACAAAATTCATGACACAACATGCCAGCACACCCAATTAGCAAAATACAAACCATCTATCGTCATCACACACAACCAACCCCTCCCCGATAACGAAAAACCCTCTCCATTCCCCTCTCAATCATCATCCAAAATTCGCATCATTCTCTCAACCAAACAAAAACGCCAACAACATGATCACACAATCCAACGCTCCAGCTATATCCAAAAACAATTAAAAAATCATTAAAATAACATAAACAAATATCCATGCCACCCCACACACACACTAATCAACACTATCATATTACAATCTCTCGCACTCACCCCAGATAACAACGATCACGAATTACTCATCCCACAGATAAGATCTCATCCATTCAACATCATCCGCACACACACACACACACACACACACACACACTCCCAGATACAAAATCCATATTCACTCCTCACCCACAGTGGTGAGGCTGTATTGTGGGCGGTTGAGAAGTTGCGGCCGTATATCGAAGGTGTTCGGTTCACGGTTGTGACGGATCATTACTCCTTAGTATGGCTGAGTAATCTTAAGGATCCGTGCAGTAGGCTAGCGCGTTGGGCGGTTAGGCTACAGCAGTTTGACTTCGAAATCGTGCATCGGAAGGGAAAGGATCATGTAGTTCCCGATATGCTCTCTAGGAACGTTGCGGTTGTAGCGGAAAAGTTCCGATCCTTGGATCGCTAAGATGATCACGAAGGTAGAGTTGAACCCTTTAGCTTTTCCAGCCTGGAGGGTCGAAAAGGGTATTTTATTTAAATTTGTTAGGACGATAGTTCAGAGTGCACATTGGTTCACGTTGTATGGAGAGGCGGTCATAAATCTATAAAATCTGAACTACTGTACCGAATTGAAACTTATTTAGCAGTGATATTGTAAATCCTCATGCTAAATTTCAAGTTAATCGAATGAACAGAAATGGAAAAATTTACTTTCGTCCATATATTGTTTATACCCTATCCTAAGGGTATATTAAGTTTGACACATAGTTTGTAACATAGAGAAATAATCGAGATAGACCCTATAAAGTATATATATTCGTGATCAGCATCAATAGCGAAATCGATTGAGCGATGACCGTCCGTCCGTCCGTATGTCACCGCTTTTTGGGCCTTAAATTTTGAGCTAGGACGATGAAATTTCATATCTGGGCTTCTGAGAAAAACATACAGTACAAGTGTAAAAATTTTTGAAATCCGCCCACTGCCACGCCCACTTTTTCATAACTTCATTAAATTATATGAAACCCAAAAATTTTGTTAAGACCAAATATTTAGGCATTCAGATTCCCTACAATCCACCCATACAAAAGTTTTGGCCACGCCCACTTTTTGGGGGCGTTTTCATCACAAAACCGATTTTTGGGCCTTAAATTTTTATCTAGGACGCTGAAATTTCATGTCTGGGCTTCCAAGAAAAAGATACAGTACAAGTGTAAAATTTTTTTACATCCCCCCACTGCCACGCCTACTTTTTTATAACTTCATTACTACAATCCGTCTGGAACGGATCGTATGATACCCTATCCTCCTCTCTATAAAGTGGGCGTGGACAAATTGCATTTTGTACTCTAATATAGCTATAATGCCGAACGTTTGAGGATGTTACATGTAAAATTTTATCAAAATAGGTTTTTTGATGATAACGCCCCCAAAAAGTGGGCGTGGCCAAAACTGTTCTATGGGTGAATTGTAGGGAATCTAAATACCCAAATATTTGGTCTTAACAAAATTTTTCGGTTTTATATAATTTAGTGAAGTTATAAAAAAGTAGGCGTGGCAGTGGGCGGATGTAAAAAAAATTTACACTTGTACTGTATCTTTTTTTTGGAAGCCCAGATATGAAATTTCAGCGTCCTAGTTAAAAATTTAAGGCCCAAAACTCGGTTTTGTGATGAAAACGCCCCCAAAAAGTGGGCGTGGCCAAAACTTTTGTATGGGTGGATTGTAGGGAATCTGAATGCCTAAATATTTAGTCTTATCAAAATTTTTCGGTTTCATATAATTTAGTGAAGTTATGAAAAAGTGGGCGTGGCAGTGGGCGGATTTCAAAAATTTTTACACTTGTACTGTATCTTTTTCTCAGAAGCCCAGATATGAAATTTCATCGTTCTAGCTCAAAATTTAAGGCCCAAAAAGAGGTGACATACGGACGGACGGACGGACGGACGGACGGACGGTCATCGCTCAATCGATTTCGCTATTGATGCTGATCACGAATATATATACTTTATAGGGTCTATCTCGATTATTTCTCTATGTTACAAACTATGTGTCAAACTTAATATACCCTTAGGATAGGGTATAAACATCTGATCCATGAAAGTGCACTTTATGGATTGAAGCAGGAAGATTGTACCACGGGTACTCCTCGACTAGCAGATGTGCGGTTTCTAACAGAAATTCTTTGAATCAGTTTTTATTGATATTATATCCCGATGATAAACACTGAAGAACTGTGCAATAACGATCTATAAGGTCTTTTCTTAGACCTGTAATTTGAGCTGATATCGTTGAGTTGAAAAAAAATTTCTGGCCGTGTTACCATCGTTCGTCGTGCTACTTCCGGCACTTATCCACTACCAAACCTAGGTTTTCTCTAAATTGAGCCGGAATATATGATTATTATTTATACGACTTTCTAAATTCTTAAGGTCCATATTTTTCCCATCAAGTAAATTTTTCATGAACACTTCTAAAATTTGGCGGCTCCTTGCCGTATTATTTCCACGGTTGGATTGCCAAATGTCAAACTCCTGTAACAATACAATCCACATCGCATTATAAGAGAGGAAGCGGCTAGAAGCAAATGAATTTTTGTACCTCAGTATCTTTGAGGATTGAGCAATGCAGGCGTATAAGTCATATGTATTGCAAATGATTGCAAGGTAATTAAAAGTTTACGTAAAGTTAATACACAAAAGAAAAAAGTGTGCACAAAATGGGCTGTCTTTACGAGGCTACATTTTAAAGAATATGAAGTTTCTTATTTTAAGACATATAGCGAAATGATAAGCATACCTAGTTCTTATACATCCATTGCGAAAGAACAACAACAGAACACCAAATCTCGGGTAATGCGCTAAGAACTCGAAAGTTTCACGTGCAATCTTACGGCGAACGATAACTCCACTTGTTGCAAGTGCTCACTTCCGTTGCACTAAACTAAATGATAATGTAAAGGAATCATATACTTGTGTTTTGGAGTGGTTTGTTTATTGGCTAATGTAAACATGCAAACAAATTTTTTTTTAGAATATTACTATTTTTGAATTTTGGCCTACGGGTGAACCACTGTGGAGTGGAAGGAAGTAGTTCCGAAAACAGATAGAGTTAGGATTTTAAAAGAGTGTCATGACAACCCATTAGCAGGGCACATGGGAGTACGCAAAACGTTTGCGAGAGTAGGGATTCGGTATTACTGGCCTAAGATGAGGTCAGTCATTACCAAACATGTTAGGATTTGTAGGGTATGCCAGAGTGTGAAGCCGGTTAACGACAAACCAGCTGGTTGGATGGTTGAAAGGAGAGGGATTTCGAATCCCTGGGAGACTATTTGTGTCGATTTAGTAGGGCCTCTTCCTAGGTCGAGTAGGGGTTTTATCTATATTCTAACCGTCGTTGACTATTTCACCAAGTTCCCTTTGTTGTTTCCCCTTAGGTCTGCAACTGCGTCTTCTGTCTGTAGGGATCTTGAGGACCATGTATTTCTTCTTTTCGGCGTACCCAAAACCATTAACTGCGACAACGGCCCTCAGTTCCGGAGTAAGGAACTGAAAACCCTTTGTGAATCTTATGGTTCACAAATTAAGGTCACATTCCCATTACCACCCACAGGCTAATCCTGCTGAGAGGATTAACCAGATTATCAGAAAGACATTTCGCGCGTACGTGTCGGAAAGTCATCGGACCTGGGATACACTCCTCGCGAAGGTGGCATATAGTATCCGTACGTCCGAACATGACGTGCTTCGTGTCTCCCCTTATTTTGCGAATTTTGGTAGGGAAATGGTTACTTATGCCGGCGGCCGGATAAGAACCATTTCAAATGTTAGGGATAGTAGGAACTCAGCTGTGGAAGATAGGGAAACTAGGTCATCAGATAAGGAAAGTAGCATAGGAGATAGGGAACTGAACCCAGCTGATAGGACATGTCTGAACTAGGCAGTAGATTTAGTCAGCTTAGGGAAGACATTAGGAAGAAGCTAGCTATAGCCTCTAAGAAGGCAAGTAGGCAATATCTTCCAAATGAGATTGTATGGCGTAGGAATTTTACTCTGTCAGAGGCCGCGAATTACTACGCGGCGAAGTTGGCGCCGTAATATGTCGGGCCCTTCATCATCCATAAGAAAGTTTCCCCTTGAACTTATGTCCTTCGCGACGAAGCCGGGAAGAACGAGAGAGGCAAACCGCCTGGAGACTCATCCTGATCCTTTTTCACCAATTCCATCAATTTATCAAAGGGGTTAACAAAGTCCCCCAACGGTCCAAATGATCTCCATGTTGTGAGAGATTCATCGAAGGGGTTAACGAGGTCCCCCAATAATCTATACAAATCTTTTTCAAAGGGGTTAACAAAGTCCCTCAACATTCAAAAATCATCTGCTGCCAAATTCACAAGGCCGAGAGCCCACCCTATATTTTACTGTTTGATCTTGCCTAATGATAACAATTTTTATAAACCAAATATCCCAAAAAGGGACCAAAACCTTTTTTTGTAAAGGATAGCTCCCGATTCCCTGGATACCCTTTTTGTCCCTTAATGTCTACACGATGGTTTACTGGATAGGTAGTTTTCGCGATAAACTTATCCTTTCACTTTGGGTTAATGTCTAGTCTCCATTTAGTTTTAGAATTAGCCCGGGTCAGGAGGGTGAATGCGAACCCAAGCAGTCACTCAAAACAAACAGAACTACGAGAGAGTGAGATCTTGACTCCCTTTGCTCTGGCAGCTAAATCAACTGCAGCGGAGAGAACGAGGCGAACTCAGCCACCACCAATACCACCATACAATTCCCCGCCAGAGAGACAGGCGTCAGGAACTGTTTCTCGAAATGTGAGATCATTGGAGACGGCTGAATTCGTCTTGAGAGTGAGTGTGAGAATGTGTGCGTGTATGAATGCGTACGAGTGTATGGACGTACCTATAAAGAATCGAACATGTTTCGACACGTCGCCTTTTTGGTTTGTGATTAAGACAAACGAGAGGTTCTTTTTGCGAGAGAAGAGAGATTTTTTTTAAGAGAGTTGCTAAAATTTAAGGAAAAGATAGAGAAGACCAGGAATCGATCCAAACACAACAAAAATAAACAAATAAACCTGAGACCAAAGCACGAGAACAAAACCACAGAACGAAACCTGGAGGCATACTGAGGAGACGAGACCAGGAACATACAGACTGACTATGGTGGAGAGCATCCAACCTCCCCCAACCAGGAAGATAGTTAGGAGCAGGAAGATTCCCCAACCCCTAGTGAAAGGATCAGCTAAGTATAGTGTTTTCTTTGAATATTAGATTTGTGTTAGTTTTTGAAAGTCGTGTAGGATATTGTACATATATATTTCGCGTAAGCCATCGTCCGTTCGTTTATTAGTCACCGAAGTCTATTCCGGTGTTTAAAACTGTTCGCGACCCCTTTTTCCTTTTTCTTAAATTCTGTATCGTGTGGGAATCGCGAGCTGTGGCCATTTCTTTAATTGCTTTACTTTCAAACCAATACATTGTTTTGGGAGTTTCGTTTCCTTTTTTATACCCTATCCTAAGGGTATATTAAGTTTGACACATAGTTTGTAACATAGAGAAATAATCGAGATAGACCCTATAAAGTATATATATTCGTGATCAGCATCAATAGCGAAATCGATTGAGCGATGACCGTCCGTCCGTCCGTATGTTACCGCGTTATGGGCCTTAAATTTTGAGCTAGGAAGATGAAATTTCATATCTGGGCTTCTGAGAAAAAGATACAGTGTAGGTGTAAATTTTTTTAATTTCTCTCACTACCACGCCCACTTTTTCATAACTTAAGTAAATTATATGAAACCGGAAATTTTTTTTAAGACAAAATATTTAGGCATTTAGATTCCCTACAATTCACCCGTACAAAAGTTTTGGCCACGCCCACATTTTGGAGGCGTTTTCATAAAAAACCGCTTTTGATGAAATTTTACACGTATCATCCTCAAACGTTCGACGTTATAGGCATATTTGAGTACAAAATGCAATTTGGCCGCGCCAACTTTATAGAAAGGAGGATAGGGTATCATACGATCCGTTCCAGACAGCTTTTCTGTATGTTTCTTTTTACTTGCACCTATACCTATAGGGCAAATATTGGTTTCGTGAAAAATTTCGAACTCGAGATTTTTTTCAAACTTGACATTACTATGATCGAGAAGTCCAAAAATGTGGGTCCGGCAATTCCGTCTGTCTGTCTGTGTATTCGACTGCAGCCAAAACGGCTAGACGGATTTCCTTTGAACTTCATATCTTATGTCTGTGGGACGAACCCTAGAGGGGGAATTTTAATTTTCCTTCTAACCTCAAAATTAAGGGTACTTCGCTTAAGGCCGATTTCACTGGTTCCGCTGGTCTTCCCTCTTGAATTTTGTTTTACGGCCCACAGAGTTCGACCTTAGATGCACTTGTGTATATGTATGTATCTATATGTACATATGTATGTATGTATATCTATATATAATTTCCGACACTTAAATTCTTCAATTTTTATACCCTATCCTAAGGGTATATTAAGTTTGACACATAGTTTGTAACATAGTGAAATAATCGAGATAGATCCTATAAAGTATATATATTCGTGATCAGCATCAATAGCGAAATTGATTGAGCGATGACCGTCCGTCCGTATGTCACCGCTTTTTGGGCCTTAAATTTTGAGCTAGGAAGATGAAATTTCATATCTGGGCTTCTGAGAAAAAGATACAGTACAAGTGTAAAAATTTTTGAAATCCGCCCACTGCCACGCCCACTTTTTCATAACTTCATTAAATTATATGAAACCGAAAAATTTTGTTAGGACCAAATATTTAGGCATTCAGACTCCCTACAATCCACTCATACAAAAGTTTTGGCCACGCCCACTTTTTGGGGCGTTTTCATCAAAAAACCGATTTTCATGAAATTTCAGATGTAACATCCTCAAACGTTCGACGTTATAGCCATATTTGAGTACCAAATGCAATTTGGCCATGAGCACTTTATAGAAACGAGGATAGGGTATCATACGATCCGTTCCAGACGGATTGTAGCTTTTCTGTATGTTTATTTTTTTTTTACGCCGAACTATACTGCGATCTTCAGAGTGATCATGGAAACTCTTTCTTCTTGGTCAGTCGCCTTTGTCCAGTATGTACTCTGTACTATGTACTTCAGAACACCGTATGGGGAGGAGAAGTCCTCCATCTTCCAGTATTCCATGTCAATGGGTCACATTGTCCGTCTTTGCCCTTATTCTCAATAAAGCCTTAATCCTCATGATTGCATAAATTATATATTTTTATATATATACTCAGTCCTTTTTCTTAATTTTATAACGAATTCTGCTTAACTACCCCTATTCCAATTTGAATTTGAATCCTTATCATTTTATCCAATCTTATAATATGTAAACCCTGATCTAGTCCAATTGAAATTACTCGGGGAGGTTAGATACCAAATCCACAAGGCAGAATACTATACTGTGTCTAAAACTTAACGAAAGAAATTCGTGTGAAAGGGATAAGATACGAATTGGCAGTTACGCATGGAAAGTGTGCTGTAGGTTACGTATTCATTATTTAATAAGATATCTTAATGATTCCAGATATTTAATCGTATAATGATTGTATGCACACACAACAGGACTTTCATAGGACGCTTTGCAGTCCGTAATTTAAAAAAAAATTTCCAGGTATCCGGTGCCGTAACATGTCGCAGTTTTCGTTATAGGAATTTTTCGGGACCGGTTTCGGATGCAGCTGTACCGGGCCGGTTACCTCAAGTCCGACGACAATGGACACAACTTATTAGCCGTTGAGAATAGATATCGAACAAATACGTGAAAGTTTAACGTTGCGCCGTGGGAAAATGGTCTTCCCGAGCCCGAGTATGATGACGGTCCATTCTTTGATAAAAAGCAAACGAATATGTGGGTATGGGATCTATGACAGAAAGAGGAATGGAAAGCTGTAGACGATGACCGCTGATAAAAATAACAAAAACACAAACCATTCATTTTCTCAATTCAATATATTTCATTTACGTATGGGCCATGAATCATGTTTGTGGTAACAATATCGAACAGTAGTAAGATCAGAAGACGGATCTGGATTTCTGCGGAAATTACACTATCGATTTTCTCAGAGCGTATTTTGTCGACTAACCAAATCAAAATGTGTGCATGTGATAATCCTATTAGCTTTTGCCATTCAACCGAATATATCCAGCAACGTGTGGGACCAAATAAGTACGTGTAAGTTTGTGTGTGTCAATTTCGAACCGACGCGCTTGTCTCCGTTTCCGTCGTTGTTGATTTCGTTCAGCTCGTGCGTCTTGTGATTAACACGCACATTTTCGTTATCTTGTTGGATTTGTTCGTCTGTTCTTTATGCTCTACTATTTCGCATGTTTGTTGCTTTATTCGTTCGACGCAGTGGGAAAGAATTGTCGATTTGGTGGTCAAAAATCTGTAACTTTCAAACTAATTGAGATTTTTTCATAATTCTTTTTTTATTTAAAATGTCTTTTGAGTATGCATTGTTACACAATTTTTAATTTTCAAAATAGGTTTTATTTTTATTTTAAAAACAATTTAAATATATAAAGAGAAAACAAAATTATAAAAAAAAATCATTTGTTATTAAAAAATTTGTTAAATGTCTTCAGGCCATTTATCTTCAATTTCGCTTTTCTGTTGTAATTTCCGTAATTACGATATTAAGGGGTCTGATGATACCAGCATCATTCGAAATAAATTTTCATTTGTTCTCTTTCTTGAAATTTTGCAGATGTTGTTTAACCGGTACTTTCGGTATACCTTATGGTTGGCTTCTTGAGCCTCTTCTGAAAGCTCTCCTATTGGCAAAATATGTTAACCAATTATATACTCTCCATGACAACGAATTTTGTGTACGGTTGGTGTGATATATTTTTGTGCATAATATGTTTTGAGAATTGTTAATGTTTCTTTAGCGTAGTTTCCAAACTTTTGTGCGTTTAATTTGAAACCGCTATTAATTAAATTTAAGATATTTCTAAACCTACATACTATTTCTACTTTATTATTTAGTATTTCCGCAGTTGTTTCGAAATTCTCAAAAAATCGTCTTGCCGTGTTTCCGTCATTAGTATTTCCGAAGCCTTGTTTTGGTGTATCAACAAGTAATCCCCTTTTTTTCCGAAATTCTGTCTGAATTCTTTTTTTATACCCTATCCTAAGGGTATATTAAGTTTGACACATAGTTTGTAACATAGAGAAATAATCGAGATAGACCCTATAAAGTATATATATTCGTGATCAGCATCAATAGCGAAATCGATTGAGCGATGACCGTCCGTCCGTCCGTCCGTCCGTATGTCACCGCTTTTTGGGCCTTAAATTTTGAGCTAGGACGATGAAATTTTATATCTGGGCTTCTGAGAAAAAGATACAGTACAAGTGTAAAAATTTTTGAAATCCGCCCACTGCCACGCCCACTTTTTCATAACTTCACTAAATTATATGAAACCGAAAAATTTTGTTAAGACCAAATATTTAGGCATTCAGATTCCCTACAATCCACCCATACAAAAGTTTTGGCCACGCCCACTTTTTGGGGGCGTTTTCATCACAAAACCGATTTTTGGGCCTTAAATTTTTAACTAGGACGCTGAAATTTCATATCTGGGCTTCCAAGAAAAAGATACAGTACAAGTGTAAAATTTTTTTACATCCGCCCACTGCCACGCCTACTTTTTTATAACTTCACTAAATTATATGAAACCGAAAAATTTTGTTAAGACCAAATATTTAGGTATACAGATTCCCTACAATTCACCCATAGAACAGTTTTGGTCACGCCCACTTTTTGGGGGCGTTTTCATCAAAAAACCGATTTTCATGAAATTTTACATGTAACATCCTCAAACGTTCGACATTATAGCTATATTTGAGTACAAAATGCAATTTGGCCACGCCCACTTTATAGAGAGGAGGATAGGGTATCATACGATCCGTTCCAGACGGATTGTAGCTTTTCTGTATGTTTTTTGTTCTGTTTCATTTCTTTTAGTTGCGCGGTTTTAGTTTGTTCAAAATTAATAACTTTTTCATATGCTAAGTTTAAGAGAAATTCCATTAGACGAATTCTTGCATGCAAAGGTGATATCCCGAACTCAGCATTATTTTCAACTTCAACAATGTCACTCTTATTAAATTCTTTCATAGTTTTGCTACATACATATGACGCACCTTATGGTTGATGTCGTACCGGATGCATGCTGAGCCACTTTTCCGTCTACCATTGTAAAAAAATTCATGCTTAATTCCGATTTCCTTACCATATTTATTTAGAATTGTTTCTTTTAAGTTTTTAATTTCTTCTTTTAACTTTCTATCCTCATTTTGAATTTCTTTTCGATCTTCTTTTATATATTTAAATCCAACAGGTCGACAGAACAAAAATAAGTTGATGATGGCTTAGGATTCCTCCTTATTTCCGAAATTTCACTTTTGTTATTATTAATTTCACTCATATTTTGAGAAGAGTTGTGCAGTCTTAATGGCACTAGAGAGGTAATAAATAAATTACTATCGGAAAGTTCCATTTTGTTTTCCGAAAAACGTTGTTTATATTGCACTTGGCCCGAAGAATCATCAAATCCATATTTTATATAAAGAACAAAAGTGGTAGACGTACTCCATGTTATTTTTTCTGCATTTATTGTTTGCAAAATTCTATTTGCAGTGTGATCTAGAATGTCTTGAAGGCTAGATTCAGCCGAAGTTTCGGTCACATTCCAATTAGATGGCATTGAGTCGTTTTTCGCCCGACTTATTGAGGGGGAAGAACATTAATTTTTTTTCTGTGCAGGTGTCTTTTTAATGTTAAATCTTTATCTTTCCTAGTCCTAGGTCCAAAAAAATTGCTTCTGGTGAAAAACTTGTAGTTTTAGCTTCATTTAAAAATATATGTAGTATCATGGATTCTATCAATTTCCTCTTTAGTTGCTCTCTGCACAGCATCCACAATTTCTGCCTTTTTTTCTTGGTTATTTTTTTTTCAAATTATATGTGTACATTTATGTTTCCTTTGAGCTACCAATAGAGTAAGACGTATTTTTGTTTCTCTCTCTACCGTTTCGAAGTATTCAAAATTCCTAAACGTATACGAACCAATAGCCACGAAGATCCTAGATCTTCAGTCTCAAAGGTCCAAAAACACTTGGACACAATGTCAAAGCAAGGTGACATATCCAGTAGCAATTACTGGCATCCCTTGCAAACGACGACTATGACATGTCCGCGTCGGAAATTGTCACTAAAGTCACTACACCACCCATTAAATTGCTCCAGAAATCCGCGGAATTTGTTCATAATCTTATGAAAGAACTTAAAATAGAAAACTATTCCATTAAAAAAATATCAATCGGCATAAAAGTTTTTTGCGAGTGCGTTACAACATTTAATAAGGTGTGCGTGGCCTTAAAAGAAAAAAAAAAGTCAATTCTTCACACACGATTTTAAAGGTGAAAGATCATTCAAAGTTGTTCTCTTTGGATTGGATGAAGTGAACATTGATTCACTCAAAACAGAACTGTCTAAATTAGGCGTACAATGCAAAGACATCAAAATGGTGAAGAAAAATTACGGACACTACACAGATTTTACATAGTTTTTCTTGAAAAACAAAGTGTGAAGATTTCTGATTTAAGAAAAAACATTCGCCACGTCCTCCATACTCAAGTTTGTTGGCAGTTTCAACGACGACAAAAACATTAAATTACTCAATGTCATAACTGCCAGATGTATGGCCACGGTGATGGCCAATCGCACAAGACTGCAGAATGTACTGCTACTCGAATATCTAAGTGTGTTAACTGTCAGGGAAATCATAAGTCAACTGATATAAACTGCCCCCGAAGAGTTAAATAAGAGGTAAAACAAATATTAAGAGAAGTCCATCAATGACTCACTCCCAACCAAAAAACCTTTTAAAAACAGTGCTAAATTACATGAGCACAAACGATTTTCCGTCCCTCCCAATACAAAATAGACACGCAGTGTGTCCACCTACATCATCATCAGCCGCTCACCAAGCACGTGAACCTCAAAATCACTGGAGTCAGAATGCACCTGTATGTAACCAAAATGTTACCAGCAATGAGACTGATCTCTTCACTCAAGATGAATTATGCTCTCTTACTATGGAAATGATTACAAAGTTAAGTGTATGTAAAACTAAGTTTGAACAATTTAATGTTGTAACGCAGCTTGCGACTAAATATTTATACAACCATGTTAAGTAAATTAAATTCTCTTAATGTTGTATGTTGGAATGCCAGAAGTATTTGCAATAAGTGTACTGAGTTTTTCAATTTTCTCTGTGTAAATGATATTGATGTTTGTCTTGTGTGTGAAACTTGGCTTAATAGTAGCATCTCTTTCTCGCACAACAATTAGATTAGATCGAAATGATGGCGACAAAGGTGGCGGTGTTGCCGTTGTAGCCAAAAAAGATTTAATCTATAAGTTAATACCAAATATCAAAACAAAAGTTTTTGAAACAATTGGTATTGAATTAGTATTAAATGATCACACGACGTTTAAGATTATTTCTGTGTACTTTCCTGGTAGAGCCCCTACCAGACAAAAGGTGGGCTTTTTAAGGATGACCTAAGAAAGCTTATTACGAGTACTGATAAATTCTTACTTGGGGGTGATTTCAACTGTAGGCATCTTTTGGGGTTGCAAAAGAGCAAACAAATGGGGAAATTCGTTGTTGTTTGTAATTTTGAGATATCCTGTAGGCTTACTTTACCCAAATGGACCAACCTATTTTCCAGCTAACAAAAAGTGCTCACCATCGACATTGGATTTGATCTTAACGAACTCGCCAGATATTGTTACTCAGCCTTTGGAGGTAAATGCCTTGAGTTCGGATCATATTCCTATAAATTTTTCTATACTTCTTAACAGTAAAAGAAAAGATGTGCAATATTTAGATTTTAAGAAAGCTAATTGGGATAGGTTCAGATCAAAAATAAAACAAGGTCTCCGTAATACACCCTGTGATATTAATACCTTAAGTAGTCTTCAAGAGATCGATGAAAAAGTCGAATATTTTTCTAGTTCAGTATTAGAGAGTATAGAGGAATCGGTTCCAAAAAAATCGAAAGTAAAAAGAACAACAGTTATTCCCCAATACATCTTAAATTTAATTAAACAAAGAAATAGATTTAGAAGTCATTGGAAAAGATATAGACAAACACATGATTTCAATGAAATGAACATGTTCACAAGGCAAATATCATATGAAATTTGGAAATTCCTAAATAAGTCATGGAACGAAAAACTTTGTTCCCTTGAACCAAATTCCAAACCGTTCTGGAATATATCAAAAATACTAAAAAACAAAAATAAATTTATACCTCACTTGGAACAAAATGACTCATTATTGATAACAAGTGAAGAAAAAGTCGAAGCGTTTGCAGACGCATTTGAAAAAAATGTTAATAATCCATTGGTTACTAATCCGAGCTCCGTCACCAGCGTAGTAGTGTCCATGGATATAATAAACAATAATGACTATATTACCGTGCCACGAAATGTTTTTGTATCAAATGAAGACATAAAATGTATAATACAAGGAATGTTGAACAAAAAAGCACCAGGAATAGATACTCTAAAAAATGTATATTTTAAAGCATTTCCAAAAATCGGAGTAACCTTTATTTGTTTTATTGTTAACGCATGTCTTAAGTTTCAGTATTTTCCCGTAAAATGGAAAGTTGCTAAGGTAGTCCCAATCCTCAAGCCAGGAAACCCCCTAACAATCCAAATAGTTATCGTCCTATCAGTCTTCTAAGTAGCCTCAGTAAAATATTAGAGAAAGTCATCAAAATAAAATTGCTCGATTTTCTGGAGTCCTCAAATATCCTACCAATCCAACAATTTGGATTTAGACAAGGTCATAGCACTACCCTCCAGACCTTACGAATCTGCAATCATATTAAGGAAAAGATGAACGCAAAGGAATCTACAGGTCTTGTCCTACTGGATGTTGAAAAGGCGTTTGACTGTGTATGGCACGAAGGTATACTACACAAATTGAATTACTTCAAATGTCCTCTGTATATTATAAAAATTGTACAAAGTTTTCTTACAAACAGACATTTTTTAGTTAACGTAAATAATACATACTCGAGTTTAAGGCTTATAACCTCAGGAGTACCTCAGGGATCGGTGCTAGCACCATTGCTATACTTAACGTATGTCGCAGACTTTCCAGAAATGTGGAATTGTGAGGTAGCAATGTTCGCAGACGACATAGCTATCTATAGCTCAAACTGTAGTGGCTATGAAATCAAAAACGATTTACAGTATGCTGTAAACAAAATTACGGATTATCTCAAAACATGGAAAATTAAGCCAAACGCTGACAAAACACAGGCTATCTTTTTCACTAGGAAAAGAAAAGCCTGTCTTTTGCCACTTAGTCAGCTAAAGATAAATAATTGTGATATACCTTGGGTTAATTCTGTCAAGTATCTAGGCGTATATTTAGACAAGACGTTAACATTCCGAGAACATATCACAAATACTCTTAATAAAATAAACGTATCAACTAAAATATTGTACCCTCTTATCTGCAGGAAATCACCCCTAAGTAAATTTAATAAAGTTATAATGTACAAAGTTATCTTCCAAGCCATAATTCTTTATGCATCTCCAACATGGGGGAAGTGTGCGAAATCGCACATTAAAAGACTCCAAATAGCTCAAAATAAAATATTAAAAATGATGCTTGATTTACCCAGGCTTTTTTCTACACAACTGTTACATGAGCAAACTGGTGTTATACAAGTTGCACATAAAATTGAAATTCTCAATGAAATATTTAGCTTAAGATGCAATGACTCAAGAAATATGTTAATACAAAATCTAATAAATCGTTAACTTAACACAATTTTTCCTCTATTTATTAATGAAATTGTATTGTTAAATCCTTAAATTAGTTACTTTATTCCAATATTTATTTATTTATATATTTGTCAATTATTAATTAATTTATTTATTTATTTATTTATTTATTTATTTATATATTTATTTATTTATATATTTAATTACATATTTATTTATTTATTTTTACATTTATTTATCTATTTATACATATTTATTTATTTAATTTATTTATTCATCTACTTATACATATTTATTTATTTATTTATTTATTTATTTATTTATTTATATATTTATTTATATTCATTATTTATTTGTTTCCTTATATTTTGTTAATTTATTATATTCCTGTACATATCTGGCGATTCCTTTAGTTTATAAGTAATTTTATTGTCAACCCATTTTATGTAAAATCAATTAGAAAACATACTAAATGAAGGTTTTTTATCATAGTTTTCCTTCAAATGTCATTTGTAACTATATGAAAGTATATTCAATAATAATACAGTTGTAAGGTATAATGTGAATATCAAATCTCTGTGCAAGCTGCGTATTTATCACACATATGTAATTCTTATTCTATGACAAAATAAACGTATATATATATATATATATATATATGTATATGTATATATATGTGTACATTTCACATATGTTAATATCAGATGTTGAACAATTTGCTTTAAAATCATTTATTCTTCGTCTTTTAGTTCTATTTGAGCTACGTAAAGCTTCTTTGGTCGTTCTCTTGTAACTAACTGTTCCTCCGAATGGCTTCTTAGTCCAAAAGAATTATCCAGCCATTTGGATTATTTTGCAATGAAATTCTTTTTGCTGTATGCACAAGATAGATATTTTCTTGTTATTTGATTGCATATCCCATCTAACTTATGTAAGTATGCCGAAAAAATTTTCTTGAAAGTTCAACTTGCTGGCCACTTTTTTCGAAATCTTTAACATTCACCTTCGGGTCTTCACAAAAACACTCAAAAAGAAACTTGTAGGTCCACATTATTTTGTAATTACACTGCACTATTTAAACCGATACTGTGCTTAACAATAGCTTCTAGTAACTTTCAATCATTTGTGTCGCCACTAACATTATATCGCTAAATATAACAGAATAAATGATAACGGCGTGAAGAGAATATACGTTCTTTTGTTAGTGCAGACCAAATGCAAGCAAACTTGTTAACTGTACTACATCAGAAGTACATGTGTACTCGATGGTAAATATTGGAAAGAAAAAAATCGCCATATAAACTGTTTTATCTCTATAACTCCTAAAAAATACAGTTTTTTGAATTTTGCAAGATAACGTATTCTATTTTCATTTCGTAATAAAATTAAGGTTGTGAAATGGTGTCAATTTTTTTCTCGCTCTGATGCAACTTGCGAAATTGAGTTAGAGTTGAATTGGCTTTAGAATTTCAAACGGTACTAATCCCCTTGATTTTTTTTATTTTTTTTTACGCATAATAACAGAAAAATATGTAAACAAAGTGAGCATAATAAGTGCAATAATTATACAGAACATTTTTTTCGAAAATCATGAAGAAAATGAAAATGAATGAATGTACATTCCAGCTAGAGAGTAGCTCAAAGAGCGAGCTTAAACTACAGCACAATGCATAAAACATGATAACAAATTTGATGTAATAGTGTACATTATGTTTTGTTTACAACTATTAACAATTGGAAAACCAATACAGCGCGCGTATACGAATTTTAAATGAAAATAATGAATTTCTAGGTATGTATGTATAATAAAACAATCTCAAACATTCTGCCGCCCCTGGAACAACGTTTCAGCATACGGGCAATACTGCTAGTTTGTGTATTGGACGGACCAAATTGCCATGAGCTATCTTCAGTGTGACGACGCGAACATGGCCATCTTTACCCGGATGTTTCCATAACTCGTCCTAATGCCCATTTACCTGGAGGTAGATCAGCATCCTTTAGAACCACCAGATCGTTGACCTTTATGTTTGCGTGGGTCTGTTGCCAGCAAGGTCGAATTTGTAGAGATGTAAGGTATTCCATCTGCCTGCGCTTCCAGCAACCTTACCTTGGATTGCAATAGTTTCCAGCTCGAGAGACAACCCGTTGGTATTTCCAACATGGGCTCTGGGATAGCAGCATAGGATTCACCTAGAAAGAAATGTGCAGGTGTTAAAGGGTCCGATCCGATATTTGGCACAATGGTCGCGAATTTAGAATGGCTTCAATCGGGGTTAGCAAAGTGTAAAGGTGTTCAAACGTTAAGATGTCTGTACCTATAGCACGGCGAAGATGATGTTTTGCGGATTTCACTCCTGCCTCCCACAAACCGCCGAAATGTGGTGCCGAAAGAGGAATGAAGTGCCACGAAATACTGTCACGAGCTAGCGATTCTGCAACTGAGGCATTATGGTTTTCCAATAAGACGAGGTCATGCATTTCTGATAACTGCCGAGCGGCTCCGCGATAGTTTGTGCCGTTGTCAGAGTAGAGTTGCGAAGGTTTACCACGACGTGCGACAAAACGACGAAAGGCAGCAAGAAATGCGTCTGTGGTTAAATCACTCACGAGCTCTAAATGCATCGCTTTTGAGACGAGGCAAACGAAGAGCGAGTTGTATCCTTTAGAAAGGATGGATTTCCGACCCGATTTCACTTTTAGCATTATTGGACCGGCATAGTCGAAACCGCAATGCGCGAACAGTCTCGTTGGTTGGGTTCGTTGGGGAGGAAGGTTACCCATAAGCTGTGTTATGGTAGCTTTCCGTTGGCGAAAACATCGAATGCATGTATGAGTTACCTTCCGTATTAAGGTTCGACAGCCAATAATCCAATATTCTTGTCGAAGAAGTGCAAACAATGTTGATATGCCAGGATCTAAAAACCTAACGTGCGCGTCGAGAATAATTAACTTCGTTATGACATGGCCCTTGGGAATGATAATTGGATGTTTGACGTTGTACGCAACATTAGCATGTTGGATTCGCCCGCCAACTCGTAGGATTTTTATATTATCTAAAAAAGGAGATAAATTAAGTATTGTGCAAGTCTTGTTAAGAGGTCCAGATAAGTTGAGTGCTCTGATGTAGTTTTGGCCTCGTAAATCTCCTGTGGCTGTAGCTGATGTGGTAAAGATTGCGTAAGTTTACGACATCTGGATATAAAACGATAAATCCGTGCAACTGTCCTGAGTAGTATGTTCCATGATGAAATACGCGTTGCCAGTGTTTCGAATGGATGCTCATCGTAACTCACAAAGAAGGATTGAGGCGAGATTTTCCTTGCTTCATCAAAGCAGCTAAGATCTTCTTCGAGATGATTTATAATTGGCCAGGTGTCTGCGCCCTGTCGTAGCCAAGATGGGCCTGACCACCAGATGGGATGCGAAAGAAGTTGTGAAGGAAGTATACCACGAGAGGCACAATCAGCGGGATTATTTTCTGATGACACATGAAACCACCTGTCTCTTGGACTCTTGTTGAGGATCTCCGCAGTTCGATTTCCAACGAAGATATTCCAACGTCGAGGGGGAGATGAAAGCCATGATAGGACTACCTTGGAGTCCGACCAAGCGAATACGTTGGCGAAGGTAATGTTGAGAGTGCGCACAGAGCTCTAAACGAGGGATACTTAGCTGTTTTAAAGGGGATACTCGAGATTTAGCGGGGATGATGGTTGTTTGGAATTTACCATTTGGGAGTTCATACCGAGAGTAGATGACTGCGGCATAGACACATGCATCGGAGAATCCATGGATTTGAAAAGAAGAGTGCGAAAGGCCTATGATTCGAGGTATTTCAATTTTCGAGAACACGGAAAGTTCTTCGCGAAACGTACTCCATTTTGTAGCTATTGGAGCACGGATTTCGTCATCCCAGTCGAGTTTGAGATGCCACAATTCCTGGAAAACGATTTTCAAAAGTACGACAGAATGGGCGAGAAAACCGAGCGGATCGAAAACACGTGCCACTTCTTTTAGAATTTGACGCTTGGTAATAGGTTCGTTCGAGATAGAGCTTATGCGAAAACTGAAAATATCTCGTTGAGAGTTCCATTGAAGACCGTTCACTTTTATCCACGAGTCCGCGGCAGTATCTAACGAGATGATTTTATCCGAAGTAATATCTGAGTTATCAAGAAGTTGTGAACAATAACTTTGCCATTTACTTAATTCCCGCCACATTTCGATAAGAGTTCAATTAAAGATTGTTTTTTAAAAATAGCTTTGGACAAAGTATCTCCACCTGAGACAACGTCATCAATATAAAAGTCATTTAACACGATTTCGGAAGCAATTGGGGGATCTTCTTTATAGTCTCTTCCGAGTTGTTCTAAAGCCCATACCGACAAAAAAGGCGCGCATGACGTTCCGTAAGTCACAGTCCGAAGCCGAAAATGTTGAAGCGGTTCCGAAGGAGACTTTCGCCAAATTATTTGTTGAAAGTCTGAGTCCTTTTCCGAGACAAGGATTTGGAGAAACAATTTGACTATGTCTGCCGTAAAAACGAATTGATGCCGACGAAACCGTAGACAGACAGAAAAGAAATTGCGTTGTATGGGCGGATCATTTAGAGAGTTACCGTTTGTGTCCTTATAGGACCCATCGAAAACGATACGCAATTTCGTTGTTGCACTGTCTGGCTTCAGGACAGCGTGGTGTGGAAGGTAGAACACATTTGTATTAGCTATCTCCGTGGCAGGAATTCGAGTCAAATGACCCAGTGCCAGATATTCATCGAGGAAGGTGGAGTAACTTTGAAAAAGTTCTTTATTTTTAGAGAATTTCCTTTCCATCGATTTTAGACGCGACACAGCTCCAGTCAAGGTGTCACCGAACTGAGGGGATGACTTAAATGGAAGATCGACAACGTATTTACCATTCGAATCGCGACGATGCGTTTGCAGAAAGTGTTCCTCGATTTTCTTATCTTCATCAGATAAGATCGATTTCGGGTCCACTTCCTCAATCGTCCAAAAGTATAGTAAGATTGCGTCGATGTCTATTGTTGAATGATGAGTTACAATATTTTCTTTGTTAAAGGAAGGTAACTTTCCAGCCAAAACCCAACCAAAAATTGTTTTCTGTGCAATGGGGTGACCATGTTTACCATGTTTATGAATCACATGTCCTTGTAAAATTTCCCAAACCTTATCTGCTCCTAGCAAAATATCAATGGATTTTGATTGGTTGAATGTAGGATCAGCTAAATCCAATCGATGTAAATGATCCCAATCTTCGATTGTAAACGAATTAGTTGGCAAATTTGTAGTAACGCTTGATAGAATATACGTATCAACAGAGATACGAAATGAATCACAGCGTGACGAAATAGTTAATGATACAATATCCAATACTCCCCACTTGAGTCCAAGTGACGAAAGATACCTGGGAACCCGAATCAATAAGAATGCGAACTTGTTGATATTTGCCATTATTGTCCAACACCTTTCCAATGGCTGTCGGAAGTAAAGTTTGGGTTATGTAATGCCCGAAATTGACCGAGTGATTATTTACGAGAAATTCAGGCGTTGCCGCGGTTGAAGAAATGTTGGGATTGTTTGAAAGATTAAAACAGATCCTATTAGATTTGACGAATTCTCTTCTTGATAGTACATTCAATGCTAAGAAATCGGAGCACTCAGAAAGCCCATGTGCAGTGTTACACTTTGGGCACGCTGGAGATGATGATACATGCAAACCCCCAGCTACTGAGTTCTTAATTTTTGCTTCGCGGACGTTGACCTTGCAGCTTTCTAGTGCTTCACACCGACGTTCTAAAAAGGTAATAAACTCGTTGATAGTAGGGTATTCAATTGAAACAGATTCTTCTGACCAAGCCTGGCGGGTTACCGGATCCACCTTCCCTACTAAAATGTAGATTAGCCATTGATCTCTATCAACCGAGTTGATCGCAGTTAAGCCTCTCACAATCTCATCAGCACTGTCAAAAATTTTCCGAAAATGGGTCACGTTCGAACTGTGCGCGGATGGCATTTCCATAAATGTCTTTAATGTTAATCACATGGTCTATCGTAACGCTTTTCTAATCTTTCCCATGCCTGCTCATATGTTGTATTGCAGACAGGTAAATGATTAAGCAGACTTAGCGCTTCGTTTCGAAGACAAGACTTCAAAAAATTAAATGTTTGAATAGGTGTTAAATTAGACTTGCTATGAACAGCGCTTTCAAACATATCGCGAAAGGCAGGCCATTCCCGATAGTTCCCCGAAAATGGCTCAATACGAATGGAAGGAAGAAAGCAATCCGAATTTCTCGAAGTACTTGACTTATTCAATGTTTCAATTAAAACCCGCTGCTGGTCGGCTAGTCTACTAAAGATATCCTTTCTGCGTTCCTCACTCTGACACTCCCTAATAGCAGACAACAAGACAGACTTCACTGTTAAAAACTTAGCTTCGACTTCCTCGAAATCTGGTACTGTATCGGTGTAACCATCTTTCTCCGCGAATTCATAGAGTTGGTTTTGCGATGTATTAAACTCGCTCCACAAATCCTCAGCTCTATTTAATTTAACCTCCAGCTCTACAATAGAAGTCGTATCTTTAATGGTTTCCGTGTAGGCGGCCAACTTAGTTAAGGAACCTTTAATATGACCACGTGTCAGCCGAATAGCAGAAAGTGTCACTGAATCAGTCATTTTCAACGTATGTAGGTAGGTATGTAAATTTTAATGAAACGAATGCTTGTTAATATTTTTTAGATGTTTACCTTAGATAACTTAATACCGATGTATTAACTTTCATACGTATATTAAGCACATGTAAGTAGAAACGGAAGAAACGTCCAATTAAAATATTTCTTTTTGAAGGCTTCCTTTTATGCAAGCGAATAAATATGGCACAATATCAATGAATGTGTTTCAGTAGAATCAAGCGATTTTATAAACGATTTATTCACGCGCTCTGCATGTGGCTAATGGAACACCTTAATGTACATACATATATTCATGTACATACAGTGATGTGCGAAATAATAAGGACAGCCTTTAGCATATTTGTGATATTTATGATAAACTTTAAATCAGTATTAATTGATTCAAATTTCAAAAACATAAAAATAACATAAGTTACCCAAAATTTGTACTTTAAGTTAAAAAAAAAAAAAGTTGTGATTTTCTTCTAAATGGCCTGTGAAAAAAAATAAGGACAGGTAGCAATTCTTCATGAAATGACTTCAAACGCAAACTTTAACAACAAAAAATTAATGTTAAAATACAATCAATGAAATATTTGCTTAAACATGTACTTTAGTGTTTCGTTGAATAGCTCTTGTTCTTGATAACGGCCAAGCAATGTCGCGGCTTCGAATCCACTAGTTATCGGCAAGTACTAGGTGGAATAGCCTCCCACGCAGCCTTCAGAGATGTTCACATGTGATGATTTCACATCCCTTAACGCTACTTTGACCTTTCGCCACAGGTTCTGAATGGGATTTAAGTCAGGCGATTGAGAAGGCCAGCTTAAGACGTTGACATCGTTGTCCGAGAACCTCTCTTTTGAACGCTTCGATGAGTATTTAGTATCATTATCCTGTTGGAACACCCATCGAAGAGGCATATTATCTTCGGCATAGTAGTATTTAATATATTAAAGTAGGACAGTATAGTCATAGTGCCCCCGATTTTATGAATGGGACCTACACCGTGGTAGGAGAAACATATCCATACCATGATGCAACCCTTACCATGTTTCACCGTCTTGATAGTGTATTTATCGTTATATGCCGTATTGGGCGGCCTCCACACTAGTGAGCTGCAGTGATCAGAATTAAATAAATTTACTTAAGTCTTATAAGACCTAAGGATATCGAGCCATCGCGATTCAGTCCAGCTGCAATGTTTTTCTGCAAAAAGCAACCTTTTGGTTACATTCTTTTTCGACAGGAGCGGTATCTTTCTTGCGCTTATTGCTTTTAAATTGTTGGTTATAAGAATCTTCCGTATGGTAGAAGTGTCAACGTCCAGGTTAAATTCCTTTTACAATGCGCAGTATAAAGCAAGAGGTTAATTTCTTACCTAGCGCAATATCCTTTTTTTGAGCGAGGCGGTCTTTTTTGGCTTTCTTCAACGTGTTTCTGCCTTAGATTGCCAATTAATTGTATTTTCAATTATTGTCTTCGAACACCCAACAATTTGGACAAATTTCCGGTTTGAAAAATCATTATTATGCAAATTTTTTATTTGTTTCCTCATCTCATCGCTACAGTGCTGTACTCGACCAATTTTTTAGCACTAATTTCTAATAAATTTACAAATTTTATTTTGTTTTGTAAAATAAACTCTTATCTTACCTATTAGGTTAAAAAAGTAAAGCTAAAAACAAAAATTGCTTGATTTACAGAGGAGATATAAGAGGTGTCCTTATTATTTTGCACAGCCGAAACAAACCGCTCTGCGCAAACTTATGACATAATTTGGGGGGCAGACAGAATATTTGGGTGTAGACAACTATACTTTGTTTTACAAACAGTAAAGCTTAAGATCCCATTAATTTTCTTTGTTTCGATCAACCATCACAGGAATTGGACGCTTTTGAAACATTTTCGTAGAAGTGTCCCTATTATTTTTCACATCACTGTATGTCTGCACAACCTTATTATAGTCTTGTGAAAGCGAAAATAAACGAAATAATGCGAAAATCCGGGTCGAATTTGGACCAAAATATATGATAATGTCCGAGACTTACGCTTTGAATTTATACACGCATTTCTAACTATTTTCTCAAACTCCTCATAGTAAAAGTTTTCGGGCGTCTGTATAAAGCGACATTAGACCAATTTGGCTTTATGTGACTTACATATCTGCATAAACAGTGCATATGCAACTGCAACCCCCATGCTTGGGATCACTGTTGGATTTAGAGTAGGTACGAGGTTGGCTGTATGAACAGTTTCTTTATATCCATGTAACTTTGCATATACCAACCTTGTACCTATCCCAAATCCAACAGTGACTCCACGCAGGGGGGCATCATGCCCCCACCATACATATTGCGCTGTTTATACATATATGTGAGTGCCATACATAAATCCAAATTGGTCTAATGTCGCTTTATCAAAGAGGACACATTTGCTTTGGCCTTATTTCACAAACAATGTTCGGCTATATTTCACTTTATGGAAGTGAAATACGGCCGAGTTTCAAAAGTTGTCCTTGTATCTTTCATAAAGCCGAATATTGAAATTCACGGTATAGTCAAAAAACAAAACAAAAATAGTAATTTTCAATTTTCTCAAAAACTAGAAGACGTAAAACCATTCGGTTTCTTGTGTTCGTTTTAGAATTGAAATAGGCATTGACCACAAAAAGTCAATTTAGCAATTCATTTCACAATTTTGAAAAAAATTGGTCTAAACTTTTTGTTTAATTTTTTTTATCAAAATTTTGAGTTTGTACGCGAATTTTTCAAAAACTATTGATTTATGTCAATTTGTTTTAAACTTAGGATTAAAGAACAGGTTTCTGGCTTTCAAAACCGGTATAGTACTACATTGTAAGTGTTGCCGTTGTTTTTTAATAATTTTTTTTCAATTTAAGTAATTTTTTTCTAAAATTTCCCCTACCTCCCATAGTAAAAAATGCTTGTTTTTGAACCACCTACAAAAAACCATTATCAATTTTTGGCACCAAAGTTATCGTACTTTGTTGCATCATAGATCCATTTATATTTTGTCCTTACTTTTTCTTACTCTTCACCTGAACATTTTTAGACAAAAAAAAAGTTTATATTTCTTACTTGTGACTATTTCTGTACTGACCAAAAATTAAACTCAGGTATTTTTGAAACATAAAAAAATTGATTTATGACCGCCAAATCGACAATTTTTGCCCAAAGTGCGACGCTTAAATTATTTGGATATTGTTCATACAAAAATATTAAAATCGCTATTAAAAATTGGAGGGTGAGAGTATGAGGGTGAAAAATTGGGGTTATAGGTATTTTTTGATGCCACATCTAAAAAACATTCGTCAAAAAAATTAAAAAAAAATTTTATGGATAGGGACAACCTAATCACCTAGCGGTATGGAATATGCTTTACGATCTATTCTCATACCTACCAAATATACACAAAAAATTTCATAAAAATCGGTCGAGCTGTTTCGAAAGAGTGCGACCATAAACACCGTGACACGAGATTTTTATATATTAGATACATAGATATTCTTTAGTTCGAGGTTGTATTTATGAACCAGACTATTTTAGTAATGTGTATTGTATCTTATGCATGTCAGATTCTTCTCTAAGCCCGAGTATTTATTTACGTAATAGAGCATCGAATTAGTCCAAGGTCCATGGGGTTACGAAAGCTTTAGATCTGCCTTATTTCTTCAGCACTTCTTTATATAATATCTCTGTTGTTGTTTCAATAGAGCGAATATATTGCATACTGCGAGATAAGCTAACTCTGAGGCGTAACGCTTAAATCAACCCCAGTCTTCTTTAAGGATTGCCTTATTTATTGTCATCACGAAACAGACCTTCGATGAAATTTGCAGTCATATGGAATAAAAGGGATGCGATGTGCAAACAAACCTTAGCCGCAGCTAGCTAGAATTTCGCCTCTATCATATTTTTGTGGAAACCCTTCACGTGCAATCTGGTTCCGTTGCACATTTGGGTATTTCTTAAGAGCATAATAAAAGTGCCCACCTTCTCATCGATATCTACTACCTAGACTTGTGTGTCATATCAAAACTACCAAATATTAATTTCCATTCCATAATTTTGTTGGTGCTGTTATAGCCGTCTGTTGGTTATGTTCTTCAAATCGGGAGCGTCTTTATGTCCCTCACAATTTCACACAAACTATTCAGAATTTGTATATTTCCCTTTTATGCTTATATTTCCGTCGTCCAT
This sequence comes from Xylota sylvarum, assembly GCA_905220385.1. Taxonomy (NCBI): domain Eukaryota; kingdom Metazoa; phylum Arthropoda; class Insecta; order Diptera; family Syrphidae; genus Xylota; species Xylota sylvarum. The sequence goes on from LR999960.1 coordinate 18,940,076, forward strand.
TTGTAATTTCAAGTTGCTCAAACTCTTCACCAACCACGTCACACCCGTGTCCTAAATGTACCTCCATATTCTTATTATTACCTATCCGAAGGGTATATTAAGTGTGTTACATAGTTTTTAACATAGAGAAATAATCGAAATAGACCCTATAAATTATATATGTATACTCGTGATTAGTATCAAGACGACGTGATCAGTAGCGAAGACGATTGAGCCATGTCTGTGCGTTCGTCCGTCCGTCCATCTGTCTGTGCGTCTATATGTCACCACTTTTCCAGCCTGCCTAAGCTAGGAGGATGAAATTTCATATCTGTATGCCACTTTCACTTTAGTAGGCTTGATACAAAGGAAATAGGATAGGGTATTATACCATTGTAGCTTTTCTGTATGTTTAAGATGCAACTGCTTGACTTTTGGCCACAAGAAGGATGGGCAGGCCCTTATCTCATCAGCACAAAATCCTAACAACGTCTACCCAATTCCTCGATTGCTCTTTTGTGTAACATGTCCTTACAATCTCAAAGCACCGGAGAAGTACAACTTTATTTATATACATATATTGCAAAGAGGATTTGCAAATTTTTTGAATTGCGACGAAGCTTGAAGCTATTCCAGACCTCTGTTAATTTGAAGCTTTGAATGATTTCATTATAAACGATCTTTTGATTTCAATTGAGAGGTGAATGGTTTTATAGATCGTCTATGTTTTATGACATTTCTCTTAAGTCATCGAGGTTGACAGGAGTTTCACCTGATACTAAGGGCTGCAGTAATCCGCAGTAATTAAGGAGTTGACTTCCCACCTCAATCACTAAGTTCTTGAGCAGTATCAAGTATTTGTTGAAGACATCCATACTATGTTGGTCATACAGTCCCCGACATTCTTTTTCCAACTGCTATTTTATATCTTCACCCAAACTCTCCCTCTGCGAACAGATCTCAATGAGATAAATTAGAGACAGAAGCTTCCTTTATGTGGTTCCAATATCTTTCGTCTTCTAGTAGTCCCTGCAAGCTTTGTAGAATGTAGGATAAATGTAAGCAGCTACAATCTTTAAGTTTGAAAGGTATGTGGGCCCTCGGATTTCGTGGAAAAGCAGATGGAGGTAATAGCAATAGGCGTTGTTCGAACGAACAATATAAATCCTAGTGAGATATATGATATATTCTTTTTTTATCCAAAGTGTTCGGGTATTTCCGCTGCTATGGAGCTGCTTGGCTGGTTCTTATTTTGACGCTTTCTTTGGATCGTAGTGCTTCTTAGCGCAGTAGTTTTTGGAGGAGTTCTCGGCGTAAGAGAGTCAATTCTATCCTAAAATAATCGCAAATTTATTTGCACATAACTTAAGGCCAATCGTTGATCGAAGTTGATCTCGATTACTTCTCCTACATGAGCAACTGTGCCCAAACTTTACTAAACTCAATTGATATATCCGTTACTCCCGTTGAAGAAAAGATGGAACAACTAAGCTGCGAATACTCTCCTGATTGGTTACCCTCTATAGTTCTAAACATACAGAAAAGCTACAATCCGTCTGGAACGGATCGTATGATACCCTATCCTCCTCTCTATTAAGTGGGCGTGGCCAAATTGCATTTTGTACTCAAATATAGCTATAATGTCGAACGTTTCAGGATGTTACATGTAAAATTTTATCAAAATAGGTTTTTTGATGATAACGCCCCCAAAAAGTGGGCGTGGCGAAAACTCTTCTATGGGTGAATTGTAGGGAATCTAAATACCCAAATATTTGGTCTTAACAAAATTTTTCGGTTTCATATAATTTAGTGAAGTTATAAAAAAGTAGGCGTGGCAGTGGGCGGATGTAAAAAAATTTTACACTTGTACTGTATCTTTTTCTTGGAAGCCCAGATATGAAATTTCAGCGTCCTAGTTAAAATTTTAAGGCCCAAAAATCAGTTTTGTGATGAAAACGCCCCAAAAAGTGGGCGTGGCCAAAACTTTTGTATGGGTGGATTGTAGGGAATCTGAATGCCTAAATATTTGGTCTTAACAAAATTTTTCGGTTTTATATAATTTAGTGAAGTTATGAAAAAGTGGGCGTGGCAGTGGGCGGATTTCAAAAATGTTTACACTTGTACTGTATCTTTTTCTCAGAAGCCCAGATATGAAATTTCATCGTCCTAGCTCAAAATTCAAGGCCCAAAAAGCGGTGACATACGGACGGACGGACGGACGGAAGGACGGACGGTCATCGCTCAATCGATTTCGCTATTGATGCTGATCACGAATATATATACTTTATAGGGTCTTTCTCGATTATTTCTCTATGTTACAAACTATGTGTCAAACTTAATATACCCTTAGGATAGGGTATAAAAACGTGGTCGCCGGGGCTCAAGTTCGTTGAACTACGAAGTGGTTCGAGGTTCAATCCACAGACAATACCTAAAATTTTTTTCACAGCTCCACCTCTCGCGAGCATCTGACAAACGTCCGAGAGTAAAACCGTCATGAAGAAGCTTCTTAAATAAAAAATATCCTTCCGAAAAGCGCCCTTGAGGGAAGATCAGCAACTACTAACCTACCTGAATCGTATTGAACATCCTGTGCGCATTGGAGAATGGCAAAGAAGTCGATGTAATTGCCACTAACTTCAGCAAAGCCTTTGACAAAATCTCACACGGGATTATTTTCTTCCACGAATTTAATAAATTTGAAGCTATTGGTTTTCAACCTGGTCTTATTGCATGGATCAAATCTTAGCTTAAACTATACAGAAGACCTACAATCCTGGTCTTATTGCATGGATCAAATCTTAGCTTAAACTATACAGAAGACCTACAATCCGTCTGGAGCAGATCCTTTTTCTTTTCCATCAGCCCTAACAAAGTGGGGGTGGAATACTGCACTTTTTATTGAATTACTACATATATTACAATAATTTCGTACGTTTGAGGATGTCACATGCAAAATACCACGATAATCGGTTTTTTATAAGAATACCCCCAAACAGTGGGCGTGGCTAAAGATATATAGCGGAATCTGAATACCTAAATACTAATATATAGTCCGTAAAAAAATGTTTACAGTTGTACTGTTTCTTCGTTTCATATGCCCAGATATGAAATTTCATCCTCCGAGCTCAAAAAGTGCTTACTTAGAGACGTACGGATGGACGGACGGACGGTCATGGTTTAATCGATTTCGCTATTGCTACTGATTACGAATATATATACTTTGTAGGGTTTATGAATGTATCTCGATTATTTCTCTATGTTACAAACGTAATACATATAGCCTTAAAATAGTGTATAAATATGAAAACGAGGTGACGAACGTAGCTCAATCGACTCTTCTGGTGAGCCTGATCACATATGTACGTCTATTTTTATGTGCTTTATGAAGTCTATGTCGATTAGTTCCCTATGTAAAAGAGTATGTATATATGAATCAAATTTAGCGTACCATCAAGATGCGGTATAAATGCATAGGTATGTACATAAATACAGGAAAAGAGAATTAGTAGGTATTAAAGGGTAAATATTTTATTATGTTGGCATTGACCTATTTTTTATGAGATATAAATACATATTTTTGTAAAAAAAAAAATAAAATCTTCCAGTACTTCCCTACCCCTGCAAAAACATAACACAAAGACCTCAACTTGTTTATTCATTTTGCATAATTAATTTCCTCGTATTGATTGCGATGATGTTTTCGAAAAACTGTGGTAGGGGAACGCCAGTATCCTTTGTGCAAATGGCAGATTTTAAGCATCTATGCAAATGTTTAACAAAATTATAATAATGCCTCCAAAAATAAGAAGAAGAATAACAAGATTGGTCCTGGTAGTGAAGAAGTTGGGTTGTGAGTATTTGCATATAAATTACGTAATTTCCTTTAATGATTCTTCGGTTTGTATCTCTGTCCCTTCCATTTTGGCCGTTGAAATTCAATTAAAACACAACCGGAAGAAGTCGTTAATGAAAAAAAAATTATTAAAACAATAGTCACTCTTTTGGGGTGTTAACTGTCGAGTGAATCCACACGTTTTTCAGAATTGTACTGCTATACCAATTACGAATTTAGGTTTCTTGTTTACAAATAGGAATAGAAATATAGGAAGGGGTTGGAATTTTGGTAGCACAAGAGTAATGTAATTAATAAGCACGTGTAATTTCATTATCTTTGGAAATATTTACTTGAAGTAATTGGGTATCTGGGCGTTTGAGAATAACAACAAGTACAAGCGTAAATTTTTTTTTACTGCAGATAACTTAACTTTTGTACTCTATACTAAGTTTATATTAAATTCGATACATATGTAGTTTGTAACATAGAGAAATAATCGAGACGGACCCTATAGTATACACATTCATGATCAGTATCAAAAGTGAAAACTTTTGAGTCATGTCTGTCCGTCCGTATGTCACCACTTTTTGGATCTTAAATTTTATGCTAGGAGGATGAAATTTCATATTTGGGCTTTTGAGAAAGAGAAGTAGTACAGGTGTAAAAGCTTTTTAAATCTGTCCACTGCCACACCCACTTATTCATAACTATACTATTTTACATGAAATTGAAAGATTTTGTTAAGATCAAATATGATATAAGACCAAATCAACTTATCCACAGTGTAATCGGCGAAAGGGTTAACTGTATTTTTATACCCTATCCTAAGGGTGTATTAAGTTAACATAGTACACATAGTTTGTAACATAGACAAAAAATACAGATTGACCCTATAAAGTATATATATTCGTAATCAGTATCAATAGGGAAATCGATTGTAATATCATATCTCTGTAGGCAAATTGTGCGATAGCTATCGAGTGTAATTTTTATACGAAATAAAATCTAATCTAAATAAATCTAAAAATCTTTTTTTTTTCTTTAAATCAAGAAGAAATAAAGCTATTCACAGGCATGCAAGAATGTGCAAATTTATACATACGCGTACAAAACTGCCTGTGGATATCAATCGAGGTGAGCTTGCGCTAGCATGCATGCGATACTTCAAAAAAAATTTTAATTTCGCTGGCGTGCGTGCGCATTCCACATGCATGCGTGTCTGTGGATAGCAAGGAATGCACAAATTGTATTGTTTTCCTCAGAACAGAATAGATAGGAGATAGATAGAAAGTTCTGAGGTGAATTCTGCGACATTTATAAGGAATAACCAGAATTGTGGAAGGTGAAAAGTGAATTATATGTGTTAACAGCTAGATTAGAAGCCGGCAGTAGATAGGTAGATTAGCATAAGTGTAGACTGCAACAGCAGCTCGGTGCGATGGGTTGGAAGGTATTGTGTTCAGTTCACTTTGCGTATCCATACCGGAAGGGCATCGTGCCGAGTTCGCATCTACGTTGCGACTCGGATATTTAACGCGTATATTTCTTTTTAGAGTAGATTAAGTGTTAGTGTCTTTGTTAGTGTAATACTTTTTAGAGTTTAACATATCAGAAGTGGGATTCGAAGAATCCAAGTGGAAAGGGATAAGTGATCTTATCTCTTAACCAGGCAACCCGTGAAAAGAGAAAGTCAATAACAAAATACAAATTGAACTTTTAAAAACAAAAGTGAGTAAGGAGATGCTGTTTACCGAACCAAACATAGATACAACCACCGAGGGAAGGACGCAAACATCCCGGATCGAACATTAATGGGTGCTCTGCTGATAATAAGGAAAAAGGAACCAGCACAGCAAGTAGGATTGGTATGGGTATACGTAAGTAGAAACCCATCCGATCGGTAAGTTGCATTGCAATTTTTATGAGGGTAGTTTATGGTATCTGCGCAACTGTGTTCGTATATATGTAGGTGACCTGATCAGCTACATTTTATAGTGTTCCTATTGCGGTAGATAGAAAGGGTAATATTTGTTTTGACCTTTTCATTATTATATGACCTAAGATAATAATGCCCAGTAGTATTTATTGTATTTTTAATAATAATGCGTAGTCCTTTCGGTTTCGGATAATTATGTGTGTTTTGGTTCGGGTTCAGTAAATAGTTTCATGCTTACCCGATAATGCGAAATAAAAGCTATTGCGTCGGTATGCAATGGGTTGTTTATCGCTAGAACGTATGGCGCATTAAGAATTACGCATCTGGTGAAAACCTTTTTGAAGAGAGGTATATTTTACATATGTACATACATATGTACTTCTTTGATATGGAGTATGATTGAAGGGAGGAAGGCATCATCTTCATGAAAATGGATTCGGATTGGTTTAGTGTTTTGTGTAAGTGGTGTGTATTGTATGGGAAAATATGATTGGGAAAGTATGATTGGTTGAAACGATCGAAAACATTTGCCGGGATTACGAATGAAAGGATCGTATTGCACTTTCAGTTTTTGTGCTGTATATGGATTGGAGGAATGTTCCGCACACTTGTATAATGAGGAATAGGTTTATCCATGTTCTATTGCATGTGTAGGAAATAGCTAGTCACCGATTTGTCAGACAACGGGAATAGATGGAGTAATGAGAGGACCATGTCAAGGAACGATTTCCACAATTGCGAACTATGCACATTTTATATGTAAATGAATATCTACATGTCATTATTGAGAAGGAAGAAACAGGACGACGAATTCGTCGAGAACTATGTACATATATGAGGTAGTTGCAGTAGCAAAGAGGTAGAAATACGAAATTACAGCGATACTTAACAACATAAATATGTACATACATACATATGTATGTACATACATATATCATAGCCAATTAGGAAAATAAAACTTTGTAGGTTTTATTAATAAAAGCTAAACGAGCAACCATTTTCGAGTTGATTTGGAACTTTAAATCACTGGAAAATGCAATCACAAGCTTTGCTGGTTTGTCGGTCTTAAATCGCGTGCTGTCCAAATGAACCCTTAGCCATCTTAAAAGTAGGTAACACAACCATAATTTCATTCAAATAATAATAAATCAATAACAAATCCAATCAACTCAAAATTAATATTAAAATCTTTAAAAAGAAATATGTAGTCTGTCTTCAAGACTAAACAAGAAGCGCGATGTTTCAATAGACTAACATTTTGCTCGTAATTGAAAAATGCATCGCCAGACACATCTACATATGTACATTAATACATACGTAATCACGAATTGGACGAACCAACACGGAAAATTCGACGTTAATATGTATATTGTAAGGATGACAGTTGTCGAAATAGATGGTTATCCACTCAAGCATTTCTTGACTTAGGCAGTGACTGTACTAGACCTAAACAAGTGGAATTGAAGAAATATGGGTGGAGCATGCAGTCATCTACGGCTGAACTAGATGGTTTCGGTATGGGTTCTACTATTGCCTTAGGAAAAATTAACAAACCAGTAAAAGCCAGAGAAGTACAGATGATATCAGAGATACCATGTTGTAGATGGTGATATTTAGGATGTACCAAAGACTATTGGTCGGAATTGCTAAACTCTAAATGTGAGAGGTTACAATAGATGAGACATTAGAGCGGAAAAGTACATACATACATATGTATATCTCCTCGGAGTCATTCATTTTGTCTACGATAAAGTCAATAATCATTTAAAAAAAAATTAAATTTCGCTGTTTCAAGCGATTTACGGTTTGATATTAAAGATAAGAATAAACTTATAACTATCGGGATTGTAATTGGCTTAATAGAATTATGGGTGACGTGACGTATTTCTGACAGTGCATTGTAATTAGTATCGACTACCGAAAAATCTGAATTATATATGGTTTTGTTCCTAACTAAGGAAATATTGCCGCTCCGCTTAATAGACTGCTGAGAAAAGGAACAGTGTTCAAATGGGATGACGACGAGCAGAAAGCATTGAACGTGCTTAAGGAAAAATTATGTAGCAGTTCGGTTTTGGCAATGTATAACCCTAAAATGGAGCATGAGTTACATACTGATGCGTGCGCATTAGGACTGGCAGGTGTCCTAATATAAGTGGATGAATTGGGTTTCAAAAGGGCAGTATCATTTTCAAGTCGAGCGACTACGGATTTAGTAAGGAAATATCACAGTTATGAACTCGAGGCGCTGGCAGTGGTCGAAAGCTTAGAGAGATTCAGATATTATCTCTTGGGTAAATCATTTAAAATATATACGGACTGCAATAGCTTAAAAATGACTAAGAACAAAAGGGACTTAGTTCCCAGAATTGCAAGATGGTGGTTGAAAATTCAACATTTTAATTTTCAACTGGAATATAGGGCTGGAACACAAATGCAACATGCAGATGCATTAAGTCGAAATCCAGTCGACGATGCAATTGAAATGGAGGAGGCAGGATTGGACATTCATACCGTAGAACTTCAGATAGACGATTGGATAGCGGTCCTACAAACTCAAGAAAAATTAAAATGAATAAATCTCTATTTGGAAAGAAACATACATATGGTGGAGTACATAATAATTAATTTGAAGAATTTCAGGAGTAAAATAATTATTGTTTTGATTACTAGTTGAACTAATAAGAAAAAAAAAAGAAATTTTGTTTATTCCACAGTCAAAGATGTATCGGATGCTAGAAGGTCAAACAGAACGTGCTAGAAGACTCGAGAGCACTAAAGATGATATAAAACTACTGCGGTGTATTGTAGCACTGAAGATGTTGATAGTCGGGGTAAACCACTGACTATTCGAGGGCGGTGGCCCGGAATTTGCCGTGAAATGAGTAGGTCTGTTGGGCCCTGGTTGTTTTGTTAAGGTAATTCCGTGGATCACGTTAGTTACCCAAGAATTGATGTGGCCGACGTGTCGGGGTAAACCACGGATTATTGAAGTGGCCGACGGATAAGATAATGTGAGTCGGGGTAAACCACTGACTATTCGAAAGCCGTGGCCCGGAAGCTACCGTTAAATGAGTAGATCTGTTGGGCCCTGGTTCTTTTGTTAAGGTAATTCCGTGGATCACGTTAGTTACCCAAGAATTGATGTGGCCGACGTGTCGGGGTAAACCACGTATTATTGAAGTGGCCGACGGATAAGATAATGTGAGTCGGGGTAAACCACTGACTATTCGAAGGCCGTGGCCCGGAAGCTACCGTTAAATGAGTAGGTCGGTTGGGACCTGGTTTTCTGAGTAATTCCGTGGATCACGTTAGTTACCTAAGAATTGAAGTGGCCGACGTGGAATTAAATGTGAGTCGGGGTAAACTACTGACTATTCGAAGGCCGTGGCCCGGAAACTACCGTGAAATGAGTAGGTCGGTTGGGACCTGGTTTTCTGAGTAATTCCGTTCGCGTTACCTAAGAATTGAAATGGCCGATGGGAGAAGTAATGTGATATTGAAAGTCTGTGGTAACTTTCAAAGTAACCCACACTGAGGACAGTATGTAGTCGGATGGCCGAATGTTAACAGCTAGATTAGAAGCCGGCAGTAGATAGGTAGATTCGTTCGATAGAGTGGGGAAATCCCTCCTACTCTCAAGATATAGATAGCATAAGTGTAGACTGCAACAGCAGCTCGGTGCGATGGGTTGGAAGGTATTGTGTTCAGTTCACTTTGCGTATCCATACCGGAAGGGCATCGTACCGAGTTCGCATCAACGTTGCGACTCGGATATTTAACGCGTAGATTTCTTTTTAGAGTAGATTAAGTGTTAGTGTCTTTGTTAGTGTAATACTTTTTAACATATGTATCACCCTGTTCTAATAATTCATTTACAAGAATGATCACCAAAGCAAATTTCCTCATTGTATAGTTTTCATTATTGTATTTAATTTAACCCGCGAACGTGTAACACTTGCAATTTTTTCCAAAAATGAATAATGCACACAAATGCATGCTAATGGATACCAAAGTAATTCCAAATCATGTGAAATATTTGGACAGAGAACTGTTTATTGTTGAAGATGTTTAAATAGACGAGGGACGAATTGTTATCTTGACAAAAAAAGAAAACTGAAGACACATGGAAAAAATTAAGTTTTGGATGATGGATGGTAGTAATATCATGGTACTTTTAAGATTGTTCCGTCTATATCACCCAATGTTGTATGTGCTTATGACGTACATGATGTGATAGGAGTCTGACTGAGTATACGTCAAGGCCAGGCATATGCTTAAATAGGAAAGTATGCTTCATGGACTTTGAAAAAGCACCAATAAATAGTGTACGACATGGTTTTGAGGATGATGTGCCCAAGGGATGTAGTTCCCACTTGTTTCAATAAATCTATCGCCATGTCCAAAAATTAGGCTTGCAGAAAAAGTACTGATATGATCCGGAATTTTTGTTGTAAATTCGGCAGGTAGGAGGATTATCTTTTTTGTCACTGGATCGCATTCCTTCGGCCTTTAACAAATTAAAGGAAGTAATGTCAATTGAGACAAAACCGATTATGGACTGGTTTGGGGAGTACTACATTTATGGTAAAAATGGGAATGCTTCAAATTACTTTTACTAATTACAATTATTATTAATATAGGTTTCTATAAATTAATTATTGAAATAAAACATACAGAAAAGCTACAATCCGTCTGGAACGGATCGTATGATACCCTATCCTCCTCTCTATAAAGTGGGCATGGCCAAATTGCATTTTGTACTCAAATATAGCTATAATGTCGAACTTTTGAGGATGTTACATGTAAAATTTTATCAAAATCGGTTTTTTGATAAAAACGCCCCCAAAAAGTGGGCGTGACCAAAACTGTTCTATGGGTGAATTGTAGGGAATCTCTATACCTAAATATTTGGTCTTAACAAAATTTTTCGGTTTCATATAATTTAGTGAAGTTATAAAAAAGTAGGCGTGGCAATGGGCGGATGTAAAAAAATTTTACACTTGTACTGTATCTTTTTCTTGGAAGCCCAGATGTGAAATTTCAGCGTCTTAGTTAAAAATTTAAGGCCCAAAAATCGGTTTTGTGATGAAAACGCCCCCAAAAAGTGGGCGTGGCCAAAACTTTTGTATGGGTGGATTGTAGGGAATCTGAATGCCTAAATATTTGGTCTTAACAAAATTTTTCGGTTTCATATAATTTAGTGAAGTTATGAAAAAGTGGGCGTGGCAGTGGGCGGATTTCAAAAATTTTTACACTTGTACTGTATCTTTTTCTCAGAAGCCCAGATATGAAATTTCATCGTCCTAGCTCAAAATTTAAGGCCCAAAAAGCGGTGACATACGGACGGACGGACGGACGGACGGACGGTCATCGCTCAATCGATTTCGCTATTGATGCTGATCACGAATATATATACTTTATATAGTCTATCTCGATTATTTCTCTATATTACAAACTATGTGTCAAACTTAATATACCCTTAGGATAGGGTATAAAAAGGGACTAAGAACGAAGAAGTGGCACTTGAAAAAATAAGCAGGGGTGATGATTTTTCACAAAAGAAAAGGAAATTTCTAGACAACGATAGGGGAATAAGGCGTATTTAGTTTCCGAAATTGGTTTACTACAAGCACGTGACGGAAAACTATATAGCACCTTTATAAATAATCTTATTATTATTCATATAACTTTCTTTAAACTAAAACTAAAATCATTTTGACGCCTGCATGTGCATATATTGAACATAATCGCGTGTATAACTGTTCTTTTCAACCTTTCAAACGAACCACGAAGCCACGTGTCTTCATTGGAGTAAGTTAAGCCAGTGGAGTAGCTGGAAAAATAAATAGCACTTCCGCATTTTTTGCATTAAAATATTGATTTTGATAATTTTTATACCCTATCCTAAGGGTATATTAAGTTTGACACATAGTTTGTAACATAGAGAAATAATCGAGATAGACCCTATAAAGTATATATATTCGTGATCAGCATCAATAGCGAAATCGATTGAGCGATGACCGTCCGTCCGTCCGTCCGTCCGTCCGTCCGTCCGTCCGTATGTCACCGCTTTTTAGGCCTTAAATTTTGAGCTAGGACGATGAAATTTCATATCTGGGCTTCTGAGAAAAAGATACAGTACAAGTGTAAACATTTTTGAAATCCGCCCACTGCCACGCCCACTTTTTCATAACTTCACTAAATTATATGAAACCGAAAAATTTTGTTAAGACCAAATATTTAGGCATTCAGATTCCCTACAATCCACCCATACAAAAGTTTTGGCCACGCCCACTTTTTGGGGGCGTTTTCATCACAAAACCGAGTTTTGGGCCTTCAATTATTAACTAGGACGCTGAAATTTCATATCTGGGCTTCCAAGAAAACGATACAATACAAGTGTAAATTTTTTTTACATCCGCCCACTGCCACGCCTACTTTTTTATAACTTCACTAAATTATATGAAACCGAAAAATTTTGTTAAGACCAAATATTTAGGTATACAGATTCCCTACAATTCACCCATAGAACAGTTTTGGTCACGCCCACTTTTTGGGGGCGTTTTCATCAAAAAACCGATTTTGATAAAATTTTACATGTAACATCCTCAAACGTTCGACATTATAGATATATTTGAGTACAAAATGCAATTTGGCCACGCCCACTTTATAGAGAGGAGGATAGGGTATCAGACGATCCGTTCCAGACGGATTGTAGCTTTTCTGTATGTTTTATTGTAATTTTAATTTTCTTTTATGCACTAGAACATTTCTAATCAGTTTTGTATTAGTTTAATAATGAGAAGAGGAGTCCACTGCTTGACTGAAAAAAGGATGGCATTCTTCAACATGTTTGAAAATGGAAGGTCTATTCTGGGAACTACAAAGATCTTGAAGTGTTAAAAAAAAGGTTCACAATGCTTTAAAACATGCCAAGCATCACAAGACAAACATAAAACCCGCCAGAAAAACTACAAAAGCCATGGACAGAACAATGGTAGCGCAAGCCCGAAGAGGCCCATTTAAGACGTCCACTGACATAAGGAGCCAAATCCAAGAGGAATATGGCGTTATTATCACTTCAAGACTTGTCCGCTACCGTCTAACAGAAGCAGGGCTGCATGGATGTGGTGCAAGAAGAAAGCCACTTGTTTCAGCCCAGAGCCTGAAGAAGCATTTAGCGTTTCCCAAAGAGCTTCTAAATAAACTTAGTTCTGATGGAAAAGTGTAGTTTCGTCGCCCAAAAGGTCAAGACATTTACCCAAAGTAGACTATGATAACGGTCAAAGACGATGGCGAGGACGGTATGCTTTGGGCAGCATTTTCGTGGCATGGTATTGGTCCTATAGTTAAAGTATTTAACAGGATGGATCAACATCAGTACAAGAGATATTGGAAAATCATATGATGTTGAGAATAAAAAACTACATATCTCTGAATACACTTGCTACGTAAGGTAAAAATTGCTAAATATGAACCTATATTTTTTGTTGTCAAATACATTCATTCTAATTTTCCTAACCTACGCGAGTGTACTTTTCTTAACAGGTTATGGGCCCCTTTAGTCAAGAATTAAATTAGTTTCAATAAATACTTTAAATTAAATTAATTTTACACGATTCCTCTCTCTTTGGTCAATTATGTATATTGGTAAGAAATGGCTTCATCGTCATCGATCTCATTCCCATTTGAGAAACTGCGTGGTCGAGAAAATTTCGACACGTGGCAACGACATGCGAAGTCATACCTGATTATAAGAGGTTGCTGGAAAATAATCGAAACAGGATTATCTGCGACTCCGACTGATAAAGACTTGGATTGGAATGATCATGCACTTGCTGAAATTACCTTGATGATTGAGCCAAGTAACTTCGCGCACATAGCTACAACTACCACTGCAAAGGCAGCTTCGGATGCTCTTGTTACAGCATATGATGACAGTGGGCTTACGCGAAAAATTGAATTACTGAACAAATTGGTACAACTTAAGTTAAGCGATTGTGAATTTATGCAAGAGTACATCAGTACCAGCACTCAAAGTCCAAAGCACTGTATTGAACATCGATGACGATGACAGGGCTGCCTGATGACTTTCCGGCGCTTACAGTGGACGTTGTCAAGAATTTACTACTCCAAGATGTTAAATTTGACAATAAAAGTGCTTACAGCGCACTTTACTCTAAGAAAAAAGAGCATGCAACAAAACTTCGCTGTCACACGTGTAAGCCGGTTGGTCACTTTAGTAAATCTTGCCCAAATAAAAACAAAAATCAAATCGATAAGAACACAAGAGATAAAGTTTTATTTGCTTGACTTCTTGTCAACAATAGAAGTTCCTAAGATTGGTACGTCGACTCGGGAGCCACCACTCATATAACGAACGACGGAAGTCTGCTCTTTAATAAAAGAGAACCGGACTCCATCAAAGAGGTCGTAGTTGCAAACAAACAAACAATCTCTGTGAAGTGTTCTGGTGATGTGAAATTGGCTTTAAATAAAAAAAAGGTATTAAAAATTCTTGAGTATTTGCCTGAATTATGTGTTAATCTCCTTTCGGTCCGCCAAATGACTAAAAATGGCAACAAAGTGATTTTTTGTGCTTCATCTAGCGAAATTTAATTGCAAATCCATACAAGCACAGTACGAACAAGTATTGACCGTGGTTGATTAATATAATATATGGCACCGTAGATTAGGCCATATTTGCGCCAAAAACTTAACTAAAGTTATGAAGTGTTCCTCAGCTGTCAAATTTACTGCGGCTCATGACGAAAAATGCATTGTATGCATTAAGGGTAAACAAACACGAGCAACTTTTAATGACATTGGAACTCGTGCCGAATATGTTCCTGACTTAATGCATTCTGATGTCATAGGCCCGCTGAAGTTAAAATCTTTTTCTGGAGCAAGATTTCTAGTCACATGTGTCGACGACTTTAGTCGTAAAGTGTTTGTCGTTCCTATTAAGAACAAGTTTGATGTGTTTGTCGAGTTTGTGAGGTTCAAGAATCTTGTTGAAAACCAGTGTTCCCGAAAGATTAAAGTGTTTCGTACCGACAATGGAACTGAATATACTGGTAAAGTCTTTCAACGTTTTTTTTTTGCAAAGAATGGTATCTTACATCAAAAAACTGTTGTGTATACGCCCGAACAAAACGGCGTTGCAGAACGTATCAACTGCATTTTAATTGAATGAATACGTTGTATGTTGCTTGACTCCGGCTTGGACGATAAGTTCTGGGCAGAAGCGGCTAATACTGCAGCCTACTTGCTGAATCACGTGCTTTGCAGAAGCAACGATTGTTTGGTCTGGTCGGTCGGAAGCCAGATTTGAGGCATCTTCGTATCTTTGGCTGCAAAGTCATGGCGCATGTTCCCAAAGAAAAGCAGAGCAAATTGGAACCCAAATCAGTAGAGTACATCTTTCTGGGATATAGCTCAAATACGAGAGGGTACCGACTCTTCAACCCTGTAACGAATGAAATACTGACCAGTCGTGATGTTACATTCCTGGAGTCTGAAAGCAAGGAAACTAACAATGATAACAATAATACTAATCCGTTTGTTTCACCGTTAGTTAACATCTGGGACGAAGTAAACAACACCATTGTCAATTCAGGGGAAGACAAGATAGAAGAATTGCCAACGTCTAGTTCGAAAGCGGAATCTATCGAAGTTGTACCTAATGAAACTTCTATGAACGATTATTCAGACTGCGACGACGTGGAGAACGAAACGTTTCCAGATGAGGACGTTTCTTGTTTGGGAGGTTTCCGTCGTTCTGAGCGAATTATGACCCTACCAAAGCCGAAATACAATCTCGTGGCAGAAGACCAAATGATGAGTGATCCAGTTAGTCACACAGAAGCCCTCTCGAGTACCTAGGCCGATTTGTGGAAAGCAGCGATGCAAGAAGAGTTTAACTCACTGATTTTGAATGAGACGTGGACCTTAACTACGTTACCAGCTGGTAAGAAAGCTATTAGTTCTAAATGGGTATTCAAAACTAAATTTGATGTTGATGGAAAACCCATTCGATGGAAGGCGAGGTTGGTAGTCAAGGGTTTCTGTCAGCAGAAAGGGATCGACTACACAGAAACCTTTGCACCTTTAGTGAGGTACACCTCAATCCGTTTCTTGCTGGCATTAGCGGCTAGACATGATTTGCTTCTGCATCATATGGATGCTGTAACAGCTTTTTTGAATGCTGAGCTAAAGGAAAACATCTATATGACGCAACCAAGCTGTTTTGAAGGGGGTTCTGAACGCGTTTGTAAGCTGCAGAAATCTCTTTATGGACTCAAGCAATCTAGCAAAGTCTGGAATGAGAAGCTTAATCAAGTCTTGATAAAGATAGGCTTAAGGCGCAGCGACGTTCAGCAGTGCATCTACTATCAATATTGTGGAACGCAGATGTTATTTATCGCCATTTACGTTGATGACATTTTGATTTATTTAAACTCATTTGATCTCGTCAACCGCTTGAAGGAGAAGTTGTCAAACTTCAGAATGAAAGATATGGGCGAAGCCTCATCAGTATTGGGCATCCGAATTAAACGAATAAGACGTTAAAAATTGATCAATACCAGTACATTTCAGATATCTTAAAGCGGTTTAACATGAATGAGTCCAACCCTATATCTACTCCGGTAGACTTAAATTAAAAGCTGTCTTCAGATATGTGTCCCAAAGATGAAAATGCAAAACGACAAATGAAGAATGTCCCTTACATGCAGGCAATAGGCTGTTTACTCTTTGCTGCTGAAATACACGACTCGACATATCCTAAGCTGTGAATCTTCTTAGTTGATTTGGAAGGAATCCAGAGAAAGCGCACTTGTCAGTAGTCAAACGTGTGATGAGGTACTTGAAGCGAATGATTGATAAAAGCATTGAATATCAGGAGGCAAGCGATATGGCTGGATTCTGCTACGCTAATTGGGCAGGCGGTATCGGTTCTAAACGTTCTACAACGGGCTATGTATTTACCTTTCAACCTGGTGCTATGCAATGGGCCATAAAACGTCAAATAACTGTGGCGCTTTCTTCACCCCAAGCTGAGGTGATGTCTGTCGTTGCAGCTATCAAAGAGTCCATTTGGCTTAAACGCTTGGAAGGTGAACTGTTCCCAGATGCATCAAAAACATTGGTACTTCACTACGACAATAAGAACTCTTATTCTTCGAGGATAAAGCATGTCGATATTAGAGCTAAATTTGTCCATGAAAAATTAGAAAGTTCAGAAGTCAAGCTGCAATACCTTTCAACAGATAAATTGTTTGCGGATGTGCTGACAAAAGGAGCATCGTTTGCTAAGCAAAATTCTTGCAGAAGGTTTTGGTTTAAATTAATATCTCAAATTACAATAATATTTTGAATTAATTTTTAAATTAATACTTTGAGTTTGAATTGTATATTATTTGCTATTTTTTCCACAATGTTAAAACTATTTACAAGTCAGATTTAACTGTTTATTTTTTATAAAACATATATAATGAATAGATTTTCAGGGAAAGTGTTGATAATGAAAAATTCTCTCTGAATACACATGCTACGTAAAGAAAACATTGCCAAATATAAACCTATGTTTTTTGTTATCAAACAAATTCATTCTAATTTTCCTAACCTATGCGAGTGTACTTTTCTTAACATACAAAGAGTTAAGTTTCCAAAAAGATGCCCTTAGCTAGGACCTTTTTCCATGATAATGACCCAAAGAATACAACCAAAACAGTGCAAGCTTGGATTCGGGATACCAAAATTCCAATTCCAGTTTACAGTCGGCCACCACAGTGTCCGGACTTAGACCCCATCGAGAATCTTGATGTGATGTAGATAAGGTCTTGAAAGTAAAGAAAAACGGAAATTTGGAGCTGTTATGGACAACTATAGAAGAAGCTTTGTATTACATTCCACAAACACCCAAACGCTTGTGAAAAGTTTACCAAAAAGACTTGCAGCTGTTTTAGATAATAAAGGATATCCCACTAAATACTTACTTACTTACTTAGGTGGCGCTACAGTTCGGGGTGAACCTGGGCCTCAACTAACAAGCCTCTCCAGTTAGCCCGGTCCTTAGCTAACTGCCTCCAGTTGCGCACTCCAAGCTTGTTCAGGTCCCCTTCAACTTGTGCGCGCCACCTAAGGCGAGGTCTTCCTCTACTGCGTTGTCCCTCCGGGTGTGATTCGAAGACTCTTCGGGCCGGAGCACTGGTGTCCATTCGCTCTACATGTCCTAGCCATCTCAAACGACTAATGCGCAGTTTTTTGATTAGGTCGATGTCGCTGTACAGCTCGTATAATTCGTCGTTGAATCTTCTCCTCCAAAGCCCGTGAACGCAAACGGGACCGAATATTTTGCGAAGAATTTTTCTCTCGAAACGACCGAGGATATCTTCATCCGCTTTTGATAAAGTCCAAGCTTCAGCGCCATAAAGCAGGACTGGGATGATCAAGGTTTTATATAGAGTCTCCTTAGTTGTTCGGGATAGGGCCTTACTACTCAATTGCCTTCTGAGCCCAAAGAAACAGCGATTGGCAAGAGTTATTCTTCGTTTTATTTCTGCTGAGGTGTTATTTTCAGAATTGATAGCAGAGCCGAGGTAGACAAAGTCCCTTACTACCTCAAAGTTATAGCTGTCGATTGTGACGTTCTGTCCAATTCGTCGATGTTGTGTGTCCTTTCTGGTTGACAGCATATACTTGGTTTTGCCCTCGTTTACCGTTAAACCCATTTTGGCCGCTTCTGTTTCAATACTAGCGAACGCACCGGTGACAGCCCGCTGTGTTCTTCCAATAATGTCGATATCGTCAGCATACGCTAGTAGTTGCACAGACTTTTGAAAGATTGTGCCTCCGGTGTTGGCTTGTGAGTTTCGCACAATTCTCTCAAGAACGATGTTAAAAAAATCACATGACAGCGCGTCACCTTGTCTAAATCCTTTTTTGACATCAAAGGTCTCGGTGAGATCGTTACCGACCTTGATGGAGCAGCGAGAATTCTCCATCGTCATTCTGCACAATCTGACGAGTTTGGCAGGGATGCCAAAACTAGACATGGCTCTGTATAGCTCGTCTCTATAAATGCTGTCATATGCGGCCTTGAAATCGATAAAAAGATGGTGGGTATCGATTTGGACTTCTTGGGTTTTTTCCAGGATCTGCCGAAGTGTGAAGATTTGATCGATTGTGGACTTTCCTGGCCTGAAACCACACTGATAGGGCCCAATCAGGTTGTTGACGAAGGGTTTCAGACGTTCACACAATATGGCAGATAGGATCTTGTACGCGATGTTGAGGAGACTGATACCTCTGTAATTGGCGCAATTGAGGGGATCTCCTTTCTTGTGGATTGGGCAAACGATGAGTTGGTGTATGCTCTCTACCAGGTCATTTCCAGCTGCTTTGAACAGCTCGGCTGGTAAGCCGTCAGGTCCAGCAGCCTTGTTGGACTTAAGTTTGGATATTGCTATCCTTACTTCGTTTTGGTCAGGTGGACGGAAGTTTTGGCTATCATCGTCTAGATTGAATGGTACATTCTGCCTGACAGCGGGATGTTGGTCTTCGTCGCCGTTATACAGTCTGCAAAAGAAGTTTTTCCATATTCTCAGCACCGACTGTGACTCTACTACGAGGTTTCCTTCTTCATCTCTACAGGCTTCTGTACGGGTCTTGTTGGTCTGACACGTTCTTTTTACCTGTTGGTAAAACTTCCGTACATTATTCCTGGAGTATAATCTCTCAATATTTTCGATCGCGCGCTTCTCGTGCTCTTTTTTCTTCTTTCGGAGAAGCCGGTGTTCTTCCCGTCTCTTCTGCTCGTAGAGCTCACGAGCAGCTCTCGTCCTTTTTTGCAGCGCCGCTTTGTATGCTTGCTGTTTAGCTGCATGTGCTTGCCGGCACTCATCGTCAAACCAGGGGTTTCTAGGTGGTGGTCGGGTGAAACCCAGCACATCAGTTGCGGCACTTCTGATGGCTTGTTGGCAGCGTTGCCACTGGTCTTCGGCGCTTGATGCTGGCGGCATAGGAGTAGTTGAGAGGTTTCGGGATACGCGTTCGGCGAAGGTTCTGGCGATCTCTTGCGATTGCAGCTTTTCGACGTCAAATCTTCTCACAGTAGTTCTTCTTAATTGTGGCGTTTGGGCTATCCGGTAGATATGAAGGTAGTGATCCGAATCCATGTTGGCTGCTCGGAAGGTTCGGACATCCAGAATACTGGAGGCATGCCGGTCGTCGATCGCAATGTGGTCAATTTGATTGACCTTTTGATGATCAGGAGATCGCCATGTCCCCTTGTGGATATTGAGATGTGGAAACCGTGTGCTTGCTATGGTGACGTTTCGCCCCGCAGCGAAGTCAATAAGCCTAAGTCCGTTTCCGGACGTGGTGTCGTGGAGGCTGTGCTTACCAATCGTCCTACCAAAGATGTCCTCCTTTCCTATCTTGGCGTTAAAATCGCCTAGAACGATTTTAACGTCATATTTAGGGCATTCTTTAGTGGCGTCGTCCTTGTCTTCGGTGGGAGCGTGAGCGCATATAAGGCTTATGTTGGCGAATTTAGCCTTGATGCGGATTGTCATAAGACGCTCGCTCACGTGTCGAAAGCTCAAGACTTCTTGCCTAAGTCTGCCGCGTATAACGAACCCACATCCAAATAAGCGCTGTTTCTGTTCCCTATAGCAATCACCGTAGTATACATCACAGTTTTTCATCCTCTTTTTGCCCGGGCCATCCCATCGCACTTCCTGGATGGCGGTGATATCTGCATTGTAGCAGTCTAGGGCCTCTGCTAGTTGTTCGGCTGCACGCGGCCTGTTAAGGGTCCGAACATTCCACGTGCAGATCCGAAGATCGTTGTCCTTATTACGTTTGCTGGGGTCGTCGACAGTAGGATCATCCTTATCCGAGGCTCGTAGTTGCTTCGTAACTATTTGCTTTTTTACGTGGTAGGGAAGTTACCCCGACGCACAACCCCCAACCTGGAGGACCAGTTCCTTTTTTTTACCCCTAGGACAAGGGGCCAGATATTCCGGAGTCAGTACCCCGCTTCGGGGATGTAAGCGCTGCCGTTGGCCCATTAAGGGTTCATCCGCCACCAACTCTATTCCAACACCCTGACTCAGTATTGAAAACCCCTATAGACCTGGGATTCGAATATGTCGAAGCAGCTCATATAGGGATAACACTAATAGTTCGGCCTAACTGGAACTGGTTGACGCCACCGTTGATTCCATCTAGAGAATTCGTCCGCCGTCGCCTGAAGCAAGAGAAGGTGTCCTAGTGAGAAGACACTCCTCCCCCCTCTCTCGTTCGCTGCCACCAACAACCTTCCAAAGGGGTTGGTTACCCAATCTCCAGTTGAGGTACTAGGCACCCAGCAGCCACCATCGTGGAGGTGTAGAGTAGGAGTTGATAGTGAGAGGCTAAGGCGAGAACGCTTGTGTTCCCATATGTTCCGCATCACTATCCTTTGACCACCATCCCACTAAATACTAAAGGTAAAAAATATGAAAAAATAAAAACCATATCAAAAATTTTCTAATTTTTTCGTGTTAATTCTTTGCAGTGCTATTTATATTTCCACTTAGCCTTTTGAAGTTTTAGGAGTTGATAGTGAGAGGCTAAGGCGAGAACGCTTGTGTTCCCATATGTTCCGCATCACTATCCTTTGACCACCATCCCACTAAATACTAAAGGTAAAAAATATGAAAAAATAAAAACCATATCAAAAATTTTCTAATTTTTTCGTGTTAATTCTTTGCAGTGCTATTTATATTTCCACTTAGCCTTTTGAAGTTTTATTTTTATTTTTATACCCTAACCTAAGTTTGACACATAGTTTGTAACACAGAGAAATAATCAAGATAGTCCCTATAAAGTATATATATTCGTGATCAGCATCAATAGCGAAATCGATTGAGCGATGACCGTCCGTATGTCACCGCTTTTTGGGCCTTAAATTTTGAGCTAGGACGATGAAATTTCATATCTGGGCTTCTGAGAAAAAGATACAGTACAAGTGTGAAAATTTTTGAAATCCGCTCACTGCCACGCCCACTTTTTCATAACTTCACTACAATATATGAAACCAAAAAATTTTGTTAAGACAGAATATTTAGGCATTTAGATTCCCTACAATTCACCCATACAATAGTTTTGCCCACGCCCACTTTTTGGGGGCGTTTTCATCAAAAAACCGATTTTGATAAAATTTTACATGTAACATCTTCAAACGTTCGACGTTATAGCCATATTTGAGTACAAAATGCAATTTGGCCATGCCCACTTTATAGAAAGGTGGATAGGGTATCATAAGATCCGTTCCAGGCGGATTCTAGCTTTTCTGTATGTTTTTGTTTGAGACAAGCGTTGAAGATAAACGTTAAGTACTTAATTGCAGCATGGCTTTAATTAATTTATTGTTAATATTATCAAGGCCAGCAGACTTTTTTGACTTTGATTTTTTCATCAATTCTTTAACTTTGTTAATATTAGTTAAGTACGAACTTTGCTGGTAATTCAGATAATTCCTGAATAGTGTTAGTAACTTCAGCCTCAGCACGTGCGTCGCTTAGGTACATAGATATGGTGTGGTTCTTACTAAATGTATACGCAAGAAGGTTCGATTTCTCTACTGAAGAAATAAACAACTTATCGTGTACTTTAAACGGTGAAATACTTGAGCCTCTCTTTCTCATAATTTTCGAATTATTCAGAATGGTTTGCTTGCTTTGTCAAGACAGGAAAGATGGTTATTCCAACACCTGTTCCTGAAGGCGGTAATTTCATCCTCAATGGTGTTACTTAAGAGTTTGACATTATATAAGAACCAATCGATTAACGAAGCCATTTGCTTTTTTCAGAGTTTCGTAGCCTAATCAGATATAAGATATTTTCAGGAAGAGGTACCTTATTGACTGCAGTTGAGGGACGTTTAGGTACCGGACTATTAATAACAGAAACAAAATTGTTACATAAAATATCAATGTGCTCGCTGCAGGTTATAGAATTTAGGCTAGTATCGCCTAGAACATAGTTCCTGTTTATATACACAGGCCGACATAATTCATCGTACGACGCAGTTCACTCAAAAAATGACAAAGATTTAAGAATCAGAACATAAAACAAAGATTATTTATGTATTAGATTAAATTGAAATTCTTCTATATTTTCTTAAAAATTTAACAAAAAGGAGTAATTCATATCATTGAACCGACAAAATTCATCGTACGGTAAGTTTTCGACTGTAGTATTTAAGAACAGCTTGTAGTCGACGTGGCATAGAAGAGACCAGGTTTTGGGTAAAATCCTCGGGTACACGGTCCCATTCTATTTGGATGCTTCCTTAAGTGTCTGTTTTGATGTAATTCGGTGTTTATGGAGCTGTTTTTCCAAGTAGCCCCACAAATGCTCTATTGGATTTAAGTCGGGACTCTGTGGGGGAGAATTTAACTGCCGTGGAGCATAGTACAACAACCATTCCTTCTTTTCGAGCGGTGTGTTTCGGGTCGTTATCTTGCTGAAATATCCAGCCGGGACCCAAACCTAATTGTTCTACTGATGGACGTAGATTGGCTTTTAGTATATCGAGATACATGTGCTGGTCCATGTTACCTTCAATAAAAACCAGCTTCCCCACGCCGGACCAAGCCATGCTCCCCCACACCATAACACTACCGCCACCGTGCTTCACTGTTATTCTAAGATTTTGAACTTCCATTTTCTTATTCACGTCACTTATAGACGGCTTCTTTCTTGGTGTTCTTGAAAAATATCCATGCCTGTTGAGAGTCCTTTCGATTGTACGCGTGCTGACGTCTATGCTGCATGTATCCTCGACAATTAGTTTTTGGGTTTTTCCGGATAGTGTTCAGAATGACGCTTTCATCCCTTTCATTCCATTTGCGTGGGCGACCACTTCTTCACACGTACTCAACACTTCCTGTTCTTTTGTACGTTTCGATGATGTGTTGTACAGTTGATTTACTCTTCCCCACTGTGCGCGCAATTTCTGCCAGCGATTTGCCTTCTTTGGTAAACAAATTAACTACCACTTGGCGGAAATCTTTGGTCGTTTCTTTTCTCCGTCGATGAACTGACATGATCACTTTATTTTGGAAAAGATGTACACCCACTGAGCACTAAATAGAGAATGACATCATTTTTGCTAAAATTGTAATTGCAACAGGAAAAACTAACGGTATCAATCATCGTACGATGAATTGTGTCGTTTGGTCTGCAACATATTTTATTGCCTTTATGAATAACTTGAGTAAAAGGGATGCTATGAGAGAGAGGGTTTGGGTAATAAAAACATCATTAGCCATAGTAAATAAAAAACATACAGAAAACCTACAATCCGTCTGGAACGGATCGTTTGATACCCTATCCTCCTCTCTATAAAGTGGGCGTGGCCAAATTGCATTTTGTACTCAAATATAGCTATAATGTCGAACGTTTGAGGATGTTACATGTAAAATTTTATCAAAATAGGTTTTTTGATGATAAAGCCCCCAAAACGTGGGCGTGGCCAAAACTCTTCTATGGGTGAATTGTATGGAATCTAAATACCCAAATATTTGGTCTTAACAAAATTTTTCGGTTTCATATAATTTAGTGAAGTTATAAAAAAGTAGGCGTGGCAGTTTGCGGATGTAAAAAAATTTTACACTTGTACTGTATCTTTTCGTCAGAAGCCCAGATATGTTTAGTTAAAAATTTAAGGCCCAAAAATCGGTTTTGTGATGAAGACGCCCCCAAAAAGTGGGCGTGGCCAAAACTTTTGTATGGGTGGATTGTAGGGAATCTAAATGCCTAAATATTTGGTCTTAACAAAATTTTTCGGTTTCATATAATTTAGTGAAGTTATGAAAAAGTGGGCGTGGCAGTGGGCGGATTTCAAAAATTTTTACACTTGTACTGTATCTTTTTCTCAGAAGCTCAGATATGAAATTTCATCGTCCTAGCTCAAAATTTAAGGCCCAAAAAGCGGTGACATACGGACGGACGGACGGACGAACGGTCATCGCTCAATCGATTTCGCTATTGATGCTGATCACGAATATATATACTTTATAGGGTCTATCTCGATTATTTCTCTATGTTACAAACTATGTGTCAAACTTAATATACCCTTAGGATAGGGTATAAAAATAATAACAGTTAATCATATCCATATAAATAGAGTATATTAGAACTTTGTCTATCGTACGATGAATTTTGTCGGCCTGTGTATGATTTATAACAATTCTAGTTGGCGGCGGAATAGTTGTAGTATAAACTGGTACGTTTGACCGATACTATATTGTTCACAGTGAGACTAATCGGGAGATGGTCTGAACTTAACGCATTAAGAGTTAATGGAATCGATTATGTTGAAACTTATTCCCCGGTAATACGTCAAAGTCAAATCAAAAAAAAAAAAAAAATTGCATGCACGAAAAGTATTTAAATTAAAAAAAAAACTAAATGAGATGTCAGATGGTGAATCTAAAGACAAAACATTAAAACAAAATAATGATACAGAAGTGAATACCAAAGTGTCGGAAAAAGATAAAGAAAAAATAACTAATACAACAATGTCTGCGATAATCGGCCACATGGTCCCATACATCATGGGAAATGATTTCGTTGAATACGAAATACGCCTAAAACAATTTTTCATAGCAAATGAATTAAAAGACAATAGAAAGGTCCCCCTTTTCCTAACATATATCTGGCAGATGCTTTTGCTGTGTTGAGACGAATGTGCACTCCGGACAATCCATCTGAAAAAACCTACGACGAATTAGTGAAAATTCTCAGTGACTACTTCCAACCTGCTGTGAATGAGATAGCCGAGTCATACAAATTTTACAAAATTAACCAGGGTGAATTGTCAGTCGTAGAGTACATATGTATATAGTAAAACTAAAATCAGTGGCACAAAAGTGTAATTTAGGCGAATATCTATCAAGAGCACTACGCGATAAATTTGTTTAAGGGGTTAGAGACAATAAATTACGCGTGAAATTGCTGAATGAGTCAAATTTGACATTTAAAACCTCGTGTGAAACAGCAATCAACTGGGAGATGGTGGAAGGCCAAAATCGTCTAATTGAATCAAAAACGGAGCCAATACCTTTGCAGTGCGTATCGGTCAAAATATACCAAATAAATATCGAAGTAAAGGTCGCAGCCAAAGTTTGAGTAGAGGTCAAACGCAGTACCGAAGTCCAAGTCCAAATCGACCTGATAGTAAAAATATTTTTTCACGCCAAAAGTACTCGACAATCTGTCATCGGTGTGGTCGCAGTCCGCAATTTTGCCCAGCTAGAAGTTGTGAATGTTTTAAGTGCCACAAGTTCGGGCATGTCTCACATAAATGTCTAGCGGCAAATTGGAATAATAATCGCAATGGGAGTCAACGCAAGGCCATAGCCGAGTTATCAGAAGCCACCGATAACGTAAATACTATCTGTTCATCAGGAATACACCAAGTCAGCCAACCTGCTTCAATAGAAATCAAAATCGAAGGGTTACCATTCACCATGGAAATAGATTCAGGAGCATGTTCCTCTGTCATATTGGAAGATGCGTATAGGTCGAAGTTTAGTCATATTAAATTAGTAAAACCTAATCAAATATTTTTGTCAGTCACAGGAAAACAAATTGAATGTATTGGAAAAATAAGACTTGCAGTGTGCTTGCCAAACGAAGAAAAAATTAAATACTTAGAGTTGATTGTCATCTGTAACTCTAAAAATTTCAAGCCGCTTCTTGGTCAAAATTGGCTTGATGAAGTATACCCGGACTGGCGTAAGTTTTTTCCATCTCCTAAGAGTGACATTAAAATTGTATCTAAACAGACTCATAGTAGATTTTTGCAAAAAATTCAAAATGATTTTCCCAGTATATTTCCTTCGCTAGATAATTGCATTAAGCATTTTCCCGCTGAAACAGTTCTTAAACCCGAATGTTAACCAATTTTCCACAGTGCGTACTCAGTGCCATATAAGGTTAGGTTAGGCTAGGTTCAGAAGGGGTGTGTGACGGTTAAAAACTCATCACGTCCACTCGGAGACCTAAAGGTCCATTGTGAATCCCCTATTTATATCGATGGAGTGGGAACAACAAAATACAGAAACCTATCGCTTCACTGGTTGGGATGGGAACCAGTTGGTACTTTTGATAAAATGCAGAAGATCCGATATCTGGAAGCCTGCTACCTCTGCGGTGCTTGCGAAGAACCTAGAACCTAAAGTGCGAAGGCGTCGTTCTTGCAGAGCGGGGCAGTAGCAAAGCAGATGTTGGATAGACTCCAGCTCTTCCTCATCTCCGCAGCTTCTACATAGGTCGTTGGACTCCACTCCCCATTTACGGAGCATGACTCCGATGGCGCAGTGTTCTGTGATTATACCAGTAAGGATGCGGATAGAGGATCGATTAAGTGCCAGAAGGCTCTTTGTTTTCTTTTTATCTAATTTCGGCCATAACGTGCGAGAGGTGGCACAGTCCTCCCTAGATACCCAGGACGAGTTGGCGTCTTTCTCTATTATGCCGTCAATTATACTATACAGTTTTCCAATCGGTGGCAATATGGATGTGTCCGCTTCACTGATGTTCATTTCCGACCCCATTCTTGCCAAAGCGTCTGCCTTCTCGTTACCTTCAATATTGCTATGTCCGGGAACCCAGCAGAGTTTGACCGAATGGTGTCTAATCGTGATCAGTGCATCGCGACAGTTCCTAACTGCCTTTGATTTAATTGTATTAAATTTAATCGATTTTAGAGCTGCTTGACTGTCAACGAAGATGGTTATATCCGACGGAGGGAGGTGACTGTCTTTTATGCATTTAGCAGCTTTTTCTATTGCCAGGATTTCAGCTTGGAATACACTGCATGCTTCTGGTAGTCTGAATGATTCCTGTTTTTGCAATGTTTCTATCTCCATTTTTGAGCCATCTGTGTAGACTGTGATCCCTAGATCGTTGTCTATACTATTGGACTCCCACTCTGCTCGGCTTGGGAATAGGACTGGGATATCAAAATTGAAGTCATTGTAGGGGACTATATAATCCGATGTGGATGTGAAGCATTCGGAGTTGTATTTCCTGCCCATTGTCTTTGTAGCGCTTCTCACAACTCCAGTAGTGCAGAGTGCTGCAAGCCTTTGCACTTTGTAGAGGTCCTTCATATAGCTCTTTGTACTCGTAGCTGTCCACCAGACTAAGGATCCATATGAGATGATGGGCCTGATAATTGCTTTGTACATCCAGCGAATGATGTGCGGTTGCAATCCCCACCTTCTCCCAAAGGCCTTCTTACAAGCATATAGAGCATTCATTCCTTTCTTTGTCCTTTCTTCAACATTTCTTTTCCAGGATAACTTGGAATCTAGAATGACGCCAAGATATTTCGCCTCAGATGAGAGGATTATAGTGGTGCCATCTAGATTTGGTAATGTGAAGTCGGGTATCTTTCTTCTCCTAGTGAACAAGACAAGTTCAGTTTTCTGAGGATTGACCCCCAAACCATTCTGTTTTGCCCACGTAGAGAGCACTTTGAGAGCAGATTCCATTAGTTCACTGATTGTTGGCAAGAATTTGCCTTTAATCAGTATTACTAAGTCATCTGCATATGCACGATTTTGATTCTCTTCTGTGTGAAGATTGTAAGGATTTTGATGACGGTAAGGAGCCAAAGCAGTGGAGAAAGGACTCCTCCTTGTGGAGTGCCCCTTGTTGTCATCTTCCTTACAGAACTAGGCCCGATGGATGAGTTGATGATCCTGCAATTAAGCATGTTTTCAACCCAGTTTACGACGAGCCTGTTTACTGTCAAATCTTTCAAGGCTTTCACTATTGAGTTCGTTTTTACATTATTCAAAGCGCCCTCAATATCCAGGAACGCTGCCATAGTGTATTCTTTCGCATCTAGAGAATGCTCAATTTCCCTGACCACGCTATGGAGAGCGCTATCCACCGATCTACCTTTAAGGTAGGCGTGCTGTGCTTCACATAGGTTTTGGGAGTTGATCAATCCTCTGATATGAAGGTCAATGAGTCGCTCTAGGGTTTTTTGCAAAAACGATGAGAGAGATTGGCCTATAGTCTTTAGTGCCATATAAAGTACGCGATAAAGTTGAAGAAGAGTTAAATCGACTGTGTGCAGTTGGTATTCTGATACCAGTTAGGTACAGTCGATTTGCTTCGCCCATAGTAATTGTTTCCAAACCAAATAAAAATATCCGTATTTGTATAGATTGCAAAGTCACTTTAAATCCTTATATCGAAACAGAAAACTGAAGATATATTCGCTAGTTTAGCTAACGCGAATTATTTTGTGTGATAGATTTATCTGGTGCATACCAACAACTGAAGTTGTCTGACAAATCACGTGAATATGTCACAATAAATACCCACAAGGGATTGTTTCAATACACCAGGCTACCATTCGGTGTTTCAAGTGCTCCATCCATTTTCCAATCAGTAATGGACCAAATTTTACTAGGAATACGAAATGTTTCTTGTTACCTAGACGATATTCTCATTGGTGGTCAAAATTATCAAAGCTGTGAAAAAGTTTTTTGAAAAACATTACTTATTTAGGTCATCGTATTAGTAAAGACGGTATTGTGCCAAATCCAAACAAACTTAGGGCTATTGTCGAAGCCCCGATTCCGAGAAATTTACAAGAGTTACAATCATACTTGCGCATGCTAAACTATTACGGTAAATTCATAAGAAATGCTGCTGGCGAACTACATGAACTATATAAATTGCTGCAAAAAAAATATGAAATTTACGTGGAATGAGAAAGCTCAAAATTGTTTTGAAAAGTCAAAAAAATTAATAACTGAAATCAGTATTCTAGAATTGTAAGACCCCGCTAAACCAATAGTGCTCACATGTGATGCAAGTCCTTATGGAGTAGGAGCAGTATTTGCTCATGTCGTAAATAGTTTCGAAAAACCAATCCGTTTTGCTTCTAGCACATTGTCACCGGCTGAGAAAAACTACTCTCAACTACACCATAAGGCTTTAGCCATTTTGTTTGGTGTTAGGAAGTATCATAAATATATATACGGGCATAAATTTAAATTATGTACAGATAGTCAAGCGCTTAGATATGTTTAATCCAAAAAATGGAACTTCTAGTATATCTGTCTCCAGATTGCAAGATGGGCAGTTGAGCTATCCATATATGATTACGAATTACAATATCCGCCGGCCGCACAAAATTGTCCAGCAATGTCGCGTTTGCCTCTCCCAGATACTACAGGGGTAGAGTACATAGGTATGTTGTCAGAGTGTTGTAAGGGTTCAGTTGATAGGGAAAAAGTAAAGATGCACATCCAAAACGATGAAGTTAAGAAAAGAAATGTTTGGCCAAAGCTTATAACAAAAAGTCTAAAACCATTTTATAAAATCAAAGAATATTTGTCATCTGATGACGAATGTCGTTACTACAAAGAAAGACTAGTTATCCCAAAAACGTTACAAGGGGACATTTTAAAAGTTATTCATGCAAATCACGATGGTATCGTTCGAATGAAAATGGTTGGCAGAAATTTTGTATGGTAACCTAACTTTGACAAAAATGTCGAAGAATAAAATAGGGAATGTCCAACTTGTCAAATGACACAGAACGTTCGTTCCAAAGGAAGTTGTTAGTGCGAAACGGCCTAAAAGTCAGTATCCTTTTCAAAGAATACACTTAGATTTCTTCCATTTTGATGGAAAAAAAATTTAATATTAGTAGATTCATACAGTAAATTTATAGACGTGCAGATCTATACCAAGACAGATGCGCTTCAATTATGTAGGGGACTAAGGCATTTTTTTAGAACTTTCGGATTGCCTAGCCAAATAGTTACCGATAATGGACCTCCTTTCACTTAAATTTTTTTTCAAAACTTTGCGCTGCAAAACGGCATAGAACTAAAAAAAATCTCTTTTTTATCACCCACAAAGTAATGGTCTAGCGCAGAGAGGTGTACAAACGATAAAGCCAACTTTAAAAAAATATGGTTGTGATTCAAATTTGAAAAATTTGGAAATTTAAACTAAACTAGATACAATTTTAATGTCCTACAACAACACACCGTCAACTTCAACTAAACAAGCACCTGCAAGCTTAATTTTTCAATACAATCCACGAACGATTTTAAACTCAATAAATAAAAAAGTATCTTTTTGCTTATATAATAATCAAACAAGACATTTTCTCGGGGAAGAAAGTGATAATACGAATGTCGCTATAAATAAGAATGTGTTAAGTAAATACAAAGTAGGCGAAAAGATACTTTATAGAAATCATTTCAAAGATATAGTAAAATGGATCCCAGCTATTATTTTAAAAGTCATTAGTCCACTTACCTATTTAATACTTGTAAGCAATAGCGTAAAGTATGTACACCAAAACCAAATTCGGTATTCAAAACTAAAAGATTAATTTCATCCTATTAGTAAATCAGATGAAAATAAAGATAAGAAAGAGCAAACATATATAAACGATACAAATAATGATAATGTATTACCAAAATCAATATAATACATTAGTAGTAAAGAAATATATTTTGAAGATAATGGAGATAAACAATTAGATTTAAAAAAGAGTACCTTTAGAAGGACACTTGGGGTTAGACGTAAACCAAACAGATTACTTCCGATGTGCCATTAAGAAAAAAATAGCACTTAGTAGATACTTTGTTACGTGCAAATATTGCGCGAAATTCCTTATCCGTTCCATCCCTCCCAACCTGACCCATCCACCTTTTTTGACCCATTCTTTTTCTATTTTTTTCCGTTGTCCTCCGAGGGCTTTGCGATCGTGGAGCGTTTCTGCTTGAATTTCTCAATCAATGCTCACACCTTCGTTAAGGCTCAAAGAGGATGACAAAGCAGGTATCTCGGAGCCAGGCAGGTAGCCTGTCTTACGGAGGCTTACTTGGTAGGTAGTGTACGCGGTATATTTTATAATCTATCCCTCCAATTGGTAGATCCTCAGGGGAATTGTATTTGTTATAAGATCCTGAATGTAGGAGAGGGCTAGGTACGAACCCAAGCAATCACTAGATTTCGAAAACAAACAGTATTAAAAATTTCCCCACTATCGTGATATC
Source organism: Xylota sylvarum (assembly GCA_905220385.1). Taxonomy (NCBI): domain Eukaryota; kingdom Metazoa; phylum Arthropoda; class Insecta; order Diptera; family Syrphidae; genus Xylota; species Xylota sylvarum. The sequence goes on from LR999960.1 coordinate 18,971,937, forward strand.
GAGTGTCGAATGAGAGAATCAACGAGGGAGGCTGCTGGAGCGCTGGATGTGACTCCCTTCGCTCTGGTAGCTGAATCTACTACAAGGAGGCGAAATCAACCATACTAATACATATACACCCTTTCCCGCCAAAAAGGACGGAGCGTCAGAAAGGCGTGAATTTTATTCAAAACCGCGAGAAAAATATTTTAAAAATCACAATATCGAATTTCCCAAATATGTGTGAATAAAACATTTGCAAACATTAGTTTAGTCGTAATGGACATTATAAAATGGCTGAATTCGCCTCAACTGTGTATATGTGTGCGTGGGTGAATGCGAAAGAGGCGGATCTGCCAACCCGGTGAACCCACTTCTTGGTTGATCGTGTCCAGTGGACGTCACGTTAGTGAGGAGTTTCTTTTTATTTAAAAACATACAGAAAAGCTACAATCCGTCTGGAACGGATCGTATGATACCCTATCCTCCTCTCTATAAAGTGCGCGTGACCAAATTGCATTTTGTACTCAAATATGGCTATAACCTCGAACGTTTGAGGATGTGACATGTAAAATTTTATCAAAATCGGTTTTTTGATGAAAACGCCCCCAAAAAGTGGGCGTGACCAAAACTGTTCTATGGGTGAATTGTAGGGAATCTGTATACCTAAATATTTGGTCTTAACAAAATTTTTCGGTTTCATATAATTTAGTGAAGTTATAAAAAAGTAGGCGTGGCAGTGGGCGGATGTAAAAAAAATTTACACTTGTACTGTATCTTTTTCTTGGAAGCCCAAATATGAAATTTCAGCGTCCTAGTTAATAATTGAAGGCCCAAAACTCGGTTTTGTGATGAAAACGCCCCCAAAAAGTGGGCGTGGCCAAAACTTTTGTATGGGTGGATTGTAGGGAATCTAAATGCCTAAATATTTGGTCTTAACAAAATTTTTCGGTTTCATATAATTTAGTGAAGTTATGAAAAAGTGGGCGTGGCAGTGGGCGGATTTCAAAAATTTTTACACTTGTACTGTATCTTTTTCTCAGAAGCCCAGATATGAAATTTCATCGTCCTAGCTCAAAATTTAAGGCCCAAAAAGCGGTGACATACGGACGGACGGACGGACGGACGGACGGTCATCGCTCAATCGATTTCGCTATTGATGCTGATCACGAATATATATACTTTATAGGGTCTATCTCGATTATTTCTCTATGTTACAAACTATGTGTCAAACTTAATATACCCTTAGGATAGGGTATAAAAAAATAATTTAAGAAAATAAAAAAAAAATATATAGTAGTGAGAAGTTTTTTTTGGTGGAAAAAAAAGTTAACAAAAAAAAGGAAGGAAAGGAAAAAAGCTAAAGAGGACTCTTAGTGTGCAAAGTGCTGATTGGCACCACACAAAAGTGAAAAAAAAAAAACTTAAGAAAAAAGTGATTGTGGCAGAGAATTACCGCATCCACTCCGTACCGTGGGTGTCCACTGTGTAGTGGCCTATTGAATGGAAGGTTGTGCGCTCAAATCCCAGCCATACCCATTCAATATTTGCAGTATTTACATTAAAATGTCATGCCCCTCAATTCCATCTAGAGTAGCCTCGTGCATACTCGAAAAAAATACTGTGAATTATGACGAATGCAAAAATTCGCAACAATTCCCCGCTTAGTGCGGACACCACCCATGGAGCAAATACTGAAACCTAACATCACCTGAGTTTCAAAAACCACTACACCACAAAATAATCTATCCTATCTCCCTATTCATTTCCGACCTATGCCATGCTCTTTGTTAGGCGTAAGTCAAAAACTTCCGCTCGCGTTGTGTCTTAACACTTTAAGGGTAATCATAACCCCTTGAGCGCAAGCTAGTTATAAAAAAAAGACAAAAACACAGGATAGGATATAAGGATTCAGGATTTAGAGGACTCCTAAGTGGAAGGATAGAGGAGTCAGGACTTAAAGAAAAAACATACAAAACATACAAAAAAGCTACAATCCGTCTGGAACGGATCGTATGATACCCTATCCTCCTCTCTATAAAGTGGGCGTGGCCAAATTGCATTTTGTACTCAAATATAGCTATAATGTCGAACGTTTGAGGATGTTACATGTAAAATTTTATCAAAATAGGTTTTTTGATGATAACGCCCCCAAAAAGTGGGCGTGGCCAAAACTGTTCTATGGGTGAATTGTAGGGAATCTAAATACCCAAATATTTGGTCTTAACAAAATTTTTCGGTTTCATATAATTTAGTGAAGTTATAAAAAAGTAGGCGTGGCAGTGGGCGGATGTAAAAAAAATTTACACTTCTACTGTATCTTTTCGTCAGAAGCCCAGATATGAAATTTCGGTTTTATGACGAAAACGCCCCCAAAAAGTCGGCGTGACCAAAAATTTTGTATGGGTGGATTGTAGGGAATCTGAATGCCTAAATATTTGGTCTTAACAAAATTTTTCGGTTTATAATTTAGTGAAGTTATGAAAAAGTGGGCGTGGCAGTGGGCGGATTTCAAAATTTTTTACACTTGTACTGTATCTTTTCTTCAGAAGCCCAGATATGAAATTTCATCGTCCTAGCTCAAAATTTAAGGCCCAACATGCGGTGACATACGGACGGACGGACGGACGGTCATCGCTCAATCGATTTCGCTATTGATGCTGATCACGAATATATATACTTTATAGAGTCTATCTCGATTATTTCTCTATGTTACAAACTATGTGTCAAACTTAATATACCCTTAGGATAGGGTATAAAAAGATAAGTAGAGTTTTTTTTGTTTGCGTAGTTCGTAGAGTTGTTTTAAACGAAAGGCCGGTCAGCCTTCGTACCCGTTTTTTTAATTGTAGCCTTTTTTTTGCTACGCGGTAAAGTCGCGCCCCGTTCTTTGTTTCGAACTTGTAGTTAACGGAACCGAAAGGAAATCCGAAACTACCCCCCCCTTTTTTTTGGCCATTCCTATCGTCATTCGCTAATTTTATAATTTTATTAATTTAAAACTCTTGACACTTTGTCATTTTGTGGCCATTAGTGTTCCAATCTATATTTTTTTCGTATCAAGGGCTGGAACCGGGTCCAAGTCCCCATCGGAGCCTAATCCTCTGGTGCTGTTATACCGGGATAGGTAAGTCTCAGTTCTCCGCTGAGACGTAGTTAAACTCTGTCATCTTGATACGTACCTCGCGACGTTTCGCCGACTTCCCAAAAGGTTTTGGTAATTTTACTTTTTCTGTTTCACAAAAATTACCTGGCGCTCAACTTATTTCCCATTTGTCTAATTTTTTCTTTTTGCGTAGTGTTAACCACACATTGTTCCCAGAAAAATATTCCCTGAACCCACCCCAGCTGAGCGGCTGGGAATTCGCTCGAAATTTTTGACATTTCGTTGCAGTTGGGATTCCTTTTTCCCCATTCGATTTTTATATCTACGAGTGCGCGGCCGTTTTTTTTTTGTTTCTTGTCTTCTTACCGAGTTTTGCTTATCATCCCTTTTTCGCGGATAATTTTTAATTAATTGCTCCTCCTTAAATTTCGCTCGTATAATTCACCCCTCGAATCGGGAAAATACCCAACAATTTGACGTCCAACGTGTGGAGCTCGAAAAAAAAGAAAATCTGTGCTGTGGTGTACCTAGTGCTTTGGTTTTTGTCTGGTGATCAGGGAAGTGTCTGTGTTTTTTTTGTTTTGAACTTTTAACTCCCTTTTTTATACCCTATCCAAAGGGTATATTAAGTTTGACACATAGTTTGTAACATAGAGAAATAATTGAGATAGACCCTATAAAGTATATATATTCGTAATCAGCATCAATAGCGAAATCGATTGAGCGATGACCGTCCGTCCGTCCGTCCGTCCGTCCGTCCGTATGACACCGCTTTTTGGGCCTTAAATTTTGAGCTAGGACGATGAAATTTCATATCTGGGCTTCTGAGAAAAAGATACAGTACAAGTGTAAAAAATTTTGAAATCCGCCCACTGCCACGCCCACTTTTTCATAACTTCACTAAATTATATGAAACCGAAAAATTTTGTTAAGACCAAATATTTAGGCATTTAGATTCCCTACAATCCACCGATACAAAAGTTTTGGCCACGCCCACTTTTTGGGGGCGTTTTCATCACAAAACCGATTTTTGGGCCTTAAATTTTTAACTAGGACGCTTAAATTTCATATCTGGGCTTCCAAGAAAAAGATACAGGACAAGTGTAAATTTTGTTTAAATCCGCCCACTGCCACGCCTACTTTTTTATAACTTCACTAAATTATATGAAACCGAAAAATTTTGTTAAGACCAAATATTTGGGTATTTAGATTCCCTACAATTCACCCATAGAAGAGTTTTGGCCACGCCCACTTTTTGGGGGCGTTATCATCAAAAAACCTATTTTGATAAAATTTTACATGTAACATCCTCAAACGTTCGACATTATAGCTATATTTGAGTACAAAATGCAATTTGGCCACCCCCACTTTATAGAGAGGAGGATAGGGTATCATACGATCCGTTCCAGACGGATTGTAGCTTTTCTGTATGTTTTCTTATCTGGTTATACCCTATCCTAAGGGTATATTAAGTTTGACACATAGTTTGTAACATAGAGAAATAATCGAGATAGACCCTATAAAGTATATATATTCGTGATCAGCATCAATAGCGAAATCGATTGAGCGATGATCGTCCGTCCGTCCGTCCGTCCGTATGTCACCGCTTTTTGGGCCTTAAATTTTGAGCTAGGACGATGAAATTTCATATCTGGGCTTCTGAGAAAAAGATACAGTACAAGTGTAAAAATTTTTGAAATCCGCCCACTGCCACGCCTACTTTTTTATAACTTCATTAAATTATTTGAAACCGAAAAATTTTGTTAAGACCAAATATTTAGGTATTCAGATTCCCTACAATTCACCCATAGAACAGTTTCGGCCACGCTCACTTTTTGGGGGCGTTTTCATCAAAAAACCGATTTTGATAAACTTTTACATGTAACATCCTCAAACGTTCGAGTTTATAGCCATATTTGAGTACGAAATGCAATTTGGCCACGCCCACTTTATAGAGAGGAGGATAGGGTATCAGACGATCCGTTCCAGACGGATTGTAGCTTTTCTGTATGTTTATACCCTATCCTAAGGGTATATTAAGTTTGACACATAGTTTGTAACATAGAGAAATAATCGAGATAGACCCTATAAAGTATATATATTCGTGATCAGCATCAAAAGCGAAATCGATTGAGCGATGACCGTCCGTCCGTCCGTCCGTCCGTCTGTCCGTATGTCACCGCTTTTTGGGCCTTAAATTTTGAGCTAGGACGATGAAATTTCATATCTGGGCTTCTGAGAAAAAGATACAGTACAAGTGTAAAAATTTTTTAAATCCGCCCACTGCCACGCCCACTTTTTCATAACTTCACTAAATTATATGAAACCGAAAAATTTTGTTAAGACCAAATATTTAGGCATTCAGATTCCCTACAATCCACCCATACAAAAGTTTTGGCCACGCCCACTTTTTGGGGGCGTTTTCATCACAAAACCGATTTTTGGGCCTTAAATTTTTAACTAGGACGCTTAAATTTCATATCTGGGCTTCCAAGAAAAAGATACAGTACAAGTGTAAAAATTTTTTACATCCGCCCACTGCCACGCCTACTTTTTTATAACTTCACTAAATTATATGAAACCGAAAAATTTTGTTAAGACCAAATATTTGGGTATTTAGATTCCCTACAATTCACCCATAGAAGAGTTTTGGCCACGCCCACTTTTTGGGGGCGTTTTCATAAAAAAACCGATTTTGGTAAAATTTTACATGTAACATCCTCAAACGTTCGAGGTTATAGCCATATTTGAGTACAAAATGCAATTTGGACACGCCTACTTTATAGAGAGGAGGATAGGGTATCATACGATCCGTTCCAGACGGATTGTAGCTTTTCTGTATGTTTTTTTATTGGTTGGTTTTAGTTTATTTTAATCATGGAAATAAATCGTTTATCTCAAGAAGAGCTAGCCTATGAAATCGAGTGGAGGGGGCTAGCTATCGGCAATGTGGATAGCATGCGGAAGTCTCTACGTTCCGCAAGGGCCCTCGAGCGTAGGCGTTCTTTAGTGGTCGGAGATTATCCTTTTGACTTTGCTGTTGATAGGGTCGCGGTGGAGAAAAAGATTTTAGAAATTGAAGGTTTGCTGGAGGATCTCCCGGTGAAGGATTCTCCAGAATTTAAAAAAATATATACGAAGATTGAGTGGGCAACGGGAAGGAAGGCCTCAGGAAGGTCAAGGCCTATCAACGACGCAGACGTAGCGGACAAGAAGAAGCTGAAAACGATGCTCATGTTGTTGTTGGCGAGCTCGAAAGAGTGGCGGAGGAAGATGAAGAGAACGAGTCACCGAAACATCACGAACGACAGCAAAAACAACCACAACAAGAGCAACAACAACAACAACAACAACAACAAATCAGAACAATCGCGTCCGGTAAGGCTTCAAGGATGGAAAATTTATCGAAGTGGGACCTTAGGTTTTCTGGGGAGCGCTGTGGAGCTTCCGTTAATTCCTTCTTGGAGCGAGTGGAGGAATTGCGAGAAGTCAGTGGATTTATTTTCTGGGAAGGCGCTTCTGTGGCTTAGGGCGATTAGAAGAAGAATTAGTTCTTGGCAGGAGTTGGTTAGGGAATTAAAACTTGAGTTTCTTCCTCCCAACTACGACGATCTTCTGTTAGAAAAAATCCGACGTCGTACTCAAGGGAAGGAGGAATCTATAGGAGTATACTAGCGGATATTTTAGCGGATCCGAAGAATATCGGAGACCTAGTTGCGTTGGGAAGAAAGCTTGAGATGGTCTGAGGGAATGTGGAAACATTTGCGCCACCTCCTCCCCCACGATCAAGGAATCTTTTGGAATCACTACGTCGCAGTGGAGGAATCAACCGTTTCAGTCTTTAGTCGAAACACTCAGCCCGTTCGCAGGATGAGATGTTTCAATTGTAATCGGGAGGGTCATTTTTCTAACACCTGTTCCGCTCCTAGGAGATGTTTAGGTTGTGGTAAGCTAGGGGTTCTGAGGAAAGATTGCCGGAACTGCTCGGGAAATGGGCAGTGGACTCTTGCAACAGCAGGGCAAGAGCGCCGATGAAATTAGATAGGTTGCCTGCTGGCAACCAGTTGGAGGTCGTTCATTTAGGTTTCACACTTAAGGCAGAAAGACGCGATGTGCGCCCTTATTTAGGTGTTAGTGTTTACGGAGCTAGGCTTGTAGGCTTGTTAGATTCAGGGTCTTCGCGCACTATTGTCGGTAGGGAAGGGTGGAGAGTTCTAAACGATTTAGGATTAGAGTTAGCAAAGACAATTGTCAGTAGGGTAGCTTTAGCTGATGGGGGTAGGATAGGAGTAGCAGGGAGCATTCTACTTCCTTTTGTAGTGCAGGGAAAAACATTTCTTCTGGAATGCCTAGTCATCTCTACTCTTCAACATGCCTTGATCTTGGGTGCCGATTTCTGGACCCGAACGGGAATTGTACCGGATCTGCGATCAGGCGAATGGAGCTTTTCGAATCAAGCCGCGTTGGCTTCGATTTCGGCCATTCAGGAGAGAAGCGAGTTAGACGAAGGGCAAGACAGACAATTAGCTAGCTTTATAGGTCAAGTTTTTGATAACATGCCAGAGGGCATCGAGTGCACACATTTGGTGGAGCACAAGATCAGGACGGCGGCGGAACCAATAAAGCAGCGCTACTATCCAGTGTCGCCTGCGGTTCAATGCCACATTGATAGGGAATTAGATGAGATGTTGAAGGAGGATATCATAGAGAAATCAAAAAGTCCGTGGGCTTCTCCCATCGTGATGATTAAGAAAAGGATGGATCTTTTAGGTTTTGTGTAGACTACAGGAAGTTGAATAAGGTGACTGAGAGGGACGCCTATCCTCTCCCTTATATCTCCGCTACCTTAGACAAGCTCAGGGATGCCAAATACTTGTCTTCGCTGGACATTAAGTCCGCCTATTGACAAATCCCGGTTGCGGAAAGGTCGCGGCAGTACACCGCCTTCACTGTACCAAATGGGGGACTCTTCCAGTTTAAGAGGATGCCATTCGGGTTGCAAATTGCCCCAGCGACATGGCAAAGGTTCATTGACACTGTGCTTGGCGCCGATCTGGAGCCGCACGTGTTCGTTTACCTGGATGACATTATAATAGTCACCAACTCTTTTCGAAAACATCTGGAAATATTGGAAGGGGTTTTCAAGCGGTTGAAAGGAGAAATGTAACTTCTGTAGGTCTTCACTTAAGTTTTTAGGGTACGTAGTTGATAGTAATGGTCTCCACGTAGACCCAGAAAAAGTTGAGAGTATGATTAGAATTCCTGCTCCCAGGAATGTTAAGGAAGTGAGGAGCTTCGTCGGAACGGTATCCTCGTATAGGAGATTTATACCAAACTTTGCGTCTTTGGTAAAACCGTTGACCGACTTGCTCAAGAAGAGCAACAGGTTCAAGTGGTCTGACGAGTGCGAGTGAAGTTTTAAGAAGGCAAAGGAGTGCCTGGTGACTGCCCCGATTCTAACCCGCCCGGATTTTGAGCGGCCGTTTGTGGTACAAACAGACGCTTCGGACTATGGGGTTGGAGCAGTGCTAAGTCAGACATTTGACAACGGAAAAAGGTAATTTGTTATTTGAGTAGGTCGTTGAATAGGAACGAAAGGAACTATTCAACCACGGAGAAGGAGTGTTTGGCTGTTCTATGGGCTGTTGAAAAGTTCCGACCATATATCGAAGGTGTTCGATTTACGGTTGTGACTGATCATTACTCTTTAGTATGGCTAAGCAATCTCAAGGATCCGTGTGGTAGGTTAGCGCACTGGGCGGTGAGGCTTCAACAATTCGATTTTGAAATCATTCATCGGAAATCTAGGAATGGCAGAGATAGATGAGCATTGTCCTGATCCTTGGATCACTAAAATGTTTACAAAAATTGTCGAATCCTTTAGCCTACCCGTCTTGGAGAGTAGATAGAGGTGTTTTATTTAAGTTTGTTAGGTCTAAGCAATTGGTTGTTCATGACAATAATTCTGAATGGAAGGAGGTAGTAGCAAAGTCTGATAGAGTTAGGGTACTTAGGGAATGTCATGACAACCCATTGGCAGGGCATATGGGGGTTTAAAAAACTTTTGCTAGCATAGGTGCTCGGTATTACTGGCCTAAGATGAGGTCAGATATTACCAAGTATGTTAGAAAGTGTAGGATATGTTAAAGTGTAAAACCGATAAATGACAAACCAGCTGGTTGGATGGTCGAGAGGACAGGGATTTCGAGTCCCTGGGAGATGATTTGTATTGATCTGGTAGGCCCTCTTCCTAAGTCGAGTAGGGGTTTCAACTACATTTTAACAGTGGTCGATTACTTCACAAAATTCCCTTTAATTTTCCACCTTAGGTCTGCAACGGCGAGTTCCGTCTGTAGGGAACTCGAGGACAATGTTTTCCTCCTTTATGGCATACCATCGGTGGTCGTCTGTGACAACGGCCCCAGTTCAAGAGTAAAGAACTGCAAGCGCTAGCGTTCGGGTCACACATTAGGTATACGGCGCATTATCACCCGCCATCTAACCCTGCGGAGCGCATAAACCAGATCATCAAAACCACACTCCGCGCGAATGTCTCCGAAAATCATAGGACGTGGGATGCGCACCTCGCGAAGGTTGCATGCAGCATCCGCACGTCACAGCACGACGTTTTAAAGGTATTCCCATACTACGCGAACTTCGGGAGAGAAGTTACGCGGGTAGGCGGGTAGGAACCCTCGGTGATTTCGGTGATAGGGAAGTAGGTTCAACGGATAGGGAAATAGATTTAGGTGTTAGGGAAAATACTTCACAGTTAGGAGATAGGAATTTAGATGTAGGAGTTAGGGAAATCGCCGCAAGAGATAGGGCCACAAGTTTACAAGGTAGGGCCTCAGACATGCCAGAGTTAGCCAGAAGATTTAGCCAGCTTAATGATGATATCCGCCAGAAGTTAGCGACGGCAACCGAGAAGGCGGCGCAAACATACAATTTAAGACGGAGGGACGTGCAATACCTCCCGAACGAATTGGTTTGGCGCCGAAACTTCACGCTTTCCAATGCGGCCAATTACTACGCGGCTAAATTAGCCCATAAATACGTCGACCCTTTTATGATCCAGAAGAGAGTGTCACCCTGGACATATATATTAAAAGATGATCGCGGCATTGAAAAGGGTACATGGCACGTTAAAGACCTGAAGCCATATTACGACGAGAGGAGGCCAGATGATGAGCTAAGTCGCGCCAGAGGAACCAGAAGGCGCTAAGTGGAACTGAGAGCCTCGTGCTCTGTGATGGTCAACAACTCTCGCAGGGAGCGATCGAGTCATCTTTATACTTGTTTCCTATTGTGTGTGTTGTCTACCCGGGGGTGTCCAATTTCGGACTATATCTTACTTCGACCTTTCTTACGAAAAGCCAACTTCTTCTCTTCGGAGGTAAGGGTGCGGTTTGTTACGTGCAAATATTGCGCGAAATTCCTTATCCGTTCCATCCCTCCCAACCTGACCCATCCACCTTTTTTGACCCATTCTTTTTCTATTTTTTTCCGTTGTCCTCTGAGGGCTTTGCGATCGTGGAGCGTTTCTGCTTGAATTTCTCAATCAATGCTCACACATTCGTTAAGGCTTAAGGAGGATGACAAAGCAGGTATCCCGGAGCCAGGCAGGTAGCCTGAAGCAGGAAAGTGCCAGGCAGATGGCCGGAAAGCTCATCCTGACCACCTCAAATAGTAAATCTTAACTTTGCCTTTTGAAACCCTAAAATAATTGCTAAGCCCAAATCGAAATTTATAATGTAAAGGGTAGTTTCCGACTTCCTGGGTTTCTCCCTTGTTTGTTATGTCTTACGGAGGCTTACTTGGTAGGTAGTGTACGCGGTATATTTTATCTATCCCTCCAATTGGTAGATCCTCAGGGGAATTGTATTTGTTATATCATCCTGAATGTAGGAGAGGGCTAGGTACGAACCCAAGCAATCACTAGATTTCGAAAACAAACAGTATTAAAAATTTCCCCACTAGCGTGATATCGAGTGTCGAATGAGAGAATCAACGAGGGAGGCTGCTAGAGCGCTGGATGTGACCCCCTTCGCTCTGGTAGCTGAATAGACTACAAGGAGGCGAAATCAACCATACTAATACATGTATGGTATGAATTTTATTCAAAACCGCGAAAAAAACATTTTAAAAATCACAAAATCGAATTTGATAAATATGTGTGACTAAAAGCGAATTTTCCAAACATTAGTTAAGTCGTAATGGACATCATCAAATGGCTGAATTCGCCTCAACTGTGTGTCTGTGTGAGTAGTGTTAACCACACATTGTTCCCGAAATTTTTGACATTTCGTCGCTGTTGGGATTCCTTTTTCCCCATTCGATTTTTATCTCTACGCGTGCGCGGCCGTTTTTTTTGTTGCTTGTCTTCTTACCGAGTTTAGTTTATCATCCCTTTTTCGCGGATAATTTTTAATTAATTCCCCCTCCTTAAATTTCGCGCGTATAAATCACCCCTCGAATCGGGAAAATACCCAACAACTTGTGAAGACATTAAATAAAAGTAATTTTTGTATAATCAAATTAAATATGTTAAATAATACTTGAAGTACAATATAATATTTAAGAATGCGATATAGATATTAAGTTGTAGTTTTAAGTAGTAAGTACATTATATTAGTAAAGGAACTATTGAATAGAAGCGGGAAGATGTTATGTATATAATCAGAAACTAGTACGGACGCAAGAAATCTAGAACATTTTTATTTTGTAAAATCTGTAACATACCAATGTCAAAAATAAAAACTTCCTCCTTCTTCTTTGTTGGAGTCAAAAAGCGAACAAACGTGTCGAGCCTTAATCCTAAAACATCTGAAAAAATATAATAGTGATTACCCGCAAAAAGTATGTCGCTTAAAGAAATCGCCCTACGGACTTAAGCAAGCAAGTAGGCATGGCACAAAACGTTAAATGAAAAGCTTACCAAATTAGATTTACAGCAATCAAAATATGATCAATGTATTTATTTTAAAGTGAACGACGAAGTGAGGTCACTATTTCGGGAATTTACGTTAATGACATTACTATTGCTTCTAATAGTGAATTGTAACTCATGTCGCAATCCTTGATTGCACACATGATTTCTTAAAACTAATAAAAACCGAACCAGTGATGGATGGTCTATGTTTTCACACGTTTCTTAAAATTTCTTTTTAATTTCTTTCAATATGTCAGACTAGATATATCAATAGTCTGTTAACAAAGTACAATTTACAAGATTCAAAACTTAATAAAATTCCCATGCAAGTCAAATTAAAGCTGGAAAAGGAACCCACTATAGCTGGAGAACGCGCGGCTGTACAATTACAGAGGTATCAGGAACTTTGAAGCATCTAGCAGTATTTAGTCGACCAGATATAGCGTTTACCGTCATTTCTTTGGCTCAATTTGCTGAAACTCCTAAAAAATAACATTGGAATGCAGCTCTTTATTTATTGCGTTATCTTCACTGAACAAAGCATGCTAGATTAGTGCACCTTAAAACTAGGCTACCGTTGATAGACTATGTTGATGCTAGCTGGGCAGAAGACATAAATGACTGCAAGTCCCAAGGTGGTTTTTGTTTTGTTCTTGCATGGGCTGTAATCAGTTGGGAATCTAGGAAGCAACAGACTGTAGCTACATCGAGTGCAGAAGCTGAATAAATTGCACTCACCGAAGCAGCTTAAGAAGCGTATTCGTTGCGTTTTCTACTCAAGACCATCATTTATTGTGGTAATCAAAGTGCACAACATATTGCAACGTATGGAGGGAAACATTCACATACTAAGCATGTTGACTACAAATATCACTTCATCGGAGAGGCTGTCGAAAAGGGTGTATCTGAAATAAAGTATCTTCAGACTGATCAGATGGCGGCAGACGCGTTGACCAAGGCTGTTTCGAAGGATAAACACTTATTTTGTTTTCAGACACTTGGAATTAATTTTTATTAAAATGTTGACGAGTAGTGTTGATTACAGGTACAACATTTTCAACTTACTGTTAATATGAATATCCACCTTATGTTTTGAAACACCTTTTATAATACTTAGTATTATACAACTTATGTAAATACTCAATTTATGATTTCTATTTTTTCTTCATTCAATAAATTGTGATCAACTATTACAGAAGTCTCGAGCATTTGATTTAAACAAAGCTTAATAATACAAAAAAATTAATACAATGCAAAAAAACAAGTCACCCATACATTGTCTATATGTCCATACATATGTCTATATACATTGTCTATTTACATACTTTTTGTACGGTAGTTCGTTGTACCAAACTTTGTCGAAAGCCTTTGATAACTCGAGGTCTTAACTTTTTATCATCCAATCAGTTTTAGCAATTGATTTTATCACATGAAAATTAATGTAAAGTTGAACCTTTAACCCCTCCTTCGCTGTTATGCTGAGTAACTCAGCACTACCAAATCATCTGGCATTCAATAGATTTAAACAAGCAGAACTCTTTCGTCATATTAAGCCACATTTTCAGGATTGAACTGAAAATTTTCAAATTTTTATTTTTGCAAAATCGATTTATCTACGTACATAAATATGTAAGCAAAAGCTCCGTCCATTGTCCGCTCTTATTAAAAGAACCACCAAAGGATTTGCATTACTTATACCTACCCCACAATGGAATATAAGCGTCTGTGTGACACAATTGACACAACGCAATGCAATTCCCCAATAATAACAGAGAATGAAGGGAGTGGATCACCCATTTGTTCCATTCGGGACATCCCACAGGGTATTATGATTTTATTGCATCGTATACCAATAAATTTCTATAGTTGTGCTGGGCTTCAGCTCTATCATCCATTCAATGTAAAATAACATCACAGCCGGCGAAAATTGAAAATTTATTCAACATTCGATGGGGTTTTGTAGAATAGACCGCAATGGCTGGGTATGAAACGTTACTCAATAAATGACAGAACTAGACTTTCAAACAATTTTTTTCTCTTTTGTATTTTCGTATGCAATTCATTTAAGCAATATATATTTCCAATAAATTATTTGAAAACAAATGGGACGTACATACAATTTGTATTTCTACATTTTTTAAAGAGCAGAGAATAATAACAGTTGGTTTGGTTCAGAACTTTTGAAATACAATGGATATTAAATAAATACGACCGGATATGTTCAACTTGTAATAATGTATATGTATTTCCGAGAAAAAGTTACAAAAAAGTGCATACATCCATTATGTAAGTGAAGTCTAAATCTGAAAGTATACATATATGTATTTACTGGATATTGTGAACAATGCTTTGGCCCTATAAGAACGAGTATTTCGTCACCTCGTGTCAAGCATTCTAAAATCGTAGGTTTTGATAATGCGGAAACGAAATTTCAACTAGCTAGTGCTATATGGTTGCAGGGACATATCTTAACCAAATTTATGTCACATGGGAATCACCTCAAGTGGATTTTTTTTTGCACGAAAAGTGGGAAATATGTAAGTGAACCAGAAATTTTGTGAAATTATTTCCCATCTAGCGACCAATGATATTGGAAAATACGAAATGGAACTATTTCTTAGTTAAGGTTAAGTTATGTAGGTACGTGGGTAGGCGAAAAGAAGATTCCACAACGTCGAACTCAGGGTAATACAGACCCATTGTGATAACCCTTGCCCATTGGTTAACTCGAGTTGTACAAATAAAATTCCTATCAAAAACCATCCAGTTGATTTGATGTGGTTCAAGATGTCATTCACTGTATATCATCAGTATACTCCCAAGTCTATTTTCGGACGTACCGTCAAGTATAGAGATTCTTTCATAAACCGTACAACACGAATGTGGAATGCTCTACCAAGCTCTATTTTGCTCTCACATTATAATTCACAAACATCTAAAACCAACGTTCATCGGTATCTCCTATCTTCTCTTCCTTATTTCCCTAACACCCGTGCTGTGTCTTAAAATTAAAAGGGTAGCAATAAACCCTTGAGCGCACGTGAATTATAAAAAAGAAATCAGCGAATGTATGGGAGAACTTCTCTCCAACAAGTTCAAATGGAACCAACTGCAGTGCATGCATTAACAACAATAATACTTGTTCTCTGGGGAAGAACTAAAGTGCTTGGTTATGGAAATGATAACAAAAACATACAGAGAAGATACAATCCGTCTGGAACGGGTCGTATGGTACCCTATCCTCCTTTCTATAGAGTGGGCGGGGCCACATTGCATTTTGTACTCAAATATGGCTATAAGGTCAAATGTTTGAGGATGTTACATGTAAAATTTCATCAAAGTCGGTTTTTTTGATGAAAACGCCTCCAAAAAGTGGGCGTGACCAAAACCTTTGTGTGGGTGAATTGTAGGGAATTAGGAATAAATGCCTAAATATTTTGTCTTGACAAAATTTTTCGGTTTCATATAATTTAATAAAGTTATGAAAAAGTGGGCGTGGCAGTGGGCGGACTTTAAAATTTTTTACACTTGTACTGTATCTTTTTCTCAGAAGCCCAGATATGAAATTTCATCGTGCTAGCTGAAAATTTAAAGCCCGAAAAGCTAGTTATAGGGTCATACTTTATAGTCTCGATTATTTCTCTATGTTACAAACTATGCGTTAATTTTAATATACCCTTAGGATAGGGTATAATTAAGTTCTTGTAAATCAAAAATTTAACTATATAATGCTATCGCACATTTAGCAACTAAATTTTTATATTCTAATACTGTTAAGTAATATGGAATGCCAGAGGTATTCGCAACAAATTTATAGAATTCGTAGATTATTTAAATCGTAACGGCATTGAAGTCGCTTTAGTTACGGAATCATGGCTTAGTTGCGATATTAAACTATCCACTTCCAACTACAAGTGCTATCGAATTGAACCGGTAGATGAGGTGGTGGCATAGAAATTTTTATAAGAAAACCTATACAGCATTCCCTTATACCCAGTGTGCAAACACGACATATGCAGGGATTGAGGTGAAACTTAGGAATCAGAGGGTAATTAAAATGTACTCCGTTTACTTAAATGGCAACGGTTCATCTGCAGAAAGAAGAATAGGTTTGAAAAGTGACCATAGAAAGCTATTTACTATAAGAGAGTACTTTTTAATTGGATGGGATCTTAATTGCAGACTTAAGGATTCGGGTTGCAATCGGGCAATTACGTTTGGAAATTTACTTGCAGACCTTTGTGTTAGGTTACCAATATCTGTTTTGTTTCCTTCTAGTCCTACATACATATGTACCCGCTTATTCTCGTGGAACTCCTTCTGTTCTTGATAAATATGTATGATAAATAAACTTTCTTGATAAATAAACTGTCTTTATCTTAATGGAAAAGAATGAGGAAATTAAAATGAATCAAAACAATCAATAAAAAAGGTTTTCCTTGTCCGAAATATTCTGCGTGACTGCGCTTGATCCTTGCAATTCCCATGAATAACTCGCAAGATCGCAGATTCCATTTCTCTTTCCCACATTTAGCTACACTACGAAAGAGCTCCGCTAAAAAGTAAAGAGTAACTCTAAGAGAAACGCACCAATACATTTTCTTTCTTTATTACTCTTCTTTTATTATCTAACACGGCCATTCTCAGCATTACATCGCTCTCGATGAATTTTCTTCTGCTTCTGGCCTTCTTCCTTTTTATACCCTATCCTAAGGGTATATTAAGTTTGACATATAGTTGGTAATATACAAAAATAATCGACATAGACCCTATAAAGTATATATATTCGTGATCAGCATCAATAGCGAAATCGATTGAGCGATGACCGTCCGTATGTCACCGGTTTTTGGGAGGATGAAATTTTATATCTGGGCTTCTGAGAAAAAGATACAGTACAAGTGTAAACATTTTTCAAATCCGCCCACTGCCGCGCCCACTTTTTTATAATTTCACTAAATTATATGAAACCGAAAAATTTTGTTAAGACCAAATATTTAGGCATTTAGATTCCCTACAATTCATCTATACAAAAAATTTGGCCACGCCCACTTTTTGGGGGCGTTTTCATAAAAAACCGATTTTTATGAAATTTTACATGCAACATCCACAAACGGCCGACGTTACAGGCATATTTAAGTAAAAAATGCAATTTGGCCACGCCCACTTTATAGAACGGCGGATAGGGTATCATACGATCCGTTGCAGATGGATTGTAGCTTTTCTGTATGTTTTTTTTTTCTTCTGGTTGTTAGTTTAAATGTCTGTAAGAAGAAAAAAACAATCATGAGTACTAGAAAGGCATTCACTGCACTGTTCTTCTAGTTTACTTTTCTTGATACTACAGGCACTCAGCCAATTTCACTACGCAACAAACAGTCATTTAGAGAATCACATCTCAAGACTCATGCACAACAACAGTCCTTCAGAGAAACTCATCTCAATACTCATGTATAACATCAGTTATGCAGAGAAACACATCTCAAGACTCATGCGCAACAACAGTCCTTCAGAGAAACACATCTTAAGACTCATGCACAACAACAGTCCTTCAGAGAAACACATCTCAAAACTCATGTACAACAACAGTCCTTCAGAGAAACACATCTCAAGACTCATGTACAACAAAAGTCCTTCAGAGAAACACATCTCAAGACTCATGTACAACAAAAATCCTTCAGAGAAACACATCTCAAGACTCATGCACGACTACAGTCCTTCAGAGAAACACATCTCAGGACTTATGCACAACAACAGTCCTTCAGAGAAACACATCTCAAGACTCATGTACAACAACAGTCCTTCAGAGAAACACAACTCAAAACTCATGTACAACAACAGTGCTTCAGAGAAACACATCTCAAGGCTCATGTACAACATGTCCTTTGCAGGTAACTACCGTTTACGTTTATTGCAGTAACATCGCTGCTGTCAACTTCTATTAAGCGGAACCCCTCTCTCGCCGCCACTATATCTGTCCTGCTGTTCCCTTTTTTTTGTTCAGTTTCGACTTGCGAATTTGGTTGGTTTTATACAGGACTTTATCTCCAATAGAGAGTGGTGTTGGTTTGCATTTCCCTTTATCGAAACGAATTTTAATTTTTTTAGCATTTTCCAGAATTCGGTCTGCGGCTAGAGCACGTATTGCTTTAACGTTGTCATACTTTGGTTCTATATCCAGTTGGGTAAGAAGGACACTAATCTCCGGAGTTCGGCCATCCACACCGGTTAGTATTTTCAGGGGCGTGAAATCCGTGGTCTTATTCACTCTAGTATCTAGAGCCAACTGCACTCGCCTTACATAAGTGGTCCACTCCAAATTGACATTTAGGTTTGACCGGTTACAGAAACAGCATGAGAGACGGCTAAAGTGAGCAACGTGAGGAGAAAACCGCATTACCAAATCTCTAATCCATGGTGGAACAGCGTACGCAGATGCATGACTTAGAGGGTGCTTAGTTGATTGTATGCGGACTCCAAATACCTGGTGACCTTCGGTTTAAATCTCGTCTTCCTATGGTATACCGGGCTCTGTCATGGGCGACCTCCTTTCCCGGTGACTCGTGGGTCCAAAATTTTAATTTTAAACATTAAAACTAGTGAAACTGATGCATCTCAAATTGCATCAACCTCGGGTCCTGCTGTTGAGGAACCCGTAGTTCCCCAAGCTGTAGAGCTCTTGTCGGCCAATTCCGCACTGCTTTTGAGCAGCCGAACTCTGAACGAACGGCTGCCAAGGTCAAGGCAGTACCTACACCTCATGTCCCCACTTTTAGGCAACTGGCTAGCGCTGTCAGGTTAGGTGTTGTCCCGACTGACTTGGCAACTCAACCCCTCTCAATTGAGGAAATGGCACTGTTTCAAGAGGCAGTCATAGACATCTCGATTGAAATGAACAATAGCGGCGTATGGCCGCATTTTTCTGGTTCACATCTCAGAGCGGGATGGCTAGTTTTCGTCTGCTCAGACAGTGCTACTGCTGGGTGGATGCGCTTTGAGAGGATCAGAGCCAAAAGTGGACTGAGCGTGACGCTAGTGGAAGAAGGATCTTTTCCTAAGCCACACACCGTCCGTGGGTTCTTTCCACAGAGTCTGGAGCTCTCCTCAGAGAAGATTCTTGCCACAATTTTCTCGCAAAATGCCGGCTTGCAGGCTAACTCGTTGAAAGTCATTCAGAGGGAAAAGGATGGTGCGCTCCTTCACCTCGTGTTGGCGATTGACGACGCCTCCATGAAAAAGCTTAACACCTGTAAAGGTAAAATTAGCTACCGCTTTGGCCAGGTTAAGCTGATCCTTAGGAGCATCGACAAGATTTCAGCATCTGGTCGCGGTAACTCTGACAAAGAAGAAGTCGGACCTCAAGCAGCAGTCGGACATATGTATGTCCGCTCTGCAGGATCCACGACCCGTTTCTGCTAGTAGCGCCACTGGGCATGCTAGTACTAGGGGTTCCGGAACTATCCCAGCTAAAAAGGTAATTCGACCAGCCTCTTCGAACACCAGCGTCACTGGGCATGTGGTTCATAGCGGGACCGGAACTGTGTCCAAAAAGCAGGTCCCGCGACCAGCTTCTTTGACCAGCAGCGCAACTGGGCATGCTGGTCCCAACGGTTCTGGCAACAGAACTGGTAATGCGATAGCTAGATCAGTGGGTCAATACCGTAAAGGAAGTACTGTTAAACCTAGTACGTCCGGTCCTTCCAATCCAACAAGCGGTGCCACTGGGAACGCTTATCGGAGGAAAGATGAGCCAGTTAGGACTAGACCAATGGGTCATCTTAATCCGACTGCTTGCCGTAGGGGAAAGGGCCCAAAAAAAGCCCAACTACTCCGGCAAGCTAGATTCTCAAAGGAGGATTAATGAGCACTATTAGGCTAAGGACGCGTCCGCTACCCTTAGCAAGCGGTATCTCGGTCTTATCCTAGAACCTTTTTAAATATGGGGAGCCAGTGCCAAGGGCGGCTTTAACACAATCAACATAAATATTAACTTTCTTCCTATTCCAGAATTTATGACAAGAGACCTGGTGGCCCTACTTGTAGAGGTTCCGACCGAAAGTGGAACACAAAATATCGTGTGTGCCTCGGCATATTTTCCCGGCGACGACCATAACATCCCGCCCATAGGGGTCCAGCAGCTGATTAAACATTGCCAAGGCAGCAACCTACACTGCATCATAGGTTGCGATGCAAATGCGCATCATGAGGTCTGGGGCAGTAGTGGCATCAATAGAAGTTGTGAGAAGTCTTTTAGAATATCTTCTGTGCTGTCATGTAGATATTTTGAATAAAGGCTCTAAACCAACCTTCATAAATGCGATTCGCGAAGAGGTACCTGACCTCACTCTCACCAGTCCATTTATCTCAAATTTTGTTGAAAATTGGTATGCGTCTGACGAGGCCTCGATGTCTGACCACCAACACATCAGGTTCGACTTTCCGGCAAATTGTCACACGCTCCTTCTGGATATGATCCCAAGTCCACGGACTGGAATCTGTATCGGGGGCTTGTCCTCTCAAAATTAGATATGCTAGTTACATCTATCGAGTCCATAGGGGACCTAGATGAAGCAGCATACCAATTAAATGATGTGTTGCTTACTTCCTATCACGATAGCTGTATCCATAAAACCAGTTTGTGTAAACGAAAAGTTCTCTGGTGGAATTACCAGCTTGCCAAACTAAGGAAGAAAGTTAGAAAACTCTTCAAAACGCACGAAGAGTTGGGACGAATACAGGTTCACTCTTACAGAATACAACTCAGAACTGAGACGAGCGAAAACATTGCTGCAATGCCAGTAGCGACACGAATCCACAAGTCACTTGTGAAAGATCATGCTAATTGTGTAGGTTTACTAAAAAAGACTGATGGTACCTACACGACGGACCGTATGGACACTATTAGAACCTTACTTCAGATTCACTATCCAGGCTCGTCTACTGGTGTAATTCATACGTACCCGAACGCATCTGACCATAGGGTCTGCATCGCTAGTAGAGTAAATAGTTTATCCGGTAAAATTTTCAGTCCGGATAAGGTCACCTGGGCTGTAGGGTAATTGATCTCATCCTGCCGGGTTTGATTGCTTTATTTAGAGCCAGCTACAATTGGGGTTACATCCCGACAACCTGGAGACAGGCAAATGTAATCTTTATCCCCAAACCAGGCAACAGGCCTAGTGAGCTGCCTAAACCTTATAGATCCATCGAGGATTCGACCAACCAATGGATACGGGCCATGCTGGAAGGTCGAATTATTACTTCCTTATCTGGAGGAGTGTCAGTGTCTGTGACAGTGCTTTACTATACGTGTTAGAATGGTGCAGTAGAGAAGGACTATCCATCAACCCTTGCAAAACCGTTCTAGTGCCTTTTACAAAAAAAAAGACCTGTCAATCTAGGACCTATCACGATCAAAGGCACCACCTTAGTCTATTCCAGTGAGGTTAAATATCTCGGTGTCATCCTTGATAAACGGCTTAGCTGGAATTGTCATATCAACTCCGCCATTGAGCGCGCCACTAGGGACACTTGAGCCAGTAGACGCCTATACGGCAGAATTTGGGGTCTAAGTCCAAAAATGATACATTGGGTGTATACAATGATGGTAAGCCCGATTATCAAGTACGCGGCCATTGTTTGGTGGCCGAAAGTTCTTGAACGGACAACGGCAACGAAGCTTCACCTGCCCTACGGCAGCTTTACATAGAACCGGTTGTTGGGCTCTCTCCGTTACAAATCTTCATTAGGAAGACGGCCGCTAGATGCGCTATCAAACTGCAACTAGAATACAAGTATAAATCAGGCGACCATGTGGGACACCTGAAAATTCTTGACTCAATTCCCAAAAAGGACATGTTCTGTACTATCCCCGACATTATGGTCACGGAGTACTGTTTCGGAAGATTATTTGAGGTAGAAATATTGGACCGTGCAAACTGGTCTAATGGTGTTCCGACACTGGATTCTAGAGGTCTGGTCTGGTACACAGACGGATCAAAGATGGAAACTGGTGTCCCACGGTTTTCCAGGCTGAACTCCATGCCATCGAGATCTGCGCTAAGATAAACCTGGATACAGGTATTAAAGGCGCTAGGATATATATCCTTTCAGATAGCCAGGCAGCACTTAAAGCGCTGTTGTCCAACTTAATGGACTCTTTATCAGTTAAATGCTGCTACGATGCACTACAATCTCTTGCCAGACACAACAAGCTGAAACTTGGTTGGGTCCCTTTTTTTATACCCTATCCTAAGGGTATATTAAGTTTGACACATAGTTTGTAACATAGAGAAATAATCGAGATAGACCCTATAAAGTATATATATTCGTGATCAGCATCAATAGCGAAATCGATTGAGCGATGACCGTCCGTCCGGCCGTATGTCACCGCTTTTTGGGCCTTAAATTTTGAGCTAGGACGATGAAATTTCATATCTGGGCTTCTGAGAAAAAGATACAGTACAATTGTAAAAATGTTTGAAATCCGCCCACTGCCACGCCCACTTTTTCATAACTTCACTAAATTATATGAAACCGGAAAATTTTGTTAAAACCAAATATTTAGGTATTCAGATTCCCTACAATCCGCCCATACAAAAGTTTTGGCCACGCCCACTTTTTGGGGGCGTTTTCATCATAAAACCGATTTTTGGGCCTTACATTTTTAACTAGGACGCTGAAATTTCATATCTGGGCTTCTGACGAAAAGATACAGTAGAAGTGTAAATTTTTTTTACATCCGCCCACTGCCACGCCTACTTTTTTATAACTTCACTAAATTATATGAAACCGAAAAATTTTGTTAAGACCAAATATTTGGGTATTTAGATTCCCTACAATTCACCCATAGAACAGTTTTGGCCACGCCCACTTTTTGGGGGTGTTATCATATAAAAACCTATTTTGATAAAATTATACATGTAACATCCTTAAACGTTCGACATTATAGCTATATTTGAGTACAAAATGCAATTTGGCCACGCCCACTTTATAGATAGGAGGATAGGGTATCATACGATCCGTTCCAGACGGATTGTAGCTTTTCTGTATGTTTTTTTTTTGGTTGCGCCAGGGAGTTGGGGAATCTTCTAAAGATGCCAGTAGCTCGCGCTAGTGGCATGCACGATTCATATACCTGGTCCTGACATAAGTCAGCCGATACATGCCTACGTACTAAACCTCACCCCCATACACAGACTTCAAGAATTCCCCCCACGGGACTGCCGTTAGGTATTACTTCGCGGGGTTGGTTAGCAAATCAAGCTATTCGTCTTGTGTCACCTGTTTCTGAGGCTTCTGCTGCTTCTGTTGCTTTTCTTAGCCTCTCTATTCTCCGCAGCTCATTTTGTAGCGTTGTTATGAAGCAACATACTGCCATCCAGTTCTCCTCCGACCGCAACATGTGATCGATGAGTAACGACGGGCGGGGCAGAGTAATTCTCCATGCCGTGAAACGTGTGCAGTAAAATACTGCGTGCTCCGTATCTTCGTCTTCGTCTGGACATTCCGGGCAGGATGAAGAGCTGTCATGTCCGAATCTGTGGAGATACCTGCGATAACCGCCGTGACCAGACAGGAACTGCGTAAGATGGTAGTTGCAGTCCCCATGCGTTCGATTTATCCAGTCTTTGATTGTCGGTATCAGTTTGTATGTCCATCTGCCTTTGGTTGTATTGGACCAACGAGCTTGCCACATAGCTGCTGATGCTGCCTTTTCTTCCATTTTAATCATTTTGATGCCACTGACGTCGTGGTGGCTCAGCGTTCTTCTATTGTATATCCTCAGCATCTCATCTGCAAGGATATCGATGGGGACCATTCCAGCTATAACAAAGGCGGCCTCGTCTGAGATGGTTCGAAAGACGCTGATTGTCCGTAGCGCACAGAGCCTGTATGTTGACGAGGGTCTCCTTTTGGTCTCCTTCGTCCTTAGTGCTTGCGCCCAGACTGGGGCGGCATATAACAAAACTAAGGTGATAACTCTTGAGAGTAAAATCCTTCTGGCATATCCAGGTCCACCGACATTAGGCAGTATGCGCGCGAGGGCTCCCTGTATTTGCGATGTTTTTTTGGCAAAATAATCAACATGCATTTTGAATTGCATTTTGTTGTCCAGCAGAAGCTGTTAAATACCTAGGAGTATTTAACAGCTTCTTTGGACTTGATGGTTTGGTTACCAACCTGAAAATTAGCGAATTCAACTGTTTTCCGACTGGTTATAAGGACAGCTTCTGTTTTTTGGTCGGCCAGTTCCAGTCCAGCGGATACCAGCCAGTCTTTAATCCGGGCAATTGCTTCATTTGTAGCTGACTCTACTGCGCTGATCTGTTTAGCTACTGTTACGACGGCAATGTCATCAGCGAATCCAATTATCGTTACTCCGCCAGGTAGCGCTAGTCCTAGGACTCCGTCGTACATGATGTTCCACAGTAGCGGCCCTAAAACCGATCCCTGTGGGACTCCCGCCGTCACGTTGTAGTATTTTACTCCTTCATCGGTATTATACCTCAGCTTCCTGTTGTTGAAATAGTTGGTCACTATACGCAGCAAGTAATATGGCGTATCCATCCTAGCAAGTGATCTCCTAATAAACGACCAGTTCGCAGAGTTAAATGCGTTTTTAATATCCAGCGTTACTACTGCACAGTACTCCTTTGTGCCGTAGAGCCATCTTTCTCCTTCGATAGCGCCTTTTGCAATATCGACTACTGCTCTTATGGCATCGACAGTAGATCGCGCTTTTCTAAAGCCAAATTGATGATCTGAGAGGGCTCCTTTCTCTTCTGCCACTGTGAGTAATCTATTGTAGATTATCCTCTCGAAGATCTTTCCCATTGTTGCGGTAAAATTTACCACAACAAGGACCACTCTATGCGCATTCCTTCGCTCCCTCTTCTCTTCCATTGCCTCTGCAAAATTCTGATAAAGTGGAGGGCAGCCATGGTCCCACCAGCCATAGGCCCACTTCCTCAGCATTTTGCATTGGCAATCAACATAGGTTACCTGAGGCTGAGATGATGATGGAGACAGGCGGTCTCTCTCCCAACCAGGGACAAGAGAGATGATGATGTCCCCAGAAGCGACCGACCACAAGTTAAAGGAGGGGACACATACATGAGACAGGGACAGCCGATACCGAGCGACACTGCAACATAAACAACAAGATCCACAAATACAATTACATGAAACACATAATCACGACATCGAGAGGAGGAGACGGACAGTCCCAAGAGTACGAGGAGAACGAACACATAAATCTATACATCCATATACAATACCTACGAACACTCGGCGATCGAAGAGAGGGAACGGACGGTCCCAGAGCGCGAAACATATAACAACACATCACAAACTACCCTTAGATGACAACGTTTACCAATACACCACAAACTACGACAACTTGACAGCGAGAGAGAGAGAGAGAGAGAGACAGAGAGGACGGAAGGTCCTATAATACAGTACGACGCATCACAACACACCGTAACATCACGAGGCGTTACACTCACCTACACAACATACTAACACGATACTGCGAACAGGAACATACTATCGCAACACAAATACATAAACGTCACACTCATCAACTCAACACACCAATGCGATACTGCGAGGAGGGACGGACTATCCCTACTCGCAACACAATCACATACTCAACACAAAACATCACATTCATCATCACATAACAATCAGCACCAACTTCGCACTGACAGAAAGAGGACGGGCGGTCCTAAAACGTGTACATCAACGACGATACATTGAACACGACCAAGAGCTGTGACGCACCGACCAAAGCGGATTCTGGAGGAGATCATCAATGGCCGAGAGCCCAACCTATCTCATGACTTTTGTGCGGGGTGGCACGTCATCAGCCCGTCCCCATTCCCAAAATCTGCGCGAGATTCCACCGGAATAAATTAAGTTTTCGCGATAGTTTGACACCCGGGTCCTCAATCGCTTCTTTCTTCTCGCTCGGGGTCCAACGAAAGCCGTTGTTTGACAAGGTAATTTTGAATAAACATTTAACCCTTGCATCCTTACTTTTCCTCCTTTTTGCAAATACTCGAGTGGGAGAATGCCCACATTCAATAATTTGAAAGTAGTGGTGACGACCTTCACTTGGGTATTGAGCACGTAGTTGCCAGAGTAGTTTAATGGAAATGCCTCACTCGACCCGCTGAACTGCCATGGGTGGCGAATTTGGAGAGTCAGGGGAAATGATATAGATAACGACTAGCGGAGGTTCAAAAACGGTTGCCTTCTCCAGCAAATGAGCGGAGCTTGGCGAACAAAGCCGTGATTAGACCCGCTATGGCGGAAAAGCGGAAATCTATGCATGTGTGCGAGAGACTCTCGGGTTGAGTGGGCAGAGTACGAAGTTGAACAACTACTTCTTGGTTGACCACTGACAGAGTTGAATATCAAAGTGAAGAGTAGTGCCGAGTAGTTTTTTTTTGAACAAAAGAGTGATAGCGAGGAGGAGAAAAGAGTGATAGTGAGGAGGAGGAAAAGTGATAGTGAGGAGGAGAAAAATAGGAGCAGCCGAGACATAAACATACAGAAAAGCTACAATCCGTCTGGAACGGATCGTATGATACCCTATCCTCCTCTCTATAAAGTGGGCGTGGCCAAATTGCATTTTGTACTCAAATATAGCTATAATGTCGAACGTTTGACGATGTTACATGTAAAATTTTATCAAAATCGGTTTTTTAATGAAAACGCCCCCAAAAAGTAGGCGTGACCAAAACTGTTCTATGGGTGAATTGTAGGGAATCTGTATACCTAAATATTTGGTCTTAACAAAATTTTTCGGTTTCATATAATTTAGTGAAGTTATGAAAAAGTGGGCGTGGCAGTGGGCGGATTTCAAAAATTTTTACACTTGTACTGTATCTTTTCCTCAGAAGCCCAGATATGAAATTTCAGCGTCCTAGTAAATAATTGAAGGCCCAAAACTCGGTTTTGTGATGAAAACGCCCCCAAAAAGTGGGCGTGGCCAAAACTTTTGTATGGGTGGATTGTAGGGAATCTGAATGCCTAAATATTTGGTCTTAACAAAATTTTTCGGTTTCATATAATTTAGTGAAGTTATGAAAAAGTGGGCGTGGCAGTGGGCGGATTTCAAAAATTTTTACACTTGTACTGTATCTTTTCCTCAGAAGCCCAGATATGAAATTTCATCGTCCTAGCTCAAAATTTAAGGCCCAAAAAGCGGTGACATACGGACGGACGGACGGACGGACGGACGGACGGACGGACGGACGGACGGACGGACGGTCATCGCTCAATCGATTTCGCTATTGATGCTGATCACGAATATATATACTTTATAGGGTCTATCTCGATTATTTCTCTATGTTACAAACTATGTGTCAAACTTAATATACCCTTAGGATAGGGTATAAAAATAGCGAGGAGAAGGAAGTTTTCTCTTTTAATTTTTTTTTGTTGTGCGTTTAGTGGGAAATTGTTCTCTATTGTTCCGGTTGGATCTCGTTCCGCAATCTTCCCGGAAAAAGCGGGACGCGCGACCCATTAAAATTAAATATTTTCCGTTCGGGACCGCGCGATAACGGGCCACCCCCAACGGCGATCTTCTTTAACTTTTTTTTTCGTCGGTTCTTTTTTTAATTAAACTCGTCAATTGGTTTAATTTTTTTTTAACCGACCAGTAACTTGTTTTCTTTTTCCTTTTTTTTTTAAACCCCTTTTGCATAATATACCCTTGTGTAAACTTCCTTCTGAAGTTTACACGTAGTTGATAATTTTCTTTAATAAAACTGCCGTCGCTCCAACTGAGCTTTATAACGAGGTAACACTTGTGTTTGATTTTTCTTTCCAGTTTCCCCAATCATAATTTCCATTCCCAAAGGTTTCCTGGTCTTCCTTTTATTCCAAAGACCTGGTGGCGCCCCTTTCTCTTTCCCACACACACGTTGTTTTATTTTCCCTTTCAGCGAACCCACCCCAGCTGAGTGGCCGGTGAGCAGCTTCCAACGAGCTGCAGTTGCACTTGATCTTCTTCGGTGCGATCATCTGTGGCTATTTTGACGTTTCGCCACCGATCGTCCACCACGTTGTTTTTTTTTTCTCTGCAGTTTAATTTGGGAATTACACCCATCAGGTGGTGTCGGATTTTCTTTTTTTTGTAATTGTTTTTTTTTTTCTCCTGGAATAAGTACAACACCATTGTGTCCAGTAGGCATATTGGGCGATAGGACGATGGGTCTCCTGCAGGCTTCTTTCCTTTTGGTAGAAGGACCAAATGCTGCATTTTCCATTTTTCGGGAAAGGTTCCTTCTTCAAGGCACTTCTGCATCGTCATTATGAAGAGATCTGATCTCCTTTTTACGGCCGCCTTTACTGTCTTATACGGGATGCCGTCGGGTCCGGGCGGTTGGTGTCGCCTATCTTGCTGCATGCCTTAATCAGCTCCTACAAAGAAATTTGTGGAATATCCGCTGGACTGACCTCTCTTATGATGCTGCACATAGTAGATGGTATTTGGGGGAAGAGGTGCTCTACTATGGATCTCAGCATTATTGGACATGTTATTGGAGGGGTCCTATAACCCCTCGGTTTGGTCATTACCATTCTGTATGCTGAGCCCCAAGGGCTAATGTCGGCTTCCTCACAGAGACGCTTGAAACATGCGGTTTTGCTCCCCTTGATTGCTCTATTTAAATTGCGTCTTGCCAATTTAAAAGTTTCCAGACATTGTTGGAAATCTGGTCTCCTTCTTGATCGCTGGACTTTGCGCCGGGATTGTAGACATTTTGCCCGAAGTGTTTTTATTTCCTCGGTCCACCAGTAACACGGTGACGCCCTCCTGCTGTTCGTCCTTCTAGGCATTGATGCATCGCACGCGGTGGTGATGGTGGTTGTGAAGCGATGTGCGGTTAAATCGCCGTTCAACATGTCTTCGAACATATCCTTATCGAAGGTTCTGTCATTCCACTTTGGACCCGTAAGTTTTGGGGGCAGGGCTGGTTTCTTTTCTTTTATTTCCAGTATTATCACTTGGTGGTCACTGTGCGAGTATTCCTCACTGACCCTCCACTTTATGGTTTGCAGGATGGAATTGCTGGTGATATCGATGATGGAGCCTGTTCCAGCCTTCCGATAAGTGTTTGCGCGACCCTTGTTAGCGATGCCTATCGATAGGGGGGCGAATGTTTCCAGTAGGGCCTGTCCTCTGGTGTTGGTGAGTTTGCTGCCCCACTCTGTTGCCCATGCATTAAAATCACCTGCAATGACCATTGGGGCTCTCTGAAGCGCATCCGCGGTTAGATTGTCCAGCATTAGTTGGTATTCGCTGGCCGTCAAGCTGGGTCTTGCGTAGCAACTATAAAAATGGATCCCATTTATTTTCGCTCGCACGAAGCCTTCTGTTTGGTTGCTTGTTTCTTGGAAAGCATGGCGCCCACATATCCATATTGCCGCTTGTTTTGCTTTGTCGTAGATCCAGTTACTGTTCTGGTCAGGAGATTTATAGGGCTCGCTGATTATGACGACGTCTGCTCTTTCGTCCTTGGCCGTCTGTGCTAGGATGTCTTGAACTATTCTACAGTGATTAAGATTTATCTGTAGTATCTTCATGGTCCTTTGCTTGTAATTGCTCTCCGGAACACTGCGCATCTGCTACTGCCAGCTACGTGATTCGCGTTCTCCTGATCCTCGATACAGCCTCTCCAATCGCCTCCAACTTTGTGTCCGCTTTTATGCTGCGAAGTATTTCAGCATAGGATAGTTCTCCCTTGGCCTCTATGATGATGGCGTCCGGTTTTCCTTTGGTCTTAGGGTTCTCTCTCTTTTTTATTGGTTCTTGGCGGCTGACCTTTGACCATACGCCATCCTCTGCTTTCCGCTTCTTGCTCGTGCGAGTAGATTGCTGTTTAGCGGCAGTTGCCGGGGTTCCCAAAACTGTCTCAACCCGTTTCTCTTTTTGTTTTTGTTTTCTCGTTGGGGGGAGTTCTGGTTTTCGCTTCGTATTCATTGCTAGTAGGTCCCCACTCGAAGCCGCTATCAATGTTCGGATGTGTAGTCACCTAGGGATCCCATGGTTATCTATGCAAGCAGTGAGGCCATGCAAGGGTTGGCACAAGCCCTTATGAGGTTTTGTGTCAGAGCCGGATCGGTGCTAAACAGGAATGCTACATCTGTACCTACACCACCAACTTAATGGTGACGAAACATTGAACGTACTTTGAGGCCTGCCAAGGTTTTAACGGGACGGGGGCGCTTGCAGCATTAGCCTGAAAGCCATTTCCGCAAAATTTCAGTCTTGCTTGCTCAGGTAACAGAATACTACAAACGTCGGCCCTTATAGCTATCATTTTCCGTTCGTTTTCCAGTATGCCATAATTAAGACCTTACTGGGCTCGGTCTTAATGGGAACCGCTTGTGGTTCACCTTTTTCTTAATTTATTATTTTACGCCCACATAGTGGTGTATAGTAATAAAACATTTGTAATTTTTTTATTAATGCAGTCACCCTTAATGCAGTCACCCTTTCGGAGTTGGGAACTGCGCGTCCCACGGTGTGGCGGGTACATCTGGATCTCGCCAATTTCTTTAGACTGTATCACCCGTTGTCACCTTATAAGGTGGGAAGCACATACAAAGAAGACGGTGCTTACTCGTCTTGTCACAGAAAGTTCATAGGGGTTCCGTTGACCTTTTCAGCCACGTCCTCCTTCTCTGGTTGGGTCCCTGGTCATCAAGGAATTGTAGGCAACGAAATTGCAGATGAACTAGCTAGGACTGGCTCAGAATCTTCATTGGGCCTGAACCTTACTGTGGTGTCAACTGCGCTACTGCCACAGCGCTGATTAATACTTGTGAACACTAACTTCGTCTGGCCCACTGGGAAAATCTTCCGGGGCTGAGACAATCCAAGCGATTAATCAGGCCTTTTTCCTACAAGGAAATCCTTAATCTAGATAAGGAAAGCATTAGAAAGCTGGTGAACTTTCTCACAGGCCACTGCAGCATGCGTTACCACCTTAACAAACTCAATCTGTGCCCAGAAATGGAATGTAGGTTCTGCTTAGAAGATGATGAATCCTCTGAGCACATTCTATGTCAATACCCAGCATTACATTCGTTAAGGAGGCGTATTTTCCACAAAAAAATGTGTTCATCAGCAGAGCTGAAGTACTCCGCTGCTAAAGACGTACTATCATTCATAAGGGACGTGGAACGTCTCCTGGCTTACTATTACCCTTTCTCACAATAGATCTTCTTAGGTCGCAGTCATATGGGCAAGGGTCATTAAAAAAAAAGGCTCAACTTGACCAATGGCTCTGCAAGTACCAGAAGCGATTTTATGGTGATTGATTCCGTGCGATATGGTTTTTTAAGCCCGGCTATAATAGGCTACTACATGCTGTTGTCCATCTATCCGTTGCAATAATATTGCCCCAAATCGATAGAACTTGCATCCGTGTGGAGCTCCGTTTCTCAGTTTGGAACGAAAATAACTAGCACTGGTCGTTTTGTTAATTGCAAAATGATGTAATGCATGGCCTCTTCACACTCTTAGGTCCATTGGAATTTTATTTCTTGTTTAGTTAATGACGCGTTGCACTTAGTTTTGGCTGCAAACTCCGGTATAAATTTATGAAAATAATTCGATAACCCCATAAATTGCCGTACTTCCCTTACATTTGTTGGCACAGGTGACCTGACGAGTGCATCTACCTTGGATTTCCTCGGCCTTATTCCCTCAGAATATCTCTCGTCCTAGATATTTTATTTTTGACTGGAGGAAGTGAAACTTTTCAACATTAAGCGAGAATCGGCAATCGGTCAACGCTTTCAGGACTGCATCTAGCCGTTCTAAACCCTCGGATACTGTTTTTGATGGTATTAAGACGTCATCTAAGTAGACTAGTGCAATGGTATCTTTGAGGTCAACTAGAGCTTTATTGATGGCTCTTTGAAATATAGCAGCAGTGTTGGCCAACCCGAAGGGTATTCGCAAGTATTCGATATGTCCATATGTATATATGTCCATCTGGCGTTACGAAAGCTGTTCTCTCTATGGAATCTTCTGCCACTGGTATTTGGTAAAAACTGGCGGCCATATCTAACGAGGTATAGTAGCAATTCCCAGATAGTCGATCGAGTTGGTCTTCGATCCTGGGTACTGGAAATCGGTCCTTTACTGTGATGCGGTTAAGGGCCCTGTAGTCAACATAGGCGATTTTTGTCATTTTTCTTTTTTACCAACACGATTGGACTAGCAAAAGGTGACTGAC
The DNA here is from genome assembly GCA_905220385.1 of Xylota sylvarum. NCBI lineage: Eukaryota > Metazoa > Arthropoda > Insecta > Diptera > Syrphidae > Xylota > Xylota sylvarum. The sequence goes on from LR999960.1 coordinate 19,004,215, forward strand.
TATCTCTTATAATACTATGGGCCTTCAAAACAGCTATGACCTCGCTTACAACCTGGCGGTCAGAAAATGACATTCGATACGGTCTATAAAAAATGGTGGAATTTGTATGCAACTCAGTCACCAATACCCTGGATGGTAAGAAAATGAGTTGACCTCTCTGCGCGTAGTTTTTTTTTTAGCAATATCGGATCTTATTAATGAACAATCGGACCCAGTATCCAGGAGACAATGACAAACAACACCATTAATAACAGCGATCGTATAACTACCAGCCTTGTTAATATCGCTACATAGACTAATGTTTCTCCTATCTGCACGTTGTTTAGCCCAACAGGTGTCGTGGCCTGCTTTGCCGCAGAAACCACAATTGTTAAAAGCCGTTTTAGATTCTGCTGATGTTTGCATATTTTGAGTCGATTGCAATGAGGATTTCTGGGTGCAATTTGATCTGATGTGCCCTATTGTGCCACAACCAAAACAGTTCTTATCGGTAGCTGTACGTGGACGCTTCGATGCAAACATTGGGCCATCAGATTGCCTAGAAGTATAAGGATCCTCGGAAGTACCTGTATCTCTGGTTCTCCGTTGATGTTTGTCGAATTCTCTTCTGCGACGGGACTAGGGTTCCCAACCATTCTCTTTTTTGGAGGACAGTTCTCCTTTTCAACAACTTCTCCTCCCGTCCTCCTATTGCTCGTAAAGCAAACAAAATAAAAATGGGATTAAAAACTGTTTTTCTTTTTCTTACGACTATTTTTATTGCACGCACCCATTTTCGATGATTTGGCTGGTTGTAGCCTTTTTCGGTAATGACTCTGTTATACAAAACTTGCAGACTGGATTTAGTCATCTTTAATTTTCCACGAATAAGGAATATATTATCGTTCCTAAGGAGGCTATGCAACTTATTATATTCCTTTATCCCGACCGACGTTTATTGGTGGTGGTAGGCGAAATTGCACTCAAAGTTGTTTTTCTTGCTGTTCTTTTTGCTTTTCTTCTTTTACAGACTCGACTTAGAGCGAAGAACCAGATCTTTGTTTCCTACTAAGTCTTTTCTTAGGGACCCTATTTTTATCCCGCGCTTGGTTTTCTTCGTCGGTGTGATATTTCTGACTAGCTAACCGTGGTGGAGTACATTCGTTTATCTATTTCTTAAGATCTTGATAGAGTAGATAGATCCATTTCATTAAGCTTGATTCGGAGTGCTTTATTTTCTTCCTCAAAGCTTTTTAATTTCGCTGAATCCCGATTTTCGCTCTCTGGCGATAGATTTTTTTCCCGTGGTTATTTGATGTTGGTGGCGGAGATCGAGACCCCTTTAACTTTTTGTAAAAGGGTCATTGCAATAAGTGGCTCTCCTCAGAATCCGTATAGCCGACCTCCGAAGAGGGTACATTTTCCAGTAAAGCTAGACTGCCACCTGGGGTACTAAATCTTGTCGTTTTGTTTTTTTCATACGTATAAACTTGGTATACGGAAGTTGGATTGTAGTCGCCTCTTACAACAGGCATGCCTACTTCGGGTATATTATAACCCCTACCGGAAGGAGCTACAATAAAACTAATGCTTTTCACAACAGTTGAATTGATTTGCTTTCATTTACCTTTTGTTTGCGTCGCAATTTCTTAAAATTCCTATATTTTTTACCCTTTCGTCGATACACACCGATTGACATTTCCAAACGACAAAAATAAAATCGAAAAAATTTCAGAAAATCTGAACATCCAGATTGCCGTAACACGTCACCTCTTCGCTTTCTCAATTGTCTGTAAACGTCAAAAAAAATGTAAACCTTCAGTCCTATGTGAACATGGTCGATCATTCATCTGGCATTTCCATATTTCCAGCAAGTGTCACTTTTAAATCAAACAAAAGTTGCAACAAGCTTCTGTTTTCCAGTCCCACGGTTTGTGAATTTTGTCATTTATTCATTTATGTGTTCCGCTGATTTACTTTATTTTTGTTTTTGTAATTAAATTAATAAATAATTATTTATAGAAATTTATAGAAATATATTTACATTACTATTTTAAACAATAAATGCAAAGAACTGACCTAATTCTAGTACAATCGGTGTCCTTCTTTTGTTTCAATCAAAGTTGGGAACCCTAGTGAGATACCATCTGGACCAGCGAAATTGTTTATGTTAAGATCTTTAAGTACTCTTGCCATTGTTCCGAATGGCTCCAGATTGGCATGGTTGATAACAGATCATCCGCACCGCGCAACAAAGCATGGTGTAGTAGAGGTTATGATGCAGTTCGTAAGACAGAAGTATTGGCCTGGCAACGAGTTGGCAACGAGTTAAAAAGAGCAATAGAAAAATGAACAGACAAGAGGGCAGTGGCTTATCTCAGTAGTAAGGGTACAGAATGGGGCTTCATGATTCCAGCAGCACCTCATCAAGGAGGGATCTATGAAGCCGCAGTAAAGTCGATGAAATACCATCTAAAAAGGATAGTAGGTTTGAAGGTGTTCCCATACGAGCAACATTCGACGCTACTGGTACAGATCGAAGCTATACTAAACTCTAGGCCGATCCATCTCTTAAGTGATGACCCAGATGATATACAGGCCCTCACCCCAGAACAGTTCTTAGTGGGTGAATACAGAATGCTTGTCCACTCTTCAGCAAAGGAAGGTGCGGCGTAGAGATAAAGAGTAGTTGAAGGTCGAAGAGCTAGTCACTTTGGCGAACGAAGGGTTCACCCCAGCATATTGGGCGCTCGGCAGAGTATGTGAGCTCATCATCAGTAAGGACAGCAGTTGTTATTAGAATGTGTAGCCTGATTTGAGTTTATTAATGTATAAAAATTATATGGAAAATTGTAAATTTGCTGGCACTGTATCGAATCACTCATCCGTGAGTGGTATTTCCCACTCACGTATGGGCGTTTTATTTAATATGAGCAGACTTGCAGCTTTCAACTCTTACCGAATGGAAAGCTGCATGTGAAACTCAGTCTCATTAGAGCCAGACGTATATAGTAAAGAGTGAAATAAAGTTAAAGTATAGTCGGGTATTTGTATTTTTTTCTGAGTCTAAACACAATGGTGTTTTTATTCCTGGAATTATACAACACGTCTAATCTCGCTTATAGCACATTTCATAAACAGCAAGCCTTTATTTTTTGTTCAAGCCATAAAAGTTTGGAATTCTTTGCCTTTGGTAATTCCATCTTGTAACTCCGACTCTATTTTTCAAAACATGATTCTGAATTATGTATATAGTTATACAATGTATTACTATACATTGATGTTACAAAAGAAAACACGAAATCCCATTGATGATTACACATATATCTTTATTAGCTTCTTGTTGGTGCCTTCCAATCAGGCTACTTACAACTTAGTAACTAGCTCCTAGACTACATACATCCCACGCCGAAGAACCTATCGTCATCTTCGAGAAGATGATGAGAGAGACCCAAGATCAAGAGAAAAGACTTGTAAGCCACGCTTGGTGTTTGATGACGAAACGACGAGCGTGGCGGTGAAAGGGTTTGAAGTGGGTGGGGCTATTGTAATTTATAAGAGAGTGCAGTAATAGCATTCTATTATATAACAATATAAAACATAACCCGATCAATAACGTTTTTAATTAAAAATGTAATGAAATACTTATGGAAAATTTAATGATATGAACTTGCTTGTATTAAATATGATAAATGTTATTATTTTATGTACAAATAATAAAAGTATAATTCTTAATGAATAAAAATAATTGAATAAAAAAATAATAATTTCTCCACATGATGTCTTCCATTGTAATTTAATCTTCATCTGTTTATACCCTATTCAAAGGTATATGTACATATGTAGTTTGTAACATAGAGAAATAATCAAAACAGAGCCTATAAATATTAAACATACATATATTCGTGATCAGTATCAATAGCGAAGGCAATTTAGCCATGTTCGTCCATCAATCCATATGCTATAAGCTTTTTGGGACTTGAATTTTCAGTTAGGAGGATGAAATTTCATATTAGGGCTTTTGACAAGGAGAAACAGTATAAGTGTCTACTACGCCTACTTTTTCGTATCTTCACTATTTTACATGAAATCGAAAAATTTTGCTAAGACCAAATATTTATATATTCAGATATTCACATTCTCTACAATTCGCCCATACATTGTCTTTAGCCACACATATTTGTTTAAGGGCGTTTCTATTAAAAAACATACAGAAAAGCACAATCCGTCTGGAACGGATCGTATGATACCCTATCCTCCTTTCTATAAAGTGGGCGTGACCAAATTGCATTTTGTGCTCAAATATGGCTACAAAGTTGAACGTTTGAGGGTGCTACATCTTAAATTTCATGAAAATCGATTTTTTGATAAAAACGCCCCTAAAAAGTGGGCGTGGCCGAAACTTTTGTACAGATGAATTGTAGGGAATCTAAATGCCTAAATATTTGGTCTTAACAAAATATATAATTTGATAACTTGATCAGCATCAATAGCGAAATCGATTGAGCGATGACCGTCCGTCCGTCCGTATGTCACCGCTTTTTGGGCCTTAAATTTTTAGCTATGACGATGAAATTTCATATCTGGGCTTCAGTACTACAGTACAAGTGTAAAAATGTTTTAACTCCGCCCACTGCCACGCCTACATTTTCTTAACTTTACTAAATTATATGAAACTGAAAAATTTTGTTAAGACCAAATATTTAGACATTTAGATTCCTTACAATTCACCCATACAAAAGTTTTGGCCACGCCCACATGTTGTTGGCGTTTTCATAAAAAAAATGATTTTAATGAATTCGTCCATCCGTAAGTCACCGCTTTTTGGGCCTTAAACTTAGACCTAGGACGATGAAATTAAATATTTGGGCTTCTGAGAAAAAGATACAGTACAAGTGTAAAAATTTTTGAAATCCGCCAACTGCCACGCTCACTTTTTCATAACTTCACTAAATTATATGAAACCGAAAAATTTTGTTAAGACCAAATACTTAGGCATTTAGATTCCTCACAATTCACCCATACAAAAGTTTTGGCCACGCCCACTTTTTGGGCGCGTTTTAATAAAAAAACCGATTTTGCTGAAATTTTACATGTCACATCCTCAAACGTTCGACGTTATAACCATATTTGAGTAGAAAATGCAATTTGGCCACGCCCACTTCATAGAAAGGAGGATAGGGTATCATACGATCCGTTCCAGACGGATTGTAGCTTTTCTGTATGTTTTTTATTTATACTTATACACATATGCATGTACTTCATTCACATACATACATACATACAAGTATGGAGCGGGAAAGTGGACGACTTGATCAAATCCAATCAGTGTTAGTACATGCCGTGCAGATAGTGACCTGTTACTTGCACACAAAATGAATTCTAAATCTTCATTTGATTTTAGGTGGTGAAAGAAAAAGTGTGTTTTCAGTACAAAAAGTAAAAAAATAAAAACTTTGTATTTTCTTGATATCTGTAACGTGGTAAGTAGAAAAAGTTTATGTTACGTAATAATATTGATATTCGACTTTGTTAATATTAGCATAAGACCATGCTGGCATGTACGATTATTTTACAAAAGTTATTAACCTTAATTTGTTAAAAAACGTGAACGGGAAACTTGAGACAGTTGCCGAAGGGAGAGTGGCTCAAGTCTGCCTTTGTTCTGATTAAATGTCATATAAGTGTTTTGAACGCAGGTATTTAATTTTATTTTCAGTTATTGTAACTGCTATGTGCATATAAGAAAAAAGAAGGAGCGGCAAGAAGGAATAGGATTCCCAAAGATGTACTTATCTTATGTTTTTAATTTTTTATACATTTTTTGTAATTTGTTTTTTTTTTTTTTTCTTCATAAAATCGTTAAACAGAACTTTTTATTTATTGATAATACCACAAAACAATAAAAATAAATTATTTGTTTTATTGTTTTGCTCGTAGAATTCGAATCTCCCCAAGGGGTGTTCAAGTTTCCCGGTGGGGCAGGAGACTTGATCCAAAAATCTGTTTTCAAACATTTGGCTTTGGGCAAAAATCTCTTGCCTTTAGTTAAAGTTTATAAGACTTTTCGTAAAGTAGATAAATGTAGTATTAAAAGATGAATGGAACTTGTGGCTGAGATTAATAGAAAAGTTTTTATGAGCGATTTAAAAAAATTTATGTGTACCTACTGTAGTAGTAGGTGTAACAAACAAAACTTTCATTGACGTATGTATGTACATATGTACGTATATACTTGAATTAAGTTCTACAGTTCTAAGCACGCAAATTGCATAAAATCTACTTTCAGATATAGGAGGATATGAGTGACGTTGGCAGAAATTGATTTCGGTTTAACGAAAGGATTTCTATAGCCTGCTTAATTGAAAGGCGATGGAGAGAGACGTTGCATTTAAACCAGGATATTGAAAAATTTGCTTCATAAATGTCCTGGTAAGATTTATGGCATTATATGCGATAAGGAATTTGCATATTATCAGATTCTAAATATTTTCTTATATTAAATCTACAACTACAGGCCTATTAAAGTTAAAAAAAATAATGATTAAATCTATCTATATTAAGCGCTCATTCAAGTACACATATGTATGTGTGTGTACACATAACCCATCGACTACGAAAAGTGCTTATGTAACCACGTCTCAAATGTCAAGCGCTCTTAAGCAGTGCTTACCCGTAAGATTTTATACGGATTTTCTACGGACATGTACAAAGTATGCACACATCTATCAAGGAATCTCTTGAAGTAGAGTCGATGTTGACACATTGTACACATGTCATTATACAAGTGACTTCCTGTGTGTTTATCCTCCCCCAATCATTATTCCATGTTTGATGTCGACTGTTCAAAATTTTACATTACTCTTTTCTGTAAAGGACTACTAGATTAAGATGAGTGACGTGGGTTAAGTTCGTATAAGTGTTGCTTCCCTATAGAATGCCAACTTAACATTCTTCAACTCTGCGACTGCTCTCACTGACTTATATTGTTATTTGTGTATACCTATACGTAAATTTTTTAGAAGAACAAAACATGAAGCCGCGCCAGAAAAAATTATACTGCCATACTTCAGAAAATGTTTTCTTCATTTGTTGTAATGATATCATTTCCATGTATCAGAATTGATGCTCAGTTGGGAATATCTTCGTTGCTGGAAAACTGATGACGAGAGATTATGAATACCCTTACAAATGCATTTGCGTACATTGCTTAGAAAAATTCTTTATACCCTATCCTAAGGGTATATTAAGTTTGACACATAGTTTGTAACATAGAGAAATAATCGAGATAGACCCTATAAAGTATATATATTCGTGATCAGCATCAATAGCGAAATCGATTGAGCGATGACCGTCCGTCCGTCCGTCCGTATGTCACCGCTTTTTGGGCCTTAAATTTTGAGCCAGGACGATGAAATTTCATATCTGGGCTTCTGAGAAAAAGATACAGTACAAGTGTAAAAATTTTTGAAATCCGCCCACTGCCACGCCCACTTTTTCATAACTTCACTAAATTATATGAAACCGAAAAATTTTGTTAAGACCAAATATTTAGGCATTCAGATTCCCTACAATCCACCCATACAAAAGTTTTGGCCACGCCCACTTTTTGGGGGCGTTTTCATCACAAAACCGATTTTTGGGCCTTAAAGTTTTAACTACGACGCTGAAATTTCATATCTGGGCTTCCAAGAAAAAGATACAGTACAAGTGTAAAATTTTTTTACATCCGCCCACTGCCACGCCTACTTTTTTATAACTTCACTAAATTATATGAAACCGAAAAATTTTGTTAAGACCAAATATTTGGGTATACAGATTTCCTACAATTCACCCATAGAACAGTTTTGGCCACGCCCACTCTTTGGGGGCGTTATCATCAAAAAACCTATTTTGATAAAATTTTACATGTAACATCCTCAAACGTTCGACATTATAGCTATATTTGAGTACAAAATGCAATTTGGCCACGCCCATTTTATAGAGAGGAGGATAGGGTATCATACGATCCGTTCCAGATGGATTGTAGCTTTTCTGTATGTTTTTATCTAGAGAGAGAACATTTTCGTGGAACAGTTTATTGCTTGTAAAACAAGAATGCAAATATTTCGAACTCGTGTAACATAGAGTACCTATAATAAAAGGCGTTTCTATTCCGCTGCCCAATTTTGCCAATATGGTTTCTCTGCTATGTGTAATGTTAGCTTCGGCTGGATTACAACCTATTACAACCACAAAATATTATTTTTCGTGGAATCGAGGAATTCATAAATACTGAACAAACCCTTTGTTTTATTGTAATTTTTTTTACCAAGATCCAATTTCAATAGCGTCATGTATTGTACTTCGCAATACAGTGCATACATTTATTTTTATACCCTATCCTAAGGGTATATTAAGTTTGACACATAGTTTGTTACATAGAGAAATAATGGAGATAGACCCTATAAAATATATATATTTGTGATCACCATCAATACTGAAATCGATTTAGCGATGAACGTCCGTCCGTCCGTCCATCCGTCTGTCTGTCCGTACGTCACCGATTTTTGAATCTTAAATTTTGAGGTAGGAGGATGAAATTTCATATCTGGGCTTCTAAGAAAAAAATACAGTACAAGTGTAAAATTTTTCTAAATCCGCCCACTGCCAAGCTCACTTTTTCATAACTTCACTAAATTATATGAAACCGAAAAATTTTGTTAAGACAAAATATTTAGGCATTTAGATTCCCTACAATGCATCCGTACAAAACTTTGGCCACGCCCACATGTTGAGGGCATTTTCATCAAAAAAACGATTTTAATGAATTCGTCCATCCGTAAGTCACCGCTTTTTATACCCTATCCTAAGGGTATATTAAGTTTGACACATAGTTTGTAACATAGAGGAATAATCGAGATAGACCCTATAAAGTATATATATTCGTGATCAGCATCAATAGCGAAATCGATTGAGCGATGACCGTCCGTCCGTCCGTCCGTCCGTCCGTCCGTCCGTCCGTATGTCACCGCTTTTTGGGCCTTAAATTTTGAGCCAGGACGATGAAATTTCATATCTGGGCTTCTGAGAAAAAGATACAGTACAAGTGTAAAAATTTTTGAAATCCGCCCACTGCCACGCCCACTTTTTCATAACTTCACTAAATTATATGAAATCGAAAAATTTTGTTAAGACCAAATATTTAGGCATTCAGATTCCCTACAATCCACCCATACAAAAGTTTTGGCCACGCCCACTTTTTGGGGGCGTTTTCATCACAAAACCGATTTGTGGGCCTTAAATTTTTAACTAGGACGTTGAAATTTCATATCTGGGCTTCCAAGAAAAAGATACAGTACAAGTGCAAAATTTTTTTACATCCGCCCACTGCCACGCCTACTTTTTTATAACTTCACTAAATTATATGAAACCGAAAAACTTTGTTAAGGCCAAATATTTAATCATTCAGATTCCCCACAATCCACCCATACAAAAGTTTTGGCCACGCCCACTTTTTGGGGGCGTTATCATCAAAAAACCTATTTTGATAAAATTTTACATGTAACATTCTCAAACGTTCGACATTATAGCTATATTTGAGTACAATATGCAATTTGGCCATGACCACTTTATAGAGAGGAGGATAGGGTATCATACGATCCGTTTCGGGCGGATTGTAACTTTTCTGTGTGTTTTCTTACACAGTACGAGACAGGTGCTGTATTTTCGGTAAAAATGCAGATTAATACTCGTACAATGGTTTTTTTTTTCATTCAAGAAGCTTTGGTATAATGCTTTTTACGCAATTTTATTTTTTCTGGCGGCGCCAACCATTGTAATGTCTTTTCACAACAATTTTTGACCAAGATCGTACGTAGAAACAAAGTTATCCATTGTTATGTAATGATCTTTCAAACCGTCACAATTTTAATCTATATTCTACTGGTTTTATTGGTATTGACGAATACAAGTCATCGTTATAACCAATATTTTCTTCTGGCACATTGTCACTTTCATTCAAAAATGCATGCATTTCTTCAGCTGTAAGGTTATCTTGATCGAGATAAAGTTATTTTTATTATTATAAAATTCACAATATATACACACAATGTTGACTTGCGAAAAGACTAAATTCAAATGACATTTTATATGAAATGTACTAATTAACCATATGCGTAGAAAACTACACAAGAAGGTAAACAATGTAATTTTAGCAATAACAAGCGTTATAATGTTTTTTTTCATGCAGAACATTTTTTTGTACAATAAGGGTGTTGCAGACGAAAACTCGATTATATATTTTAATACTTGATTTTATTAGTTAAGTTTGCCATTAAGCTTATTTGAAAACATCATGTTCCCAATTTGACACAACTTTTTTACTGTAAAATTTTATGTATGTATAAAGTATATAACAAATAATTAAAATTACAGTACAACACATTCGCTATTATAACGTTGCCGAAAACAGTCGTTTTTTCCTCTATATATCGGAACATTAATTTTACAGATTATACGGGTAAAGTTCAAATAATGAAAGTGCGGAATTTATCGAAAAAAACACTCCCAAAAAGTAGGCATGACTAAAAGTGTGTTATCGGTGAATTGTAGGGAATCGGAATGCCTAAATATTTGGTTTTAACAAAATTTTTCGGTTTCATATAACTTAGTGAAGTTATGAAAAGTCGCTGAGGGCGGATTTCAAACATTTTCACACTTGTACTGTATCTTTTCCGCAAAAGCCCAGATATGAAATTCCATCCTCCTAGCTCAAATGTAAAACCCAAAAAGTGGTGACATACGGACAGACCGACGGACGGACATGGCTCAATCGTCTTCGCTATTGATACTGATCATGAATATATATACTTTACAGGGTCTATCTCGATTATTTCTCTATGTTACAAACTATTTGTCAAACTTAATATACCCTTAGAATAGGGTATAAACAATTTAAGTGGCAGTTTCTTAACAAAATATTTAACAAATTCCATACAACAATTGTGAGTTTTGGTGTAAATCGGTTTCTCGCGCCTCGCAATTCATTACGAAGATCCAGTTCTCGCGCCGTGCAAATCAAATACATATTCATCAAAATCCAGATATCTATAATTAAACGGGTGAGTGAGTTAAGCCAAAGCCCTTTTATATATATACCTAGTCTAGTCATAAATATTGATACAGTTGATGTTGCAGCCATTCTAAATGAAATATTTGTAGCACGCTTTACATGTTAACCGTTATTTAACCCGTTGCTTTAATGCTTCCTTGTTGCGGAAAAGATTTTTGGTTTTAGTCGTTTACAATCATGGAATGGGGTGATATTGCAAATCGGACCTTGCAACCGCTTGGAATCACTCGGTGATTTGTTTATCGTACCATAAAATTATTCGAGGATACTGGTGAAGTACGTGACCGTCAAAGATCCGGCCGTCCATGCACTGTGAGGACTCCACGAGCCATCAAAGCCGTGCAGGCTCGAATCAGACGCAAGCCACTGAGAAAGCAGAAGATCTTGTCGCGGGAAATGAATACCTCGCAAAAATCTATATCTATGGAAGGCGTTGTTAAGCCTCTAAGCCGAACAATGTTTGCAAACAAACATTGGACCTTCCAACAGGATTCTGTTCCAGCCCATAAGGCAAAAACGACGCAAGAGTGGCTTAAAAAAATGTACCCGACTTTATATCACCGGATGATTGGCCAGCTGGTAGTCCGGACCTCAACCCGTTTTGGAGGGAATGGCCTGCTCTACTCATCACAGAAATATTGACTCTTTGAAGCGAGTCCTTGTCCGCGCTGTCGACAACTTTCCGATGAATGAGGTCCGTAATGCAATTGATGATTGGCCAGTGCGTCTCAGGTCGTGCTTTAAGGCAAATGGCGGCCATTTTGAATGAAGTCTTCCATAACTTATAGCTAATGATCTAACAAATAAAACGTATTAATTTGCATAAGTTTGGCATAAGTTTTTCTTTGTATCAATATTTATGACTAGACTAGGTATATCGAGTTACTAAAAAATTCCCTTTCAATCCTTAAAATGGATTATAAAAGCTTTGGCCTGACTGATGAAGCTAAAAGGACGAAAAACATCGTCCATGGTCGCTTATCCATTGATAAACAGAATTGATAAATTGATCGCATTGCTGGGTGACGAAGAGCAGATGTTATCATTTTACAAGATTTTCGATTAAATTGGAGAAGTTAACCTTGAATATAAAACGGCGCTCCTGGATTGCTTATGTAAGCTGTCCGGGTCTTCGTCTGCTACCAAGCAAATTTCATCTAACTCCAATGCGCATGGGATCCGTCTTCCAGAAATAGCTCTCCCTGTGTTTTCTGGTCAACATGAAGAATGGAGGTATTTTAAAAATAAATTTGAATCCGTGATTCGCCACAATTCGGAACTAACAGAAATTTAGTAGCTCCATTATTTAAATTCAGGTTTGTCCAAGGACGCGGAGTCACTTTTACAACACCTAGAAAGAGAAGAGTGTTACACTAGATGCGCAAAGCGTATATATATATGTAAGTCTGCGGCGAATTTTTTTCTCTCTACTGTGCACCGAGAAATTACGCAACGAGTTATCTCCAGTGCAGTGAATATTGCAGTCGGTGAAGTGTAGGCGAAGAACAGAGAAAGCAGAAAAAGTAAAAAAAAACCCAACACCGACCCAACGACAACAACGGGCACACACTGCACACGCATTCGAAAAGCAGTTGAGTGAATGCCCTGCGCTGAAGGGATCATCGACAGAAATCATTGAGCAAAGAGATATTAAACTTATCCGGCACTTTCCAGGTGCCTACAAGCTATTTCACGCATATTGTTGTATTTTCACGCACATCTGTTTGACTAGGTCAATTTACCCCTGAGTTGGTCAATTCACCCCTAAACCACAACAACAACAGAATAAATTCACCTCTGAATCACAACAACAATGGGTGAATTTGACAGCTGATGAAGAGCGCTTGGAAGAAATTGGAAAGTGCTTTGGCTATGTTCACTAGATATTAACATTATTCAAATTATTTTTATACCCTATCCTAAGGGTATATTAAGTTTGACACATAGTTTGTTACATAGAGAAATAATGGAGATAGACCCTATAAAATATATATATTTGTGATCACCATCAATAGTGAAATCGATTTAGCGATGAACGTCTGTCCGTCCGTCCATCCGTCTGTCTGTCCGTACGTCACCGATTTTTGAATCTTAAATTTTGAGGTAGGAGGATGAAATTTCATATCTGGGCTTCTAAGAAAAAAATACAGTACAAGTGTAAAATTTTTCTAAATCCGCCCACTGCCAAGCTCACTTTTTCATAACTTCACTAAATTATATGAAACCGAAAAATTTTGTTAAGACAAAATATTTAGGCATTTAGATTCCCTACAATGCATCCGTACAAAACTTTGGCCACGCCCACATGTTGAGGGCATTTTCATCAAAAAAACGATTTTAATGAATTCGTCCATCCGTAGGTCACCGCTTTTTATACCCTATCCTAAGGGTATATTTAGTTTGACACATAGTTTGTAACATAGAGAAATAATCGAGATAGACCCTATAAAGTATATATATTCGTGATCAGCATCAATAGCGAAATCGATTGAGCGATGACCGTCCGTCCGTCCGTATGTCACCGCTTTTTGGGCCTTAAATTTTGAGCTAGGACGATGAAATTTGATATCTGGGCTTCTGAGAAAAAGATACAGTACAAGTGTAAAAATTTTTGAAATCCGCCCACTGCCACGCCCACTTTTTCATAACTTCACTAAATTATATGAAACCGAAAAATTTTGTTAAGACCAAATATTTAGGCATTCAGATTCCCTACAATCCACCGATACAAAAGTTTTGGCCACGCCCACTTTTTGGGGGCGTTTTCATCACAAAACCGATTTGTGGGCCTTAAATTTTTAACTAGGACGTTGAAATTTCATATCTGGGCTTCCAAGAAAAAGATACAGTACAAGTGTAAAATTTTTTTACATCCGCCCACTGCCACGCCTACTTTTTTATAACTTCACTAAATTATATGAAACCGAAAAACTTTGTTAAGACCAAATATTTAGGCATTCAGATTCCCCACAATCCACCCATACAAAAGTTTTGGCCACGCCCACTTTTTGGGGGCGTTATCATCAAAAAACCTATTTTGATAAAATTTTACATGTAACATCCTCAAACGTTCGACATTATAGCTATATTTGAGTACAATATGCAATTTGGCCATGACCACTTTATAGAGAGGAGGATAGGGTATCATACGATCCGTTCCAGACGGATTGTAGCTTTTCTGTATGTTTGGTTCTTAAATTTAGAGCTAGGACGATGAAATTAAATATTTGGGCTTCTGAGAAAAAGATACAGTACAAGTGTAAAAATTTTTGAAATCCGCCAACTGCCACGCTCACTTTTTCATAACTTCAGTAAATTATATGAAACCGAAAAATTTTGTTAAGACCAAATATTTAGGCATTTAAATTCCTCACAATTCACCCATACGAAGGTTTTGGCTACGCCCACTTTTTGGGCGCGTTTTAATAAAAAAACGGATTTTGCTGAAATTTTACATGTAACATCCTCAAACGTTCGACGTTATAACCATATTTGAGTACAAAATGCAATTTGGCCACGCCCACTTTATAGAAAGGAGGATAGGGTATCATACGATCCGTTTCGGGCGGATTGTAACTTTTCTGTGTGTTTTCTTACACAGTACGAGACAGGTGCTGTATTTTCGGTAAAAATGCAGATTAATACTCGTACAATGGTTTTTTTTTCATTCAAGAAGCTTTGGTATAATGCTTTTTACGCAATTTTATTTTTTCTGGCGGCGCCAACCATTGTAATGTCTTTTCACAACAATTTTTGACCAAGATCGTACGTAGAAACAAAGTTATCCATTGTTATGTAATGATCTTTCAAACCGTCACAATTTTAATCTATATTCTACTGGTTTTATTGGTATTGACGAATACAAGTCATCGTTATAACCAATATTTTCTTCTGGCACATTGTCACTTTCATTCAAAAATGCATGCATTTCTTCAGCTGTAAGGTTATCTTGATCGAGATAAAGTTATTTTTATTATTATAAAATTCACAATATATACACACAATGTTGACTTGCGAAAAGACTAAATTCAAATGACATTTTATATGAAATGTACTAATTAACCATATGCGTAGAAAACTACACAAGAAGGTAAACAATGTAATTTTAGCAATAACAAGCGTTATAATGTTTTTTTCATGAAGAACATTTTTTTGTACAATAAGGGTGTTGCAGACGAAAACTCGATTATATATTTTAATACTTGATTTTATTAGTTAAGTTTGCCATTAAGCTTATTTGGAAACATCATGTTCCCAATTTGACACAACTTTTTTACTGTAAAATTTTATGTATGTATAAAGTATATAACAAATAATTAAAATTACAGTAAAACACATTCGCTATTATAACGTTGCCGAAAACATTCGTTTTTTCCTCTATATATCGGAACATTAATTTTACAGATTATACGGGTAAAGTTCAAATAATGAAAGTGCGGAATTTATCGAAAAACATACAGAAAAGCTACAATCCGTCTGGAACGGATCGTATGATACCCTATCCTCCTCTCTATAAAGTGGGCGTGTCCAAATTGCATTTTGTACTCAAATATGGCTATAACCTCGAACGTTTGAGGATGTTACATGTAAAATTTTACCAAAATCGGTTTTTTTTTGAAAACGCCCCCAAAAAGTGGGCGTGGCCAAAACTCTTCTATGGGTGAATTGTAGGGAATCTAAATACCCAAATATTTGGTCTTAACAAAATTTTTCGGTTTCATATAATTTAGTGAAGTTATAAAAAAGTAGGCGTGGCAGTGGGCGGATGTAAAAAAATTTTACACTTGTACTGTATCTTTTTCTTGGAAGCCCAGATATGAAATTTCAACGTCCTAGTTAAAAATTTAAGGCCCAAAAATCGGTTTTGTGATGAAAACGCCCCCAAAAAGTGGGCGTGGCCAAAACTTTTGTATGGGTGGATTGTAGGGAATCTGAATGCCTAAATATTTGGTCTTAACAAAATTTTTCGGTTTCATATAATTTAGTGAAGTTATGAAAAAGTGGGCGTGGCAGTGGGCGGATTTAAAAAATTTTTACACTTGTACTGTATCTTTTTCTCAGAAGCCCAGATATGAAATTTCATCGTCCTAGCTCAAAATTTAAGGCCCAAAAAGCGGTGACATACGGACGGACGGACGGACGGACGGTCATCGCTCAATCGATTTCGCTATTGATGCTGATCACGAATATATATACTTTATAGGGTCTATCTCGATTATTTCTCTATGTTACAAACTATGTGTCAAACTTAATATACCCTTAGGATAGGGTATAAAAACACTCCCAAAAAGTAGGCATGACGAAAAGTGTTTTATCGGTGAATTGTAGGGAATCGGAATGCCTAAATATTTGGTTTTAACAAAATTTTTCGGTTTCATATAACTTAGTGAAGTTATGAAAAGTCGCTGAGGGCGGATTTCAAACATTTTCACACTTGTACTGTATCTTTTCCGCAAAAGCCCAGATATGAAATTCCATCCTCCTAGCTCAAATGTAAAACCCAAAAAGTGGTGACATACGGACAGACCGACGGACGGACATGGCTCAATCGTCTTCGCTATTGATACTGATCATGAATATATATACTTTACAGGGTCTATCTCGATTATTTCTCTATGTTACAAACTATTTGTCAAACTTAATATACCCTTAGAATAGGGTATAAACAATTTAAGTGGCAGTTTCTTAACAAAATATTTAACAAATTCCATACAACAATTGTGAGTTTTGGTGTAAATCGGTTTCTCGCGCCTCGCAAGTCATTACGAAGATCCAGTTCTCGCGCCGTGCAAATCAAATACATATTCATCAAAATCCAGATATCTGAGTGAGTTAAGCCAAAGCCCTTTTATATATATACCTAGTCTAGTCATAAATATTGATACAGTTGATGTTGCAGCCATTCTAAATGAAATATTTGTAGCACGCTTTACATGTTAACCGTTATTTAACCCGTTGCTTTAATGCTTCCTTGTTGCGGAAAAGATTTTTGGTTTTAGTCGTTTACAATCATGGAATGGGGTGATATTGAAAATCGTGTCGTTGTGATCGAATTACACAAGTTTAGCATGGCAGAAGGTGATATCTTTCGGACCTTGCAACCGCTTGGAATCACTCGGTGATTTGTTTATCGTACCATAAAATTATTCGAGGATACTGGTGAAGTACGTGACCGTCAAAGATCCGGCCGTCCATGCACTGTGAGGACTCCACGAGCCATCAAAGCCGTGCAGGCTCGAATCAGACGCAAGCCACTGAGAAAGCAGAAGATCTTGTCGCGGGAAATGAATACCTCGCAAAAATCTATATCTATGGAAGGCGTTGTTAAGCCTCTAAGCCGAACAATGTTCGCAAACAAACATTGGACCTTCCAACAGGATTCTGTTCCAGCCCATAAGGCAAAAACGACGCAAGAGTGGCTTAAAAAAATGTACCCGACTTTATATCACCGGATGATTGGCCAGCTGGTAGTCCGGACCTCAACCCGTTTTGGAGGGAATGGCCTGCTCTACTCATCACAGAAATATTGACTCTTTGAAGCGAGCCCTTGTCCGCGCTGTCGACAACTTTCCGATGAATGAGGTCCGTAATGCAATTGATGATTGGCCAGTGCGTCTCAGGTCGTGCTTTAAGGCAAATGGCGGCCATTTTGAATGAAGTCTTCCATAACTTATAGCTAATGATCTAACAAATAAAACGTATTAATTTGCATAAGTTTGGCATAAGTTTTTCTTTGTATCAATATTTATGACTAGACTAGGTATATCGAGTTACTAAAAAATTCCCTTTCAATCCTTAAAATGGATTATAAAAGCTTTGGCCTGACTGATGAAGCTAAAAGGACGAAAAACATCGTCCATGGTCGCTTATCCATTGATAAACAGAATTGATAAATTGATCGCATTGCTGGGTGACGAAGAGCAGATGTTATCATTTTACAAGATTTTCGATTAAATTGGAGAAGTTAACCTTGAATATAAAACGGCGCTCCTGGATTGCTTATGTGCTTATATGCTGTCCGGGTCTTCGTCTGCTACCAAGCAAATTTCATCTAACTCCAATGCGCATGGGATCCGTCTTCCAGAAATAGCTCTCCCTGTGTTTTCTGGTCAACATGAAGAATGGAGGTATTTTAAAAATAAATTTGAATCCGTGATTCGCCACAATTCGGAACTAACAGAAATTTAGTAGCTCCATTATTTAAATTCAGGTTTGTCCAAGGACGCGGAGTCACTTTTACAACACCTAGAAAGAGAAGAGTGTTACACTAGATGCGCAAAGCGTATATATATATGTAAGTCTGCGGCGAATTTTTTTCTCTCTACTGTGCACCGAGAAATTACGCAACGAGTTATCTCCAGTGCAGTGAATATTGCAGTCGGTGAAGTGTAGGCGAAGAACAGAGAAAGCAGAAAAAGTAAAAAAAAACCCAACACCGACCCAACGACAACAACGGGCACACACTGCACACGCATTCGAAAAGCAGTTGAGTGAATGCCCTGCGCTGAAGGGATCATCGACAGAAATCATTGAGCAAAGAGATATTAAACTTATCCGGCACTTTCCAGGTGCCTACAAGCTATTTCACGCATATTGTTGTATTTTCACGCACATCTGTTTGACTAGGTCAATTTACCCCTGAGTTGGTCAATTCACCCCTAAACCACAACAACAACAGAATAAATTCACCTCTGAATCACAACAACAATGGGTGAATTTGACAGCTGATGAAGAGCGCTTGGAAGAAATTGGAAAGTGCTTTGGGTATGTTCACTAGATATTAACATTATTCAAATTATTTTTATACCCTATCCTAAGGGTATATTAAGTTTGACACATAGTTCGTAACATAGAGAAATAATCGAGATAGACCCTATAAAGTATATATATTCGTGATCAGCATCAATAGCGAAATCGATTGAGCGATGACTGTCCGTCAAGTGTAAAAATTTTTGGGCCCACTGCCACGCCCACTTTTTCATAACTTCACTAAATTATATGAAACGGAAAATTTTTGTTAAGACCAAATATTTAGGCATTCAGATTCCCTACAATCCACCCATACAAAAGTTTTGGCCACACCCACTTTTTGGGGGCGTTTTCATCACAAAACCGATTTTTGGGCCTTAAATTTTTAACTAGGACGCTGAAATTTCATATCTGGCCTTCCAAGAAAATGATACAGTAGAAGTGTAAATTTTTTTTACATCCGCCCACTGCCACGCCTACTTTTTTATAACTTCACTAAATTATATAAAACCGAAAAATTTTGTTAAGGCCAAATATTTAGGTATTCAGATTCCCTACAATTCACCCGTAGAAGAGTTTTGGCCACGCCCACTTTTTGGGAGCGTTTTCATCAAAAAACCGATTTTGATAAAATTTTACATGTAACATCCTCAAACGTTCGAGGTTATAGCCATATTTGAGTACAAAATGCAATTTGGCCACGCCCACTTTATAGAGAGGAGGATAGGGTATCAGACGATCCGTTCCAGACGGATTGTAGCTTTTCTGTATGTTTTTTATTGGTTTCGTGAAAAATTTCGAACTCGAGATTTTAATCAAACTTGACATTACTATGATGGAGAAGTCCAAAAAAGTGGGTCCACCTATTCCGTCTGTCTGTCTGTCTGTCTGTATATTTGACTGGAGCCTAATCGGGTGGACGGATTTGCTTCAAACTTCATATCTGGGGTCTGTGGGATGATCCCTAGAGGCGAAATTTTAATTTTCGTTCTAACCTCAAAATTAAGGGTACTTTACTTAAGGCCGATTTCACTAAAATTGGATTTTAGGATGGATGGGCTCTAACGATTTTGATAAAATTACATATGTGAGTTAGTTTGGGCATATGGTGGCATACCACGTTTTGCGCGAAAAATGCGTATAATGGTAATTTTACGAATTGGGTGCATATCGGCCATTTCTTCAGCAATTAGGCTTAAAATTAATATTTGAAGTGGGTATGACAAATGCAAAGACATAACGTACCAAGTTTTGAAATTTTACTTTTTCAAAATTATTACTAGAAATCAAAAAATATTGTTAAAACATAGTTCATAGGCTTTGAAAATCTCTATAATTCACCTTTACATCATATATGGCCACGCCTACTTTAGGATGGCGTTTTTACAAAAAACTTGAATTCCAGTGCTTATACGATTACAAACTTATAGAATTAAGGTGCAAGTACGTACGACCCAGTCGTGCACTTTATTTCTTTAAAATATCAAAATTTAAATGTCGTTAGTTGATAAAAACATACAGAAAACCTACAATCCGTCTGGAACGGATATTATGATAACCTATCAATCTTTTTATATAGCCCTTATAAAAAGGGCGCGGCCATATTGCATTTTGTACTGAAATATGACTATAACGTCGAACGTTAGAGGATGTTACATGTAAAATTTCATCGAAATCGGTTTTTTGATAAAAAAAAACGCCCCCAAAAAGTGGGCGTGGTCAAAACTGTTGTATGGGTGAATTGTAGGGAATCTAAATGAAACTCATAGAATTGAGTGAAGTTATGAAAAAGTGGGCGTGGCAGTGATCGAGTTTAAAAAAATTGTGCGCCTGTACTGTATCTTTTTCTCAGCAGCTCAGATATGAAATTTCATCGGCCTAGCTTAAAATTTAAGGCCCAAAAAGCGGTGACATACGGACGGATAGACGGACGGATGAACGGACGGCGACACTTCAAACGTTACAGATGCTACTAATATTATGGCAAAATACATACACATTTCAATATTTTAAACATATTTAAAAATATATATGAGAAAGATATGACCCACATAATCAACCCAGGGTGCTTACTATTTGCTGCATCATTGAAATATTTAAAAATGATTTTATATTGCAATTCAAGCATTATATCGAAATGTAAGTGAAAATGAGTGTTCGATGGATCTTTTTCCACGATAACTGAGCCGTACTTCGGCGATGCTGAAAGAAGAGAAACGGCAAAGGAAAACGGGTGCAAAGCCGCAGCTGATTGGGTGAACACTAATGCTCGATACGTTTTATTTGATTTCATTTATGTAACAAGTGCCAAGGTTAAAAAATACAAAAAAATATGGCGGACCTTGGTACTTGGGCACTAAATTCAAAAAGGATTAGTTATGATTGAACTCTAGTACAATGTTTTTAGCATCAAACCACAGTAGTAGATTTATAAGCAGATTATATGTAGATTTTAAACTTGTTAAATTATATAAACCAAATTTTACTTTACCTAAGCATAGCAATGAATACATGTATAGATAGTTTACAATTGGGTGATCTAACATCCCGCCCACTTTGAAAGGACTGCTTTCAAAATGTAAGAATTGCGAGCTTGCATATTGGACGTCTCATAGTTTCTTTCGGTGTTCGAACGTGGGCGACCCGAACCTTTCCGTCTTTGCCAGTGATGATCCTGTTGACTCGCCCCAACAACCATCTTTGTGGGGGCACGTTATCTTCGTGAACGATGACTAAAGCGCCGATGTGTACGTTTGGTTCTGATGATGACCACTTGACTCGTCCTTGTAGTTCTTTGAAGTGTGTCTTTACACCGGTTCCAGCGCTCAATAAGGCTTACATCGGGGACATCCACTGCTGCTTCAGGAATGGCTTTTAGTGTGGAGCCGATGAGGAAGTGTGCTGGGGTGAGGTCTTCGAGATCATTCGGGCCTGAGGACAGTGGTGTAAGAGGCCTCGAGTTCATGATGGCCTCGATTTCTACTAATGATGTTGACAACTCCTCATACGTCAGCCTTGCGTTCCTCAGGCTGCGGAACAGATGACCTTTTGCACTTTTCACCGCAGCCTCCCAAGTCCGCCCTGGGGGGAAGAAAATGAAAATTTATGTTTTCGTTAATGCAGTAGTTATTAATAAGTTCTTTTGAGGTTTCATGGAAAAACATATTTCGAAATTCAACTAATTTTGAAAGTGCTCCTACAAAATTGGTGCCGTTGTCAGAGTAGATATCTTTAGGAAGACCTCGATGACCTACGAAGCGTTTCAAAGCGGCGATAAAGGCGTTGGCGGACAGATCCGAAAGGACTTCAAGATGAACTGATTTCGATGAAAAACACACAAAGACTGATACATATGCTTTATAGGGCACCTTGCCTCTAATCTTGTAGTAGGTGTTTATTGGTCCACATAAATCTACACCGCAACATGTAAACGGCCGAGCCAGCGTCAATCTCTCTGGGGGTAGATTTCCCATAAACTGCTGAAGCAATTTAGGCCGATACCTCACGCAGTGTATGCAATTTCGCACTATTTGCCTCGCGATGTCTCTGGCATTGATGATCCAAAATCTATTCCTTATCAGTGCCACGAGAGCTTTCGCTCCCGCATGATAATTTGATTGATGCAAATGCCTTACCAAGTGTTTTACGAAGTCAACATTTTTTGGAAGAAGAAACGGGTGTTTCTGTTCTTCTGGAATGTTTGCATTACATAATCGCCCGCCTACCCTGAGCAATTGGATACCGTTTATCTCCTCCAGAAACGGGTTTAACCATTTGATGGAACCTTTGAGGCTTCGTCCTTGGTTAATCGAGTGGTTTCATCGGCAAATGAATGACGTTGTATTATGAACACAATCCGCAGTAAGGAGTTGTTCAATTCATCTGCAATTAATAAGGACAAAATGTTTGCGGTGTGAAGTCTTCTAAGTCTGTTACAAAACCTTAAAACGTAAGCAAAGATACGAATGACCTTTCTAAAGGAGCTGAATTTGTTGATGGTACCTAACAGGTAGGAGTTATCTCCCTTCGTACAGAACAGTTTTTCTTTTTTCCATACTGAGTTGTTCTGGAGTCAGCTGAAAATTGTCTGCGCAGGGCCATACTTCCGAGCGTTCCAACAGAAATCGAGGACCGGTGAACCAAATTGATTCCGTTAACGTAGCTACCGTACATCCCCTAGAGACAATATCTGTCGGATTGTCTTGGGTAGGAATATGCCTCCATTCAACAGCAACGCATTTTTCCTGTATTTCGGCGACTCTGTTGCCTACAAAGGTTGTCAATTTCGACGTATGGGTTTGAATCCAATATAGGACTATTTCCGAGTCCGTCCAGAAATATACCTTCCAAAACGCATCATTGAAGACGCCTTGTATTTTTGACCACAATTTGGTCAACAGGTGAGCTCCGCACAACTCAAGGCGCGGTATCTGTATTTTATTGGCGGGTGCAACCCGCGACTTTGCGACAAGTTGTTTTGTAGATATGTGTCCTGAATCATCTATGGTTCTGACATAAATACAACATCCGTACGCGTAAAGAGACGCGTTGCAGAACCCATGAATTTGGACCTCCTATTTATTGTTGGCTAGTGCGAACCTTGTTACTGAGAGATCCTTGAGGGACTGGAGATCTACCATGAACTGCCTCCACTCAGTATCGAGAACTTGTGGTATTGATGCATCCCAGTCCATCTTCGCAATCCAAAGTTTTTGAACTAGAATTTTTGCCTTTATAATTATAGGACTTAATAAGCCCATCGGGTCGAACAATGAGGACGATAACGAAAGATTTGATCTCTTTGTATACTTTGAATATACTCGATTCGGATGATACGAAAAGTTAAAGTTATCGTTTAAGGAGTCCCAAGTGATACCAAGAGCGCTAGTAAACGCCGAGTCACTAAGTTTCAGATCCTTCCTGGACGATAGTGCATCTGGAGCGTCTTCTCGGGCCAAGCAATAGCATTGCTGTGCCATTTTAATAGTTCAATACCTGCCGAGCCTAGTATCCTGACAACCTCTTTCTGAATTTTTTGTAATGTTGCGATGTCATCGGCCCCTGTCAACATATCATCCACGTAAAAGTCGGACTTAATCACCTGGGCCCAAAGTTTCTGACAGTCGGCCCATTTCTCGCTGAGATGATGGAGGCGACGAATTGCCAAAAAAGGTGCTGACGATGTCCCGTATGTGATAGTGTTTAACTCGTATGTTTTCATAGTAGATTGTTCGTTTTCTCTTCATAAGATGTATTGGAACTTACGGTGCTCTGGATGAACTAAAACCTGCCTGTACATTTTTACAATGTCTGCCGTAAGAGCATATCTGTGCAAACGGAACCTGAGCAAAATTATCAAGAGTTCATCCTGAATGGTAAGGCCGACCATGAGAATGTCGTTTAACGATATTTGGGAAGAACTGTAGCACGACGCATCAAATACTACCCTAAGTTTGGTGGACGTGCTTTTGGGTTTTATGACACATTGATGAGGTAAATAGTAGTGAGGTTTGCCTAGGTCAGGATTCTGGACTACTGTCATGTGTCCTAGTGCCTCATACTCCCGTAAGAACTTAACATATTCTGATTTCAAAGGTAGGTTCTTCGATAGCCTACGTTCAAGGGCTAAAAAACGACGAAGTGCGATATCGTATGAATTGCCTAAACAACTTGGGTTTTCCTTAAATGGCAGCTATAATGCATCATCCCTTGAGACGCACAGGCAAACCGGTTTGGGAATGTTTGACTTCAGTTTGTATCTTCCAGATACAATCCAACCTAGTAAAGTTTTTTGCAAAGATGGTAGTTTCTCTCCTAGCTTTATTTGATTAATGCAAAGTAAATCGAAAAAGGCTTCTGCCCCTAGTAATAGGTCGATTTGTGAGGGTTCGTTGAAATGTTCATCGGCTAATTCTATATTTTTTGGTAAATTCCATTCAGAGGTATTCAATGCTAAGTCTGGCTGATATCCTGTAATGGATGGGGAAACTAGGAATTCTAACGAAATCTCAAAATTATTTAAGCGGGAACGGATAGACGTTTGAGTTCGACAATTAATTTTGGTTTCTGCTACTCCTATACCAACTATGTTGACGTTTTTCCTCTGTTTACGAAGCTTAAGGGTGTTGGCAAACCTTTCTTGTATAAAATTCACCTGAGACCCTGAATCTAAAAGTACTCTTCCGATTTGATAACTTCCTGTTGCATCCTTTACTAAAACTAAAGCTGTTGCTAAGATAACTCGGTCATCTGGATCTATGCCTTGTTTCTTCGAAGCAGCATGTGCGGCTGCCGATGTTACTTCCGTGCTAGAATGCTGTTGATCCTGTGGCTGCGTTCTATGTAATAGGGAATGGTGAGGCTGTTTACAATGCTTACATCTAAATAGCGAGGGACAGCTCGATACATTGTGTCCTTTTACCAAACAATTGAGACATAACCCCAACCTTTTGGCGTTCGAGAAGCGATCCATAACCGAAAGTCTGTTGAACGTAACGCAATTCAGGACGCTATGACCTTGATCCTTACAAAAGCTACATGACCTTTGAGTTACGGCTAATGGTGTATGAACGCGATTATTGCTCCCGAGGACTTTAGGTTTGTAGCAGTGCCTTTGATTCGAATCTGACTTAGCCACCTTGCTATCTCGGGCTTCAAGATATCGGCACCGATTGTTTAAAACGCTTGCACACTCTTCCCAAGTAGGGAGTTTTTCATAGTCTAGTTGCTCGTCCCACTTAGACTGTGTCTCGAAATTTACTTTGGACATGGCTATATGAATGATTATAGCATTGCAGATGTCCTTCTCTGATCCTGAAGACAGTAGCGAATTATAAAGAGTAGAGATGTTGTCTACCAACTCTCTCAAATGTGATGAAGATGTTTTGGGTACCTCAAATATAGCGAAAATATTTTCCAGAAATATGAGGCAGTTATTGTCATAGCGTTCTTTAAGCCTTTTTAACGCTTTGGGATAATTTTCCTCTGCGATTTGGAATGCCCGAATCGTCCCTAATGCCTGATCAGTCAAAAAAGTAATTAGGTGATTGAACTTCTCAATCTTTGATAATGTAGGGTCGTTATCGACTAGGGTCGTAAACGAGTTTATAAAATTTTTGTAATCGGAGTATTTTCCGGAAAATTTGGGTAAGTGGCTGACAGAGTCTGGCAATAGTACTGAGTTTTCTAAAATACTGTTGCGACGACCTGTTCCCATTAACGACAGAATTTTTGATTTGGTGGTGATGTAGAGTTCCTCAAGTTCAGCGCGACCTGTATCTTTGGCGAAAATTTCTCTATTTGTGTTTGGTATGATATTTGTTTGAAATAAGATTTTAAAATACCCAAGCGGCATTCTAGTTCCGTCGCTGAGAGAGATGATGCCTTTGCTTCGGCTGCATTCTTGATACGCGTAATGTTACCCTTTGTTGAAGAGCGCTGCTGCTTCAATTCCTCGACTGTCGACGGCTCGTCTGGCATTGTGTTGAGGAAAGGTGATATCTCCCACGAAATTATCGACGAAACTCTTAGGTGTAACGAAACGAAAGCTAATGCTCTTATAATTGAGACCTTTAGCCTCAACGCGAGTAGAAACCAACGGGATGGTTTAAACAACGGAAGTATTTTCGTACATACAATGTACTCGATATCGCAGAAAGTAGCTGCAAACCAACGAAGACACAATGGCGGTAGGTAATTCCAATACTAAGGATGAACAATGGCAACACCCGAGTACTACGACAGACTTGGTGAAATTATAGCGGATCGAAAATCAATACGGAACGGGCGGTCACCGTTTGTTACTGTACTTTTGTAAGCACATCTATGGCTGAAAAGAGCGGATCGAGTAATGCAACGAAACGAAGTGTACGCAATAATATTAATATTAGATGTGTAGATGTGTCTGACAACAGGTTTATTCTGCCGCTATGTTCACATAGGCTTTATTATATGTCCTTACATATATAGATGCATGCAGTATTATATGTACATATATGTAGTTGTAAATCTGTTTTTTTTTTATACATACATATATATCAAGGTGCGTTATATATCAATTGCAACGATTTTCTTTTACGACTGGGGTATTATTAAAATATCTGAACGCACCTTCACATATGTTATACTTAAAGGCCACGTACCTTAGGTGAGTGGTCTTTACTTACTTATCCTCTTCTCTCCTTGTTGACACGGATGATCTCGTCCGCTGGATTCTGCAACCTTCTTCTTTCGAGCACAGCTGCCGCGTTTTTATACCCTATCCTAAGGGTATATTAAGTTTGACACATAGTTTGTAACATAGAGAAATAATCGAGATAGACCCTATAAAGTATATATATTCGTGATCAGCATCAATTGCGAAATCAATTGAGCGATGACCGTCCGTCCGTATGTCACCGCTTTTTGGGCCTTAAATTTTGAGCTAGGACGATGAAATTTCATATCTGGGCTTCTGAGAAAAAGATACTGTACAAGCGTAAAAATTTTTTAAATCCGCTTACTGCCACGCCCACTTTTTCATAACTTCACTAAATTATATGAAACCGAAAAATTTTGTTAGGACCAAATATTTAGGCATTCAGATTCCCTACAATCCACCCATACAAAAGTCTCGGCCACGCCCACTTTTTGGGGGTGTTTTCATCACAAAACCGATTTTTGGGCCTTAAATTTTTAACTAGGACGCTTAAATTTCATATCTGGGCTTCCAAGAAAAAGATACAGTACAAGTGTAAAATTTTTTTACATCCGCCCACTGCCACGCCTACTTTTTTATAACTTCACTAAATTATATGAAACCGAAAAATTTTGTTAAGACCAAATATTTGGGTATTTAGATTCCCTACAATTCACCCATAGAACAGTTTTGGCCACGCCCACTTTTTGGGGGCGTTATCATCAAAAAACCTATTTTGATAAAATTTTACATGTAACATCCTCAAACGTTCGACATTATAGCTATATTTGAGTACAAAATGCAATTTGGCCACGCCCACTTTATAGAGAGGAGGATAGGGTATCAGACGATCCGTTCCAGACGGATTGTAGATTTTCTGTATGTTTCCTTATTGTTTTGTTGTGAACCGCTACCGAGTACCGAACACTGAATCCCGATACCGCACACCGTTGGTCACAATATGCACAGTGCCCTTGTATGTTTTTTTTTTTAAAGATCGTGTACCACATTTTGCGCCAAAATGTTCGATGGAAATTTTTCCGCGATAACTGAGCCGTACTTCGGAGATGCTGAAAAAAGAGAAACGACAAAGGAAAACGCGTGCGAAGCCGCAGCTGATTGGGTGAACACTAATGCTCGATACGTTTTATTTGATTTCATTTATGTAACAAGTGCCAAGGTTAAAAAATACAAAAAAATATGGCGGACCTTGGTACTTAGGCGCTAAATTCAAAAACGATTAGTTATGATTGAACTCTAGTACAATGTTTTTAGCATCAAACCACAGTGGTAGATTTATAAGTAGATTATAAGTAGATTTTAAACTTGTTAAATTATATAAACCAAATTTTACTTTACGTAAGCATAGCAATTAATACATGTATAGATAGTTTACAATTGGGTGATCTAGCAATGAGAAAACTATTTTCGGTAAACAAAGGTTTTCCATTCGTCATTGAAATCAAAAACAAATAAGCAAATACATTTCTAATACCGTTTTCATAAATTCATATATTGTATTAAAAATATTTGCAAGTAAATGTACAATACGTTTACTCTGCTTGAAGTAGTTTTATTGATAACTCTAGCAAGGCTACTTTACGAGTACATATTATAAAACTTTTAATTATAAATGCAAGTTCAGCTGTGTATTAGAATTGTAGTAGTTCAAGATATTTAAACATACATATGTATGTATGTATGTAAAGCAATTGGACTGGAAATTGCCTTTTCATATGCTTTAGAACTCTAGACTACTTCTTTTTGTACAATTATTGATTATAATGCTTAAGTTTATTACTTATTGATTTTTGTACGTTTATATATAATTGTAATTAAAGTTCGTCATCAATCAAGACAGAATTGTTACTGGCATTCTACTTCTACCAAGAATTACCGTAACTTAACTTGGTTGCTATCTTTTTACTGCCTACTTCGCTGCAGTAATTATTTGATTTTTTAATTAACAATAACAATCTCAATTGAAATTGGTGTCTATTATTTTCTATTTATGTTCATTATTCAAAAAAATATCTTATTTTAGAAAAAGGGTTATCGTTTTTATGTTATTCAATTCAAAAAACAATAATTAATATTTTAAATTAAGTTTCTGACATTAATTTTTTTCCTTTCACATTGATTTTCCAGTATTCTTCCCAATGCACAATATTTATAGCAAATTGTAGTTGAATGCTTCCGTTTTCGAACACATCCGCTGACGTACTTATTCCACCACTAGGGAATTGTTGTTGCCAATGATTGACAACAAGACTTTTACTCACATGTATTCAGACGACGAGCGAATTACAACAAAAACAATGTAAACAAATTGGTTTTGAAAGTAAGGAGGAGTGTAAGTTTAATATCTCTTCGTTCAATGATTTCTGGTCGTGATGTCATGGTTCGTGTATGTGTATTTGTATGAGGGTAGTGTCTTCTCTCCTGTAGTGTTTGTCGGCTGCTTTCGTCGTTATCTCGGCGCCAGACACTCTGTCCGTACCAGGTCAAGAAGCCGCTTGTTTCCGTCATCAACTTAGGTCACCTAGAAGGGTTGCCGATGCAAAATACTGAGGGAATGGGCCAATGGCTGATGGGACCATGACTGCGCTCCATTTTCCCAGAATTTTGCAGAGGCAACGAAATGAAAGAGAGAACAAAGGAAGTTGCATAGAGTGGTCCTTGTTGTGGTAAATTTTATCGCAAAATGACGATAACTAACTATGCACCTCAAATTTATAGCTGTCTATTGTGATGTCCGATTCGTCGATGTTGTGTGTCCCTCCTCGTTGAAAGTATATAAAGGGTGATTCATTAAGACTTGTTTTTTTTCAATAGGATTTTTTCACAGATAACGCGTAACTGGCCTCATGGTATCATGTTATTCTTATTCAGTATAGTTTGACAAATCATCATGGAAAGGCTCACACCTCAACAACGTCTCCAAATTATTCAGCTATATTATGAAAATCAGTGTTCTGTGAAAAATGTTTTTCGTGCGCTTCGAGCAACATATGGTGTGCATCATCGGCCTTCTGAGTCCGTTATTGCCTTTACCATCCGCAAATTCAAATCTCAGTGTACATTATTGGATAATACGCCACCGAATAGATCACATCCAGCCCGTAGTGAGGAGAACATTGCGGCTGTGGCGGCTAGTGTGGCTGCAGACCGTGAGCAATCGATTCGACGCCGATCTCAACATATGGGCTTATCGTATTCAACAACTTGGCGAATTTTAAAAGAGGATCTTGGTGGAAATTGATATTTCTTTTCAGCAGGATGGGGCTACGGCACACACAGCGCGAAACAATGGATATATTGAGAAACAACTTTGGTGGACAGCTAATTTCCCGTTTCGGACCTCTAAACTCACCGCCTAGATCATGTGATATTACACCCTTAGACTTGTTTCTTTGGGGTTATGTGAAGTCTTCGCCGATAAGCCAGCTACGATCCAGGATTTGGAAGCCAACATTTACTTCATTTTGCTCCCATTCACACTATACTCATTTTTATCGCTTCCGTTCCAATCCTTCGAAATGCGCCAGTAACAGCTCGCAATGTTGTGCCTCTTGTTTTGGCTTGCTAGTTTTGCACAATTTTCTCAAGTATGATGTTGAAAAAGCCATATGACTGCACATCACCTTGTCTGAATCCTTTTTTGATGGCAAAGGTCTCGTTGAGAGGGTTTCTAACCTTTATGGAGCAGCGAGAATTGTCCATCGTCATTCTGCCCAATCTAACGCGTTTGGCAGGGATACCAAAACTGGACATGGCTCTGTATAGCTCGTCTCTGAAAATGCTGTCATATGCGGCTTTAAAATAGATCAAATGATGGTAATTATCGATCTGGAATTCTTGGGTTTTATCCAGTAATGAATGAATGTGAATATTTTGTCGGTTGTGGGCTTATTGGGCTTAAAATCGCACTGATAGGGCCCAATCAGGTCATTGACAAATGGTTTCAGGCGCTCACACAGTGCGGCAATCTTGTATGCAATGTTAAGGAGACTGATGCCTCTCTAGTTGATGCAGTTTAGAGGGTCTCCTTTCTTGTGGATCGGGCAAATAATGCTCCGTATCGATTCATTCGGCGAAATCTTGGAAAAGAGTTTGTGTATGCTCTCCATCATGTCATCCCCGCTGCCTTACATAAAACTGCTGCCTAAAATAAAACAGTCTGCAGAAATAGTTTTTTTTATATCATCAGCACCGACTGTGACTCAACAACAAGGATTCCTTGTTCATCTCTACAGATCTCTGTTCAGGTCTTGTTGCTTTGACACTTTCTTTTGATTGAACTTCCATATATGTATTATTCCTGGAGTAGAACCTCTCTACTTCTTCGATCACGCGCTTTTCGTATTCTTTCTTTTTCCTCTGGAGAACCCTATGTTCTTCCCTCCTCTTTTGTGCATAGAGCGCACGAGCCGCTTTTGATCTCCTGTGCAGCGCCGCTTCGTAGGAGAGTTGTTTTGCTGCACATTCTTGCCGGCATTCATCATCAAACAAGGAGCTTTGTGGTCGCAATTGGGTAAAACCCAACAAATCAGTTGCGGCGTTTCTGATAGCTTCTTGACAACGATGCCATTGGTATTCAGCACGTAATGCTGGCTGCATAGAATTTCTCGCGAGGTTGAGGGATACGCGATAGGCAAAGATTCTATTAGTTTGTTGGGATCGCAGCCGTTCAACATTAAATCTCCTCACAGTACTTTTCCGTTGTTGTGGCATTTGAGATATCCAGACGTACCTTGGCTGCAAGTAGGTAGTGGTCCGAGTCTATGTTGGACGTTCGGTACGTTCGGACCTCTAGGATTAATAAATATACACCAGGAATGATCCGAATTTAGCTAACCAACAAAAAAAGAAAGACCTCGTGCTTCGATAATCCAATGTCAAGTGTTTTTTTATTTCAATCTCAATTCAGATAACACAAATGACAGATTAAGGTCTGCCTTACACTAGATATAATGTGGTTTTTGTCTTGAATATCTAACAGCCTTCCCCTCTTTAAAGTTTGTGTTGATAGGGAATTACTAGACGACGTATCCTGCTAGACCTCCTCGGTTACAGTTGGTTGTTTGGTTCTCCATTCACTGGTTTGTTTGCCAATGGAAGTTTAGGTGGAAGATGAGGCACTGGTGTCGAAGTTGGTTTTGCTTCCAGTGCCGGTTCTTGTGAATCGGCTGCCCCAGTACCTTGTGGTAACTCTCCCGTAGTAACTGCAGGAGTTTCCTTTCCCTCCAAATCGGTGCTGGCTTGAGGATCTATAGGAAGAGATTTGAAAAAATACTTCGAAGTATTACCTTCAATGTTAGTTGCTCTCATCTGGTCAATATGCCTTCGGAATGGAACTCCATCCACATCAACGATGTAGTGTAGATGACCGATCCTATCAGAAATTATTCCGAACTCTTTGCACTCCTTACTTTGGTAATACCGGACTTGTACTAAGTCCCCGATCCTAAAACTCCGTTTTCAATCCTCGATTTCTTTTGTCTGGTCTGAGATCGTACATCGCAATAAATCCAACCTGGTGCGAAGGTTAAACTTCAGCATCATCTCTGCTGGACTCTTGCCCGTCGTCGAGCTTTCTGTCTAACGATATTGCATCAGTAGACGTTGTAGCTTTGTATGCAGGTCCCCTGGATCATTCATGGCATACTGTTTAGTGAAATCTGCGTAGCTCATACTATTTAATTTTCTTTGACATTAATTGAATTTTAAACATGAATTATATATGCATATGCTTTTGCAAGCAATTCTAATTTGTAATTAACCAACTTCAAAGTTAACGTATCGGATAGAATATTTTTAAACATTATGCACGACCTCACTTCCACTTGGAAGTTAGTGTCACTTGTTTTGCAACCACATGGTTTTTAATTGCTCCATCCAGTTTCCTTTTTGTTTTTCTTAAGTTGTTCATTCTGTTGTAAAACATCATTAGAATCAGTTTCGGTAGATCGAGTCTACACTAAAATAAATTGTTAATACATACTCAAATTAATTAAAAATCATTAATTTCACGTCAAACATTGGTGACCCCGACGTGATATCGCTTCGATATACGTCTTTAATTTTGTTTTTTTATCAATTTTAATTCTCACGTGAGTAAGTGCACTGCAACCACATGCCAACTGGCGACCCAGAAGTGCTGAAGCCTGAAGCACAAACAAGTTCTTCTGCCGAAAAGCGACTGCAGAAACAAATGGAATCCTTGCGAACCCGTCGAATCGTTCTCATCGAACAAATAAAACGCTGCAACGAATTTGTTTCCAAGGTTCAGCAAAATCTGGAGTTAACCTCAATCCCTGAACTAAAGTTACGCTTCAACGCCCTGGATGATGCTTTCTCAAGTTTTCAAAAGGTTCAATTGAAGATCGAAGAAGGACACCCCAATGAAGTAAGAACACCTACACGTTCGGACAACAAGGAGAGGTACTATGCGGTATCTTCATCGCTGCAAGTTTTACTGAGCAAAATGGAAGATCCCCACTCGGATACATCCTTATTAAACAATACGGAAAATAGGTTTGATCCCATAAGATTACCTAAAATTGAACTTCCCATTTTCACAGGCGATATAACTACTTGGATGCCCTGGTTTGAGACCTTCAATTCACTCGTGCATAACAACCCGCACTTGAATAAACTGTCCAAATTCCATCATCTGGTAAGCAAATTAGGAGAATCAGCAAGATCTTGCATCGATGGACTGAAAATCGTTGAAGACAACTACGAGGAGACGTTGCAAAAGTTGAAGGAACGATTTGAAAACAAAAGAATCATTGCCCAGGAACACCTGCATCGCATCTTCAATCTCCCACGAATTTCGAAGCCATCTGCTGCGGAACCAAGGAATCTTATGGATAAAACAAACAACCACTTGACTAGTTTAAGGAATCTAAAACGCCCTGTCGACCATTGGGATGATCTCATTGTCTACATTCTAACTTCTAAATTGGATTCAACAACAATGCATCGTTGGAACGAAGAGTCACCTGTCGATCGCTTATCAACTCTCAGGGAGTTCAATGCAGTTATAAAAAAGAGGTGCCAAATATTAGAAGGTAGTATTCTAAATATCTCCAACTCTTATATTTCTGCATCAAAAATTATAAATAACAACAAGGGTAATCTAAGTAGTCAACGTAGTGCACAAAAATCTTTAGTCACAAGTGGGGGATCTAAAATCAAATGTACTTTCTGTCTAAAACCTGGTCATTTCATTTACAAATGTTTTAAATTATTGAATCTCCCTCTTTCTGATCGTTATCTGCAAATCAAATCGCTTAAGTTGTGTGAAAATTGTCTTAAAACATACAGAAAACCTACAATCCGTCTGGAACGGATCGTCTGATACCCTATCCTCCTCTATATAAAGTGGGCGTGGCCAAATTGCATTTTGTACTCAAATATAGCTATAATGTCGAACGTTTGAGGATGTTACATGTAAAATTTTATCAAAATAGGTTTTTTGATGATACCGCCCCCAAAAAGTGGGCGTGGCCAAAACTCTTCTATTGGTGAATTGTATGGAATCTAAATACCCAAATATTTGGTCTTAACAAAATTTTTCGGTTTCATATAATTTAGTGAAGTTATAAAAAAGTAGGCGTGGCAGTAGGCGGATGTAAAAAAATTTTACACTTGTACTGTATCTTTTTCTTGGAAGCCCAGATATGAAATTTAAGCGTCCTAGTTAAAAATTTAAGGCCCAAAAATCGGTTTTGTGATGAAAACGCCCCCAAAAAGTGGGCGTGGCCAAAACTTTTGTATGGGTGGATTGTAGGGAATCTAAATGCCTAAATATTTGGTCTTAACAAAATTTTTCGGTTTCATATAATTTAGTGAAGTTATGAAAAAGTGGGCGTGGCAGTGGGCGGATGTAAAAAATTTTTACACTTGTACTGTATCTTTTCCTCAGAAGCCCAGATATGAAATTTCATCGTCCTAGCTCAAAATTTAAGGCCCAAAAAGCGGTGACATACGGACGGACGGACGGTCATCGCTCAATCGATTTCGCTATTGATGCTGATCACGAATATATATACTTTATAGGGTCTATCTCGATTATTTCTCTATGTTACAAACTATGTGTCAAACTTAATATACCCTTAGGATAGGGTATAAAAAGACCAACACTCTGCTAGTGGCTGCCATACGTGTGGCCAAAGGTATCATACACTGATACACTTCGATACAACATTGCACTCTTCATCAAAGTCGGCTAATCAGCCACCACGCTCCGAAAAGCTTAATCAATCACTTCTAACCTAAACCCCTCAACATCTGTATTAAACACACATGCTTCAAATTTCGCTCCACCGTACTCCAGTGCTGATTTCAAAACTACTCTCACATCAACATCACTCAGTGAGGACCCCTCTCCAAGCTCAAATACACTTCTAGCGACTGCTCTTGTTAATGCATATGATAATGTGCATCGATTAGTTCCATGCCGTGTTCTCTTAGATTCCGGATCGCAATTGAATCTAATCACCGAAAGGTTCGTTCACATCCTCGGCTTAAAGAAACATCGTTCAGAACAATTGATTAGTGGAATAGCGCAAAATCTATCCTCTTCGCAATACAAAACAAATGTAATTATAAGCTCACGATCATCGAAATTCAAAACGTCAATAGAAGTCATCGTGCTAAGAAAACTGACTAACTGCATTCCCGAGCATAGTATTATCATTTCCAATTGGAACATACCGACGAACATTACTCTATCTGACCCTCAATTTCACATTCCTCAAAAAATTGATTTGGTATTAGGCGCAGAACTGTTCTTCGAACTTATATCTATTGGTCAGATCAAGTTAGGACCTACTCTACCAGTTCTACAAAAAACAACTCTTGGATGGGTAGTTTCTGGCCCGTATCATCATATTCAGAACCGTTTACCAACTAATTGTTTTACCCATCTATCTCAAAAAAGTAAGGTAGATATAAATTTGCGTGAGGATCTTATGAGATTTTGGGAAATTGAGAATGGAAGTGATATGCAAAAATGAGAGAGCATTTAAGAAATCGGAGGTGGCCTGTGAAAATCATTTTACTTCCAATGTTCGTAGATTAGGAGACGGTAGATATCAGGTGCGATTACCATTTAAAGAAGGCGCTAGTAAACTGGGTGAATCATTTACCCAAGCTTTCAAGCGCTTTAAATATTTGGAGAAAAGGTTTCGTAAAAACAATGAACTTCGCCAAAACTATGCTGCTGTGATCAATGAATTCTTAGCACTGAACCATATCGAAGTTGTCGCGAACTTAGATCTTGCGAAGCCACATTTCTTTCTTCCGCATCATTGGGTTTTAAAGCCCTCTAGTTCAACCACAAAAATGAGAGTTGTATTTGATGGCTTAGCCAAAACCACAACAGGCATTTCCCTTAATGACACTCTTCTCATCGGGCCAGTTATTCAGAATGATCTCTTCTCCATTGTAGTTAGATTCCGCTCCTTTGCATTTGTATTTACAGCTGATATTACAAAAATGTATCGCCAGGTCGTAATGCATCCAGATGATCGTCGATTTCAGTTAATTCTTTGGAGAAATAACGTAGGTGAAGCTATAAAAACATATCAACTCTCCACGGTTACATATGGAACCGCATCCGCGTCGTATTTACCTACAAAGGCTCTGCAACATTTATCTATAGATGAAGGTCATAATTTACCTGATGCCGCTAGGCCTATTAACACAGATTTCTATGTAGACGATATTTTAACGGGTGCATCTACATTAGAAGAGGTGTTAAATCTGAAGAGTGAATTGATTGAGATACTAAACATACAGAAAAGCTACAATCCATCTGGAACGGATCGTCTGATACCCTATCCTCCTCTCATTAAAGTGGGCGTGGCCAAATTGCATTTTGTACTCAAATATGGCTATAACCTCGAACGTTTGAGGATGTTACATGTAAAATTTTATCAAAATCGGTTTTTTGATGAAAACGCCCCCAAAAAGTGGGCGTGGCCAAAACTCTTCTATGGGTGAATTGTAGGGAATCTGAATACCTAAATATTTGGACTTAACAAAATTTTTCAGTTTCATATAATTTAGTGAAGTTATAAAAAAGAAGGCGTGGCAGTGGGCGGATTTAAAAAAAATGTACACTTCTACTGTATCTTTTCGTCAGAAGCCCAGATATGAAATTTCAGCGTCCTAGTTAAACATTTTAGGCCCAAAAATCGGTTTTATGATGAAAACGCCCCCAAAAAGTGGGCGTGGCCAAAAATTTTGTATGGGTGGATTGTAGGGAATCTGAATGCCTAAATATTTGGTCTTAACAAAATTTTTCGGTTTCATATAATTTAGTGAAGTTATGAAAAAGTGGGCGTGGCAGTGGGCCAGATATGAAATTTCATCGTCCTAGCTCAAAATTTAAGGCCCAAAAAGCGGTGACATACGGACGGACGGTCATCGCTCAATCGATTTCGCTATTGATGCTGATCACGAATATATATACTTTATAGGGTCTATCTCGATTATTTCTCTATGTTACAAACTATGTGTCAAACTTAATATACCCTTAGGATAGGGTATAAAAAGGGGAAGTTTCGAATTGCGGAAATGGTGTTCAAATGACGGCAGAATCTTAGAGGATATTATGGAAGGTGATAGAGGGACGACTTTTAGAATTGCTGATTCCAACGCTGTTAAAACCTTGGGCACATATTGGGACCCCTCATCCCCTTCATCAGATAAACTTCTTTACGATTGCCCTGAGAATGTCAACAAAATCATAACAAAAACATACAGAAAAGCTACAATCCGTCTGGAACGGATCGTATGATACCCTATCCTCCTCTCTATAAAATGGGCGTGGCCAAATTGCATTTTGTACTCAAATATAGCTATAATGTCGAACGTTTGAGGATGTTACATGTAAAATTTTATCAAAATAAGTTTATTGATGATAACGCCCCCAAAAAGTGGGCGTGGCCAAAACTGTTCTATGGGTGAATTGTAGGAAATCTATATACCCAAATATTTGGTCTTAACAAAATTTTTCGGTTTCATATAATTTAGTGAAGTTATAAAAAAGTAGGCGTGGCAGTGGGCGGATGTAAAAAAATTTTACACTTGTACTGTATCTTTTTCTTGGAAGCCCAGATATGAAATTTCAGCGTCGTAGTTAAAACTTTAAGGCCCAAAAATCGGTTTTGTGATGAAAACGCCCCCAAAAAGTGGGCGTGGCCAAAACTTTTGTATGGGTGGATTGTAGGGAATCTGAATGCCTAAATATTTGGTCTTAACAAAATTTTTCGGTTTCATATAATTTAGTGAAGTTATGAAAAAGTGGGCGTGGCAGTGGGCGGATTTCAAAAATTTTTACACTTGTACTGTATCTTTTTCTCAGAAGCCCAGATATGAAATTTCATCGTCCTAGCTCAAAATTTAAGGCCCAAAAAGCGGTGACATACGGACGGACGGACGGACGGACGGACGGACGGTCATCGCTCAATCGATTTCGCTATTGATGCTGATCATGAATATATATACTTTATAGGGTCTATCTCGATTATTTCTCTATGTTACAAACTATGTGTCAAACTTAATATACCCTTAGGATAGGATATAAAGAACGGTACTTTCCGAAATAGCAAAACTCTTTGACCATTTGGGTTTAATAAATCCCGTAATAATACTAGCAAAGGTTTACATGCAGCAACTTTGGCGACAAGGTTTTGATTGGGATGAAAGTCTACCAATGGAATACCATAGTCGTTGGCTTCGTTTTAGAGAAGAGTTGAAGCATATTGGGAAGTTTCAATTTGACCGAAGGGTTTTTTGGGGAAACGAAAATCTTCAACTTCACGCGTTCGCTGATAGTTCGGAATATGCTTATGGAACCTGTCTATATATTCGCTCAATATCGGAGGATGGAACTATTATCGTAAAACTTTTATGCTCAAAATCAAGAGTAGCTCCCGTAAAGAAACTTGCTATCCCTCTCTTAGAACTTTGTGCAGCTGTATTGATGGTTCGTCTCGTCGACAAAATTAAGAACATTTTTAAGGCTAAGTTTGAAAGGATTTTTTACTGGACTGATTCTTCTATTGTCCTACATTGGTTGTCAGAGGAGTCCTCAAATTTTGAAACTCTTATTGCTAATCGAATTGCAGTAATTCACACACTTTCAAGCTCGAACCAGTGGCATCACGTTCGGTCTAAGATTAACCCCGAGGATATAGTTTCCCGAGGAGCATACCCATTAGACTTACTCAAATCAGTATTATGGTTCTCTGGTCCTGAGTTTCTCAAATCACAAGAAACAGAATGGCCAACCTTCAATTCAAACCTTCCACCGGCATGTGATGATTCTTTTCTAGGGAGAAAAAGGTATAAAATTATACTCCCAGGTATAAAGGTTGAACCATTTGTGGAGAACATACGATTTCACAACAATTATCTTAAAGCAAGGGTTATAGGCTATATACTTCGATTTTCCTACAACTGTAAAGCAAAATACCGGCAACTGGAACCAAATTGCGGTGAATTAACACCTAACGAGCTACATAAATCATTGAATTGCATAATTTGGAACATTCAAGAGGAATTCTTTTCATCTGAAATCAACCGACTATCGGACAAAAAACCCATTCCAGGAAGATCTCACATTTCATCTCTTCATCCATTTATTGACCATGATGGAATTCTACGTGTGGGCGGGAGAATAAGTAATGCGGAACTGGGCTACGACGCTAAGTACTCAATACTCTTGCCCAAGCGTCATATCTTTACTGAAGCAATGGTACGATACTTTCATAATAAGTACTTGCACGTTGGACCAAAAACCCTACTAAGCATGATTCGAGAGCAATTCTGGCCAATACATGGTAAAGTCATCTGTCAAAGGGTCTGTCGTAAATGTATAAAATGTCAGGAAGTACTTTAATGGGAGACTTGCCCGCAGCAAGAGTTCAGCAGTGTCGTCCCTTCTTGATGGTTGGAGTCGATTTCTGCGGACCATTCAGCATACATTTCCGTCGAGGAACATCGCCCATCAAGGGTTATGTGGCCGTTTTTGTCTGTTTTGCTACGCGCGCGGTGCATGTTGAAGTTGTCGAAGACCTCTCAACAGTAGCATTTCTGTCAGCTTTAAAAAGATTCATCGGTCGTCGTGGTCATCCATCTACGATATACAGCGATAATGCCACCAATTTTATTGGAGCTCGCAATGAACTTTCAGCCGTATACAAAATGCTTCAAAACTCCGAAAATCACAGTGAGATATCTCGTACGTGCGCGGCGGATAATATAATTTGGAAAA
Source organism: Xylota sylvarum (assembly GCA_905220385.1). Taxonomy (NCBI): domain Eukaryota; kingdom Metazoa; phylum Arthropoda; class Insecta; order Diptera; family Syrphidae; genus Xylota; species Xylota sylvarum. The sequence continues at coordinate 19,044,526 of LR999960.1, forward strand.
CCATTCCACCGCGATCTCCCCATTTCGGTGGTTTGTGGGAGGCGGCGGTAAAATCCGCGAAATTCCACATGAAACGCATTCTGCAAGGTGCTTCTCTAACGTTTCAGGAATTAAACACTATCGTTATTCAAATCGAATCGATTCTGAATTCGCGTCCTATTACACCGCTTTCTGATAACCCTTCTGATTTCAACGCACTAACGCCAAGCCATTTTCTTATAGGTAGTCCATTTGCATGCTTGACCGAACGAAACGTTTCGGAAGTACAATCCTTCAACTCACGCAGCCGTTACCAGCTATTACAATGGTATTTTCAAACATTTTGGAAACGCTGGTCTAGAGAATATCTTGAAAGCTTGCAACAGAGGACTAGGTGGAAGACTTCGAGTCCTAATTTTAAACTTGGCGACATCGTCCTCATTGTCGATGACAATTCTCCTCCGCTCAGCTGGAAGCTTGGTAGAATAGTCCAAACTCACCCGGGAAAAGATGGCATCGTTCGTGCGGCAACCGTTAAAACATCGAAAGGCTTAGTACAACGTGCAACAATGAAGCTAAGAAAACTACCAATTGATGTTGAGGGATCTACATCCGCTCAAGGCCGGGTGGATGTTTAGTAAAATCTGCGTAGCTCATACTATTTAATTTTCTTTGTCGTTAATTCAATTTTAAACATGAATATGCTTTTCCAAACAATTCTAATTTGTAATTAACCAACTTCAAAGTTAACGTATCGGATAGAATATTTTTAAACATTATGTACGACCTCACTTCCACTTGGAAGTTAGTGTCACTTGGTTTGCAACCACATGGTTTTTAATTGCTCCATCCAGTTTCCTTTTTGTTTTTCTTAAGTTGTTCATTCTGTTGTAAAACATCATTATGTAGAATCAGTTTCGATAGATCGAGTCTACACTAAAATAAATTGTTAATACATACTCAAAAGCGTATTTTATAAAATAAAATAAAACGAAATTAAAAATCATTAATTTCACGTCAAACAACAGAGCGTAATCCATTTTTCAGGATCTGCACGTACCGCTCTGCTTGTCCGTTCGTTGATGGATGTGCGGGTGAAGTGAGCTTGTGATCAATGTTGTTGGACTTCAAAAAGTCTTGAAACTCCTTCGACGTAAAGTTGGTCCCGTTATCAGACACAATAGTCTGAGGTATACCGAATCTCGCAAAAAGTTCCCTCATCGCGCGTATGGTGTAAAAACTGGTGATCCAATTCATAGGAAAAACTTCTAACCACTTCGTCTTTGCATCCACCACTATAAGGAAGTATCGTTCCATGAATGGTCCAGCGAAGTCTACATGTAACCGTTGCCATGGTTGGGAAGGAATTTCCCAGGGGTGCGATGATGTCTTTGGTGGTTCCTTCAGATTGATTTCAATGATTTCATTTTGATGATACCGATGTGTGCTGCATGTAACAAGTTCAAAACTCGTTTCTGCATCGAATGGGGAATTATAATTCGCAATCCCCAGTAAATACATCCTTCATGTATCATGAGTTCATTCTCCATTTGCTTGTATGATGTGTTCTTCAAACTGGCTCCGCTCTGTAAAAGGATCCTAAGGGAAGCCAACTCCTTGTCGCGTCTTGTTTCTTTGGCTATCTCCGAATTTGTTAGAGGCAAGTGTTCATCCCAGAGTTGAAATAGTTCGTATGTTTCGCCATCACTCCTGTAATCTTGAGATGCTAATGGATTTCTGGAAAGAAAATCCGCATTAATATTGTCTTTCGAACTCTTATATTGAATTTTGTAGTCAAATCCGCTAAGAAACTGTGCGTAGTGCAACAATCGCTGCGTTGTAAGTAAAGGCAAATTTTTGTTAGGGTGAAATATTGTAGTTAATGGCCGATTATCGGTGATGAGTGTAGATTCACGGCCATAGCAATAGTTAAAAAATTTATGTAACCCCCAATAAATTGCCGTCGCTTTTGTCTAACTGGCTATAGTTAACTTCCGATTTCGTCAAACTTCTTGATGCAAACGCAATAGGGCGCTCTCCATCATTCGTACGATGTGATAAAATCGCTGACAACCCGACAGGAGATGCATCCGTCGCCAAAATTAGTGGAAGGTCTACATCGAAGGGTATTAACACCTTGTCGCTCATCATCTCTTTTTTTATAACTTCAAATGCCTGTTGACATTTACCATTCCACATGAATTTTTGATCCTTTCTCAGTAGTAAGTATAGCGGGTGAAGTTTGGTGACGAGGTCCGGAATGAATTTGTAGTTAACCATTCCCAGGAAGTGACGTAGCTGATTTAGATCCGAGGGAGGTTGAATTCCCGAAATCGCTTCAACTTTCTCCGAAGTCTTGTGTAATCCGTCCTTGTCGATTTTGTGTCCAAGGTAAGTGACACTCCTTTCAAATAATTTACACTTTGATTTGTTTAAATGCAAATCGAACTTCTGTAACTTCTCAAGTAATTTCATGCATCTTTGAAAAAGCTCAGATATCGATCTAGCAACTACGATTATATCATCAATGAAACATGCCGTACCTTCAAGGTCATTTGTTATATTCTCATCCATAAATCTTTGCCATATGTTAGGCGCAGTTTTTAAGCGAAACATTAATTTATTTACCTTGTATAGGCCTTTAATCGTACTTATTGTCTGTAAGAGTGAACTATCCTCTGTCATTGTGAGATGCAAATATGCCTTATGTATGTCGAAGGTACAGCAATATTCACCACCTTTTAATTTTTGGAACAAATCTTCGATTTTATGAATTGGGTAACCATCGTTCACTAAATACTTATTGAGTGTAGCCTTATAGTTAGCACACAATCATGGATTTGTCCGCTTTGATAACGGGAACTACCGGAGTTCCCCAATCGGAGTGTGCAATTTTCTCAATAATACCACATTCCTCATCGAAAAAAAAAAAAAAAAAAACACTTGACATTGGATTATCGACGCACGAGGTCTTTCTCTTTTTGTTGGTTAGCTAAATTCGGATCATTCCTGGTGTATATTTAATATTGGCGACGAGGATTAAAATTTTTTTTTACTTACAATGCCCGAAACTACGCAGTAGATTATACAAACCTTAACCACGGCACTACAGGGTTTAACCAGTTCACCAAGTTCGTCCAACTTACATTTTGACCAGTTCAATGAAAACGAGGAACCATTTCCAAGCTATATCAAAAGATTAGAAAATTACCTTGCTTTGAAAAACATTGCGGATGAAACAAAAAAAAGGCAAGTAGTGATCAATTGTATGGGAGCTAAATACTACCAATTACTATCGAATTTGACAGCACCAGAAGAACCAGAGACGAAGACATACACTCAATTAATAAAAAAGCTCAATGATCATCTTAGTCCCAAGCCGAACGAGATAACTGAACAACACAAATTTTTACTGAGGCTACAACATGATGGGGAGTCCATAGCCAACTATTTGGCAGACTTACGAAAATTGAGCGTGTACTGTAACTTCGAATGTGAATCTTGCAAAAAATCGACACTAAACACACACCTGAGGTTTCATTTATTCGGGGACTCAGAGACTCGGATATCAAGGAGAGACTTCTACAAGAGACGACGAATATAACTCTAGAGAAAACAGTGCAGAGTTCTTTAGCAATGGAAGCATCAAAACTGGAAAGCCGTGCCATGCACAATGTTCACCAGCTCCAATTCAAAGCGATGACGCATAAGAAGATAGGCTACACATCCAATACAAATTTACATAAAGATAATAATTACAGGAATACAAAAAAAAATAAAATGATTTGTTACAGGTGCGGCAAACAAAATCACATGGCCAACAATTGCAAGGCAAATAATCTACCATGTGCTATATGTCGTAGGAAAGGCCATGTTTCTTCCGTTTGTATGAAGTCGAAATCAGTGACCAGAGGGACAAATACGATAGAAATTACCCAGGCTGCTGCTTCTGCTGAGAACATGCATGAGATGAGAATTCCCTCGACTGGATGGAAGATGGAAAACAAAGTACGCATATGGTTCGATTGCAAATTTCGTTTCTTCAACTGGCCGAGGTAAGTACTACGTGACATTGAAAATTAATGGAAAGCCCTTTGAGATGGAATTGGATACCGGGGCAGCGATTTAGGTCACAAATTACGAAACGTTTAAGATGCACTGGCCCAAGGCCAAAATATTGCCAAACAAAAGTTATGCTTAAAACATATAACCATGAAGTATTTTCTGCTTACGGTAGATCAGAAGTACAAGTTCAATATAATAACCAGGTCGTAAATTGTGATTTATACATAGTCAAATTGAAATTCGATACCATTATGGGACGCGAATGGGTGCATAAACTCAAGTTATTAACAGTGAATTCTATTGATGTATTTACTGACAAAGATATGTATAAGTAGTTTCAAGCAGCAATTGTTTGAGAAGTATGCAAATGTTTTCAGACTGGAAATCGGAAGCATTCCGAATATCAAAGGCATGTTAAAGTTACGGGACGGGGCTACCCCAACTTTTATAAAAGCAAGGTCGATTAGAGGAATGTGGTTTTGTCTTGAATATCTAACTAGAGGAGTGAATTACATCGATCGCAACATGACCAATTTGGTTGACGGTTTGATGATATGTTGACCGGCATGTGAGGAAACCGTGTGTTAGCTATAGTAACATTACGTCCCGCATCAAAGTCAATTAGCCTAAATCCGTATCAGACGTGGTGTCGTGCAGGCTATGCTTTCCAATGGTAATACCAAAGATATCCTCCTTTCCTATTTTGGCGTTAGAATCACCCAAGACGATTTTAGCCTTTATGCGGATTTTTATTAGACAATCATTGACGTGTCTAAAGCTCAAGACTTCATGCCGAAGTCTGCCGCTTACAACAAATCCGTACCCAAATAGACACTGTTTCTGTTTTCTGTAGCAATCAGCGTAGTATATTTCACAATTCTTCAACCTTCTTTTATCCGGATCCCACCGCACTTCCTGGATGGCGATGATGTCTGCCTTATAGCAGTCTAGGGCCTCTGCTAATTGTTTGACTGCACGCGGTCTGTGAAGCGTTCAAACATTCCACGTGCAGATCCGAACGTTGTTGTCTTTTTTAATTTTGGTGTGTCGTTGTTGTTTCGGAACTGCTATTTTTTTCCACGGTAGGGAAGTTACCCCGATGCACAACCCCCAACCTAAGGGACCGGAGTCAGTTACCGACAGGATATGAGCGCTGACGTTGTCCTATTAAGAGTTCATCCGCCACCATCTTTTTTCCAACACCATGGCTCAGTATTGGAGATCCCCATAGACCTTGGATTCAAGTATGTCGAAGCAGCTCATATAGGGATACTATAATCTAGACTAGAATTCGTCCGCTGCATGCCGCCTGAAGCAAGAGGAAGTGCTTAAGTGAGAAAGCTTAAAATTTCAGGGCACAAAAAGTGGTGACATACGAACGGACGTATGAATGGACGGACAGACATGGATCAATTATAAAGTCTATCTAGATTATTTCTCTATGTTACATACTATTTATCAAACTTAATATACACTTAAGATGATTGATAGATTGGTTTTCTCTTCTAAAAATGATTTAAGGATGAAGAGCTGGGTGAGGTTCACTGTTCCGGAAGCGTCTTGTCTTTCTGACGAACTCCAGGATTTTTCCGAGACTGTAACGTCTAAGATAACTCACCCAAGGAAGGACGTGTCTTACCAGGTATTCGTATCTTACCGCCCCTAATGCAGGACATTCGCAGAGGTGGTGCTCCAGGCTTTCTTCCATTTCCACGCATCCCGGGCAGGTGCTTGATGTCCAGTCCCAGTCTGTATGCGTGTTTGTTCAGGTCTTAATTGTCTCCTGCCTAGATTGGGCGCCCTCTTCGTCTAGTGGTGGCAGGGGTGTTCAGTCATGGCTTTGGCAGCTTTCCACATGTTTTCGTGGTGTTTTTTGAAGGATAAGGTTGTAACCGTGGGTATATCTATGTTGTCCGCCCCCTTCCTCGCCAGTTCATCCGCAGCTTCGTTACGTAGTATATTGTGTGTTATATAGTGGCAACACTTACCACTACTTACTATTGTGATTTATATGAGTACTTATGTAGGCAATTATTAACATAAACAGACTTAACTTGTGGTTTGACAATCGAACGTGTAACATTCATACTTCGAATTACATACATATATTTTATTTTTATAGGAAGGTGGAAAGCATAGGCATTTCATCAATGGGGGGGTTTTCAGCCGTAGCTGCTTCTCTTTTGTCTGCATGTCCGGAGATGTACGTAGGTGCGAGTGCACGAAAGTCTGTCTGTGGATATGTGGGTGTTTTTTTTTTTTTTTGGTCGTGCCCGAATCTGTGCAGATACTTTCTGTATCCACCATGACCAGTTAGAAACTGAGTGATATCATAGTTCACCTCTCCCACTTTTCTTTTCACCCAAGTTTCTATGCTGTGTCCATCTTCCTGTTGTAGCGTCATCCCATCGGTTTTGCTATCTTGCCATTGAGATCGCCCTTTCTTCTGCTTTAATAGCTCTTCCATTCTGTCGATTCGTGAGTTTTCTGGTGTGTACCCGTTTCATCTCGTCGACCAGGATATCGATGGGCACCATGCCAGCTACGACATATGCCGCTTCCTCCGAGACTGTTCTATAAGCGCAAATTGTCCTTAGAGCGCTAAGTCTGTAGACAGTCGAAAGCTTCTGTCTGGACTCTCTTGTCGCCATAGAATCGGCTCACACTGGCGATGCGTATAGTAGTACTGAGTTAACTAATCTGGACAATAGGACTCTACGACTATATCTGGGTCCACCGACGCCTTTTTCCCTGCATACTCTAGGTGTGGCTTGAAGCTCAGCCTATTGTCTATCATTACACCTAGGTATTTGGTTGCCTGTTTAGATCTAATGACTTGGGCTCCTATGTGCACATTCATATATTCTACTGCTTTGCGGCTTGAGATTAGGACTGCTTCCGTCTTCTGCTCCGCTAAATCCAGGCCTGCTGTTTCCAACCGGGTTTTAATTTTTGAGATCGCTTCGTTTGTTGCTGATTCTATCTCATGAACACGTTTCGCAACGGTTACAACAGCGATGTCGTCCGCAAAGCCTGTAACTGTTGTTCTTGGCGGCATTGGCAACCTGACCACATCGTCATACATGATGTTCTACAGAAGGGGACCTACCACCGATCCTAACACCGATGTGACGCCTGCCGACACATTGTAGTATTTGCTACCTTCATCGCTTTCGTACCTTAACTTCCTATTCTTAAAGTAGCTCCATATAAGAATATAGTTTGGCGTATTCATTCTTACAAGTGAGTTCATTATACACGACCAACTTGCTGAATTGAAAGCATTTTTGATGTCAAGCGTAACTACGGCGCAGTACTCCTTTGTTCCCCACCGCCATCTACTTCCTTCTATGGCTGCGGCAGCGATATCTACCACCATTTTTATTGCGTCTACTGTTGACCGGGCTTTTCGGAACCCAAACTGACAATCTGAGAGAGCGCCTCTTTCCTCGGCTATTAGAAGCAGCCTATTATATACGATTTTCTCCAATATTTTCCCCATCGTACTCAGTAGGCAAATGGGGCGATATGAAGAGGGAGCTCCGGGGGGTTTATTTCCCTTGGAGAGCAGCACCAGATGCTGTAACTTCCAGTGATCTGGGAATATCCCTTCTCTAAGGCAGTTCTGCATGACTTCTATAAAGGCATGAGATCTTGCTTTTATAGCTGCTTTCAGGGCTTTGTTCGGGATTCCGTCCGGGCCTGGTGCTTTGTTGTCCCCAATTTTTGTGCACGCTAGATGCAGTTCCTCTGGTGTTACCAATGGAATTTTATCGTTGAACATTGCACTTTCTATGTGGAAAATAGTCGCTGGTCGTTGTGGAAACAGTGTTGCGATGATGTTCTCGAGCATTTTTTATTTTTTTTTTATGGTTGCGCCAAAGGATGTGTAATCTTCATAGATACCAGTAGCCCGTGCTACTAGCATGCACGATTCGCAGACCTGAATGATCGATGTCAGGAATACGCCTACATACTAAACCACACCCTGCACACATCGAACCACTCTCCCCGCGGGACTGCCGTTAGGTATTACTTCGCGGGGCTGGTTAGCCTTTAAGGCTGTGTTCTTCTCTACGCGTTATTATTCACGTTACGTTGGCGCTCTAGGCGCCTTAGATCGCTGAGTATGCGTACCGCCATGTTACTTACGATGGTCCAGTTTTCATCATTCTGAAGCATGTAGTCTACAACATTCTCGGGAGTGGGCTACTCCCCAAATTGGTCCCGAAGAGCGCTCCTCTCGGTTTCATATCGCGGGCAATGAAAACAATTTGGACAATTTGGGATATTTTCATGTTTGCGTTTGAATAGATATTCTCTGAAACAGCCATGTCCTGTCAGAAACTGTGTGAGATAAAAATTTGTTTCGCCATGGGCCCGATTCATCCACACATTAATCACTGGTATAAGATGATGCGTCCATCTTCCCTTTACGGATTCGTTCCACTGCTGTTGCCAGGTTGCGATACTGCGATTCCTTTCGTATCTTCGTTTTTCCTCGTCTACCGAACCATTCCGAACTCGCTCGTTTTTAAGTCTCTCCATTTCTTCGGCGAGTAGGTCGATGGGTAGCATTGAAGACACGACGATTAAGCATCGTTTGAAACTGTTCGAAACGCACTGGCGACCCTATGCGCGCTAAGATGGTGGACCGATTTATCTCCACGCACATAGGATTTAACTTTCGCGGTACTTGACCATATTTCAGCTGCGTACATATTTATAGAACTGACAGCTTTTGCGATAATAAGTCTTTTATTCTGTTTGGGGCCCCCGATGCACTCATCACTTTTGACGATTTTTTGCTTGCATACTCTAGATGGTCCTTAAAACTTAAACGAGCGTCAATAATCACTCCGAGGTACTTAATAAACGGTTGAGAAACCACTTCGTGCCCTCCGACCCTAAGCGATATCGTTTCGCGAGCTTTCCGGCTTGTAATAAGCACCGCTTCGGTTTTATGATCGGCAAGTTGTAAACCGGCTTCAGCTAGCCAACGACGTACCGTTCTAATTGTCTCATTACAATGGAGCTCGACTTCTTCTAGTGTTTTTGCTACAACCATCACGGCAATGTCGTCCGCAAAGCCGATAATTGACGCTTCTCTTGGAATTGGTAGGCGTAGAATTTCGTCATACATAACGTTCCACAGCAGGGGTCCTAGGACCGAGCCTAGTGGTACGCCGCCAGTTACTTTGTACGTCTTAGTTCCCTCGTCAGAGTCATAGAGGAGGACTCTGTTCGCAAAATAGCTCGTTATTATTTTATCGAGATAATCTGGTATGTCGATGCGGTATAGACAGCTCATAATTCGTTCCCAGTTCGCCGAGTTAAACGCGTTTTTCACATCAAGTGTTATAATGGCGCAGTATTTTTTGGTACCCCCCATCCAGCGTCTGCCTTCTATAGCGGTTCGGGCTCTCGTTATTACCGCGTTTACTGCGTCTATCGTGAAGCGTGACTTACGAAAACCATATCGATGATCTGAGAGGCCACCTGCTGTTTCCACTGCTGGCAAAAGTCTATTGTAGATTACTCTCAAATATTTTGCCTATTGTGTCGAGCAAAGAAAGAAGACGATAGGATGAAGGTTCGTTTGAGCTCCCCTTTCCTTTCGGCAGTAGAACTAGTCTTTGGCGCTTCCAAGGCTCAGGGAAAATACCCTCGCGAAGACACGTGTTAAACATTTCAGCAAATAAGTCGGGTCGAGAGGTTCTCGAGCATAGTGGGACATGTAAGTTATGGTGCTCTGTGTTCTTTGAGCTTCATCGATTCTATAGGCAGTTCCCCACGGGTTTATGTCGGCTTCATCAAGTAGTTGTTTCAAGCATTTTGTTTGCTGACTCTAATAGCAATTTTTAAGGCATTCCTGGCATTTTTAAATGTCGCTAGCTTCTGGTCTGCCTCTCGAGCGCTGAACTCTGCGTCTTGCTTGCAGGCAGTTTGCCCTGAGAGATTTGATTTCGTCGTTCCACCAGTAACAGGGCGATCCACGTTTACTGGGTTTTCTTCTTGGCATGGACGCATCGCACGCGGAGGTCACAAACATGTCAGATGCAGCACTAGTTCTTGAGCTGGCCCGGGTCTAAGGCTTTGAGTGCTGATCACTTCCTCAAACACCTCTATGTCGAATGCAGTGTCCTTCCATTTCGGTCCTGTTAGCTTCGGACATTGCTGCCGCTTTTTGTTCTTTATCTCTATCATTATAGCTTGGTGGTCGCTATGAGTATAGTCCTCGCTGACCCACCAGTGTGTGCCTTGGACTAAAGAGCTACTCACGAACGTAATGTCTATAATGGATCCTTTACCTGCCTTACGGAACGTATTTTTTACACCATTGTTCACTAGGCTTATCTAGTGATGCAAAAGCTTCAAGAAATGCTCGTCCCCTTGCGTCTGTGGATCTGCTGCCCCATTCTGATGTCCATGCGTTAAAGTCACCAGCAATAACTACTTTAGCTTTTCCTCGCGCGTCGGCTACGATGTCATCCAGCAACTTTTGGAACTCCCTAGGTGCCAAACTACGGGGTGCATAGCAGCTATAAAAGTGGATACCATTTATCTTGGCAGTTGTGAAGCCATCTCCCGGTTCGTGGGTATTCTGAAAGGCGTGGTTGCCGCAAGTCCAAATCGCAGCCTTGTTTGTTCTGTAGCTTATCCAGGTGCTCCCGTTTAGAGCTTTGTATTGTTCACTTATTAAGGCAATGTCGATTTGTTTTTCCCTCGTCATTTGTATCAGCAAGTCTTGTGCTGCCTCGCAATGGTTAAGGTTTATTTGGGCGATCTTCATCGCCTTATGCTAGTCAGAGCTTTCTTAAACCCCGGGCATTTGGTACTGCCAGCCACATGTCTGACGTTCTCCGGTTTGTCCCCTTTACATAAAAAGCAAAGCGGATCCTTCGTGCAGTCCTTGGCTATGTGGCCTTCATCGCCGCATCTACTGCACTGTTTTGAACGGTCGAACTCACTCTTGCACAGACCGTGTGACCAAATTCTAGGCACCTAAAACATATTGTAAGAGCCTTACGCTCGCGGATGCGGTAGTTCACCCAGCCAATTTTAATTCTACCCGACTCTAGTAGTTTCTTGGCGCTATCTGCTGGTAGGCTAATAGTCGCAGTTCGAGTGCCCCCGTAGGCCTTTCTTAAGTTCAGAATATCCGTTTCGGTTACTCCGTTCAGGTTGTACTGTGACTTAACGGCCTCGTAGATGTCCTCTTTAGATGTGACCTCATCGATGTCCTTCACTTCCAACAGGATGCGATGTGGCAGCGTCCGAACCTCCACCTCGGTGCCGAGAGTTTTGCCAATTAGACCCTTAAACTCTTGGGTTTTCTCTCCTGTCCCTTTTGGTTGGAACAGTAGGTCGCCCTTCTGGGTCCGTCTGATTCTGGTTACGGTATTGCCCAGGTTGCCAAGTTTGGGATCCGCCTTAACTTTGCGGAGTACGTCGGCCTAGGAAAGCTCTCCCTTAGCTGCTAACACGATTGCGTCAGGCCGTGTTTTCTCCTTGATCGGCCTTTTTTGCTTCTCAGGCTCATTATTTTTCTTCTTGGCCACTACTCTTGCCCAAGTGTCTTTGTCGTCATTTTCTGGTTGCTTGGCATTCACAACTTTGCCTTGAGGTTTGTCTTTACTGATTCTTCCTTCGACTTGGGACTCTTCTTTGTTGCGTGGAGTTTTTTTGCCTTCTCTTGATGACTTCTGCGGTTGAGCCTTGTTGCCGTCGTTTGAGAGGGTCTTCTGTCGGCTTTGAACTCGGAGTTTCGGCGCTAGGTTCCGGTCTTCGCTTCGAGTCGGTTGCAGATCGTAGCCATGGTGAGGTTTGGGAGTTATAGTGCTTCCTGATGACTTCTTTCGCTCTGTCATCGTGCGCCTCAATTGCAGCGAGCTCGTACAACGCCTTACAAAACAAAATTGGTACAATTTTTTTTTTTTTTTTTTTTTTTTATTATTTTTGTATAATTCAGTGTGTCCCTTTGTTTCCAGAAAAAAGTGTCTCCTTATCTTAGCATCTGTCAAAAACAACAAAAAACATACAGAAAAGCTACAATCCGTCTGGAACGGATCGTATGATACCCTATCCTCCTCTCTATAAAGTGGGCGTGGCCAAATTGCATATTGTACTCAAATATAGCTATAATGTCGAACGTTTGAGGATGTTACATGTAAAATTTTATCAAAATAGGTTTTTTGATGATAACGCCCCCAAAAAGTGGGCGTGGCCAAAACTGTTCTATGGGTGAATTGTATGGAATCTAAATACCCAAATATTTGGTCTTAACAAAATTTTTCGGTTTCATATAATTTAGTGAAGTTATAAAAAAGTAGGCGTGGCAGTGGGCGGATGTAAAAAAATTTTACAGTTGTACTGTATCTTTTTCTTGGAAGCCCAGATATGAAATTTCAGCGTCCTAGTTAAAAATTTAAGGCCCAAAAATCGGTTTTGTGATGAAAACGCCCCCAAAAAGTGGGCGTGGCCAAAACTTTTGTATGGGTGGATTGTAGAGAATCTGAATGCCTAAATATTTGGTCTTAACAAAATTTTTCGGTTTCATATAATTTAGTGAAGTTATGAAAAAGTGGGCGTGGCAATGGGCGGATTTAAACAAATTTTACACTTGTACTGTATCTTTTTCTCAGAAGCCCAGATATGAAATTTCATCGTCCTAGCTCAAAATTTAAGGCCCAAAAAGCGGTGACATACGGACGGACGGACGGTCATCGCTCAATCGATTTCGCTATTGATGCTGATCACGAATATATATACTTTATAGGGTCTCTCTCGATTATTTCTCTATGTTACAAACTATGTGTCAAACTTAATATACCCTTAGGATAGGGTATAAACATACAGAAAAGCTACAATCCGTCTGGAACGGATCGTATGATACCCTATCCTCCTCTCTATAAAGTGGGCATGGCCAAATTGCATATTGTACTCAAATATAGCTATAATGTCGAACGTTTGAGGATGTTACATGTAAAATTTTATCAAAATAGGTTTTTTGATGATAACGCCCCCAATAAGTGGGCGTGGCCAAAACTTTTGTATGGGTGGATTGTAGGGAATCTGAGTGCCTTAATATTTGGTCTTAACAAAATTTTTCGGTTTCATATAATTTAGTGAAGTTATGAAAAAGTGAGCGTGGCAGTGGCCGGATTTCAAAAAATTTTACACTTGTACTGTATCTTTTTCTCAGAAGCCCAGATATGAAATTTCATCGTATTAGCTCAAAATTTAAGGCCCAAAAAGCGGTGACATACGGACGGACGGACGGACGGACGGACGGACGGACGGTCATCGCTCAATCGATTTCGCTATTGATGCTGATCACGAATATATATACTTTATAGGGTCTATCTCGATTATTTCTCTATGTTACAAACTATGTGTCAAACTTAATATACCCTTAGGATAGGGTATAAAAACAACTGTCTACACTCTCCCCCTCTTTGCAAGACGATATACGTGTACAATCTTCGGCTTTGATTTGGGTGTCTTGGATCTTTGCAGTGGCGTCCGATGAAAGATGCATTATTCGATACGGTGTATCCCACGGCGAGTCTAGTTTAGGGCAGCGGCGAACTTTTCTTTTTGGGGTTATGAAACCAAACGAATTGTCCAACCTAAAAACGATCAAAATTCGAAGAGAGATCATACCTGGTCTTCATTCTCATTGCAGCCTTATACATTTATTTTCTTGCATGTTCATGAGTAATTGCTATTTGTTCCTGCAGTATCTTCGCATAGCTGGTGACGTTGAATTCCCCATCAGGAAGGCTTCCAAAAAGCAGATCAGGTGGAAGTCTCATTTCCCTTCCGAACAACATCGCATGAGGAGATTCCTTAATTGTGTCCTGTTGAGCTGCTCGATTTGCCATCGCGAACAGCGGAAGTAGTTGGTCCCAGTCATCTTGAACGCTATTGATGAATTTGGATAGATAATGTAGAATGGTGCGATTCATTCGTTCGACTAAACCGTCGGACTGAGGGTGCAGTGGTGTTGTTCGCGTCTTGTTAATACCCAATATCTTCATCACATCTCGGAATACATCAGATTCAAAATTTCTTCCTTGATCCGAGTGTAGTTCAGTGGGAACTCCAAATCGGCTAAACACTTCATTTACTAATTTACGAGCCACTGTATCTGCAGTTTGATCCCTTATTGGTAGGACCTCAACCCACTTAGTAAAATAATCCTTTAATACGAGTACGTATTTGTGCCCATCTTTGGTAACAGGTAACGGACCAAGGATGTCCACAGCAACAAGTTGAAAGGGTTCCCGCGAGAGATATATCTGCAGCTGCGCTTTGGTTTTGCTTTGAGGGCTCTTTTTGGAAGCGCATGTGTCACCCTCAGCGCAGTAAAGTTCCACGTCTTTTCGTGCCCCGATCCAGTAAAAACGACTTCGTACTTTTTCAAATGTTTTGCCTGCGCCAAAGTGTCCTCCAAAAGGTGAATCATGAAATACAGATAGCACATTTGTTACTAGGCTTTTAGGCAAGATAGGAAGTAGTCTCTCGATTCCTTTTTTCTTTGTGGGTATCCATCTTTGGCATAAAATCCCATTTTGGATCAACAAAGCAGAAAACTGAGCCCAGTATGCCTTGGTTAAACCGGATTCACCGGAAACTTGTTGCCATAGTGGCCTTTTATTTTCTTCAACCCACTTTATCACGGTCGCAAGTACGTTGTCACTCGACTGAGTTTATCTTAAACGATCTAGGGTGATGTCGGCAGTAATATCGTCTTTTTTGTTTCGCAATGATGACATTCTTCTTCGAAACAAGGTCTCCTGGATAATGCATCCGCGTTGCTATGTGACTTTCCTGCGCGATGTTGAACTTTAAAATCATACTGCTGGATCCTTTCCATCTATCGGGCTAACTGACCTTCAAGGTTCTTAAATGAAAGCAGCCAATTGAGAGCAACATGATCTGTCCGAACCTCAAAGTGCCGTCCATAAAGAAAAACGTGAAAGTGCTCTATGGCCTTTATCATAACGAGTAATTCTTTTTGAGTGGTGCAGTAATTGCGTTCGGCCTTGCTTAATGCCTTGTTGAAGTAGGCAATCACTACTTCACAACTATCCTGAATTTGGGACAGCACAGCTCCAATACCTTTGTCGCTGGCATCTGTATCCAAAATAAGCGTACTGTCTGAACGCGGATGCGCAAGAATGGGAGGTGAAGTTAAATAATTTTTCAAGGAGTTGAATGAATCCTCGCATTCCGTCGACCAACTAAACCCAACGTTCTTTTCCGTTAATCAGTGGAGGGGACGGGCAACTTCCCCAAAATGAGGAACGAATTGGCGATAGTAGGTACATAGACCCAAGAAACTTCGTACCATAGAGACATTAGTTGGCCTAGGCCAGTTGCACACGGCTTCGATCTTGGATGGATTTGGTAGTAGGCCCTTCGCCGAGACAACGTAACCAAGGAATTGGACCTCCTTTTGGAATAGCTTGCACTTCTTTGGGTTGACTTTTAAGCGAGCAAATTCCAGACGGCTAAGAACAGAGGACATATTAGTTAACATTTGATTAAACGTCTTCCCGTGCACAAGACAGGTATACAAGACAGGTTTCCATTGGTAGACCTCTTAGTACATGCGACATTAAACGCTCGAAGATAGCTGGCGCATTAATCAGCCCAAAACTCATGACATTGAATTGCCATAAACCGTCTTGTGTAACAAACGCTGACTTCTCCTTGTCATCGGGATGAAGTTCCACCTGTCAATACCTTGATTCGCAGTCGAGGGTACTAAACCATTCTGAACCAGCAACGGCATCCAAAGCGTCATCTATGCGTGGTAATGGGAAAGAGTCTTTCACAGTGACGTCATTCAGTCGGCGATAATCGATGCAAAAGCGAGTGGAACCGTCTTTTTTTTTCACCATAACTATCGGGGATGCCCAGGGACTATCAGAGGGCTCAATTATTCCTCGCTGCAGCATGTCTTCAACGATCTCATTTGATTCCGATTGTTTCGCCAATGGTAAACGGCGGGGTTTAATCGGCTTATCACTACCAGTATTAATTCGATGTTTAACTACTTGTGTCCTGCCCAAATCTTTGGAGCTGGAGGCAAAAACATGTGAAAACCTTTTAAGCATCGACTGAACACAATCAATTTGTGACGGTGTTAAATGTCGTTTGGCTTCAGCGACTAAATCCAGAAGATGATCTGGGATATCAGGTACGAAGTCTTCCATTCCTTCATCACATGTAACTTCATCAAATGCAGCGATCGTAACATCAGAAGGTACCTTTACCGCGTAATCGACCAGATTGACCACTCGTACGAAAATGTTCCCTTGTTGATTTAGATTGAACATTTGGGGGAACAATTTGTCGGCTTACCAAAGTAACAGATGAACCGGTATCTACTAGCAGTTGGGACGACACATTCCCCAACAGCACAGGAACTAGGAAACCTTGCGGCTGACTTTTAGAGTGGACATTTAAAATCCGCGGGCTGTTTGAGACCGTCAGCGATTGCCCTTCTACGCTGACTGATGGTCGTTTCCCTGAGTTTCAAAGAGGGACGATATTGGGTGTTGCGGTTGTCCTTGTCTCTTCCATCGCTGGGGTTGAGAGTTTAATGGTTTTGAAGAGTTTTGTTGCCGCCAATCACTTTCCGCTTGTTCAAAACGAGACAAATAATTATTATTCGCAGAAACTGAAGAGGACTCTAGTGAAATAGCCTTTGTAACTGCATCGACCATGGTACGAGGTTCGGCCATGCGAACAGCATCTTGAATCCTCCGATCATAGATTCCATCAATAAATTGCATCACAGCAATACGTTCTTGAGCTGCTGGAGGGCAATCACTGAACACAGTTCGGGTGAGACGCAAAAGATCAGCACTGAATGCACCAAAGTCTTCTTTTGGAGTTTGTCGCCTGGTCCTCAGCATAGCGTGTGAAATATTTCTTTGCTGACCCAAGAATCTCAGTCCTAATGCCGCGGTTAATTTGTGATAGTCGGTTCTATCACTTTCTGCCATGGCCGCCAAAACGGTGACTGCTTCTCCACGCAACAATGAAGCAAGTACTCGGGCCTTTTGAAGATCATCCCAATCATTTCCTTCCGCCACGATTTCAAACTGCACAAGATAATCACACCAGTGCGCAGTGTCACAGTCAAATGGCTGGGGTATCAGATGGTAAGACTCACTACATACAACATCCTTCTGGGAGGATGACGAAGTGCCTACGGATGCATTTGCTTTGGGGTCTGACTCCGGAGCCCCGTTGGCTTTCTTTCCTCCTTCTGGAGTGGAGCATTGAAAAACCTTATCCGTAAATGTAGTCGCCCCCATGGACTTAAACTCTTCAGATTGACGCTGTTCCTCAGTCCTAAGCTGATTAATTTCCTGACTTTGTTGAGTAAGTGTCTGCCCTAATATCGACAGCTGTAGGAGGATACTGTTTGCTTCGAATTCTTCGGACATCTCCCGATGTATCCCACTTCTGACACCAGTTGAAACAAAATTGGTACAATTCCTTTATTTTGTTTTATCTTTATTACTTTTTGTATAATTCAGTGTGTCTCTTCGTTTCCAGAAAAAAACGTGTCTCCTTATCTTAACATCTGTCAAAAACAACAAAAAACATACAGAAAAGCTACAATCCGTCTGGAACGGATCGTCTGATACCCTATCCTCCTCTCTATAAAGTGGGCGTGGCCAAATTGCATTTTGTACTCAAATATAGCTATAATGTCAAACGTTTGAGGATGTTACATGTAAAATTTTATCAAAATAGGTTTTTTGATGATAACGCCCCCAAAAAGTGGGCGTGGCCAAAACTGTTCTATGGGTGAATTGTAGGGAATCTAAATACCCAAATATTTGGTCTTAACAAAATTTTTCGGTTTCATATAATTTAGTGAAGTTATAAAAAAGTAGGCGTGGCAGTGGGCGGATGTAAAAAAATTTTACACTTGTACTGTATCTTTTTCTTGGAAGCCCAGATATGAAATTTCAGCGTCCTAGTTAAAAATTTAAGGCCCAAAAATCGGTTTTGTGATGAAAACGCCCCCAAAAAGTGGGTGTGGCCAAAACTTTTGTATGGGTGGATTGTAGGGAATCTGAATGCCTAAATATTTGGTCTTAACAAAATTTTTCGGTTTCATATAATTTAGTGAAGTTATAAAAAAGTGGGCGTGGCAGTGGGCGGATTTCAAAAATTTTTACATTTGTATTGTATCTTTTCCTCAGAAGCCCAGATATGAAATTTCATCGTCCTAGCTCAAAATTTAAGGCCCAAAAAGCGGTGACATACGGACGGACGGACGGACGGACGGACGGACGGTCATCGCTCAATCGATTTCGCTATTGATGCTGATCACGAATATATATACTTTATAGGGTCTATCTCGATTATTTCTCTATGTTACAAACTATGTGTCAAACTTAATATACACTTAGGATAGGGTATAAAAACAACTGTCTACACTTTCGTCGAAAATAGGCTCTAGTTGACACTTCTCCGTGGAGTCTGTTCTCCAGTGCAACAATACTTTCAATTGCATCTCTCATAGGCTGGTGTATGGAGCGCCTTTTGCCGTCCTCCATCATATCTACTAGGCTTTTTATTTACTCGCCTAGCTTGTGGAAAACCGATGGTTGAGGGGCCGGTTCTTCTGTCGGTTTGTTTCCTGTTGGAGACACGCATCCGTCAGAGCTCCTCCCTGGATCTGTCGATTGGTCAACTGGCGACCTCGGCACTCTAGAACTCCTCAGAAAAGGGTTCTCTTCCTTGTTGTTTAATACGTCGGTTTTTTGTTTGTTGTTTGTGATCATTTCTAGTAGGTCCCCACTCAAAGCCGCTATCAATGCTCGAATGTGTAGTCACTCAAGGATCCCATGGTTATCTATGCAAGCAGTGAGGCCATGCGAGGGTTGGCACAAGCCCTTATGGGGTCTTATGTCAGAGCCAGATCGGTGCTAAACAGGAATATTACATCTGTACCTACACCAACAACTTAATGGTGACGAAGCATTGAATGTACTTTGAGGCCTGCCATGGTTTTAACGGGACGGGGGCGCATGTAGCATTGGCCTGACAGCCATTTCGGCAAGATTTCACTCTTACCTACTCAGGTAACAGAATACTACACACGTCAGCCCTCATGTCTTCAATTCCATATCGTTGTTTCCAGTATACCTTAATTAAGACCTTAATTAAGGCCTTTGTGTATATATGCATGTATAACATATTGCGTATCCGGGATGCCCAGATACATACATACGTTAGAATGTGCTATCAAGGAAAGTATACCTACGTATTATACCGCGTACTATACGGCGTACGCGTTCCCCCGTTAGCCAGGCCTTTTCCTCCCGGCAGGGTGGGTGTTATACCGCCGCTACTCGGTGGCCAGAGCCTCGTCAGTCGGAAGCAGGGTGCATCGCGTGCAGGTGAGGTTGGCAGTTTGTAAGTTGAATTACTCTTTATCGCCCCAGAATTACGTACATATGTACATATATAGGAATTAAATAAAGTGAATTAAATTTGAAGGTAGACTTTCAATTCAAGGGTAGAACATTTACGAGGATTTAAAAACAAAAAAAAGTTTTTAAACGATATAAAGTGTTATGACTACGGAAGAAAAGGCTGTAGTACAAACCATTGCGGTTTTAATTAGTTTCGAAGAGTTCAGTCCAAGATTTGTGGACTGGAAAGTGTTTGAGGCGAAATTGGGCATTTTCTCACTGTTGGTGAGGACGATGAGCAAAGGAAAACAGCGTTCCTTTTGACAAAGCTGCATCATGAAACGTTCAAGCTCCTCAGAGATAGCATCTACCCAAAAACTGTCAACAAATTAAAATTTGCAGAAGTTAAAACTAATTTAACTAATTTCTATGGGAAAAAGGTTGCAGTCTTCATGAAAAGGCGAATATTTTATGGATTGAAACAGATGGAAAGCGAAACTATAAACGAGTGATATACAAGAGTCAAAAAAACTGCGGTAAACTGCAAATTCGGCAACCAGTTAGACATGGTGTTGCACTTCTTCCGCGCGAATAAAAAAAAACAAAAAAAGAAAATTCGGGTAACCGAATGAAAGAAAAAAGAAATTACCACACGAGCAAAAAAAACAACGTGGTGGTTGATCGGTGGCAAAACGTCAATTAGCCACAGATGATCCCACCGAAGAAGATCAAGTGCAACTGCAGCTCGTTGGAAGCTGCACACCGGCTCCTCAGCTGGGGTGGGTTCGATGAAAGGTACAATAGGATTTTGTATGGGTGCGAAGGAGAAAGGGTGCCACCAGGTCTTTATACAAAGGGAAAACCAGGAAACCTTGGGAATTGGAAAGAATGGTAAAGGGGGACTGGAAGTAAAGAAAACAACAAGTTTAACCACGTTGTAAACGCTCTCTGGGAGCGACGGCAAATTTATTGAAAATGTTATGGACTACGTGTAAACCTCAGAAGGAAGTTTACACAAGGGGGAAATATTAAACAAAATTGGTTTAAAAAAGAAAAAGAACAAAGTTACTAATCGGTTAAAAAAAAAATGGACAAGTTTAATTAAAAACATACAGAAAAGCTACAATCCGTCTGGAACGGATCGTCTGATACCCTATCCTCCTCTCTATAAAGTGGGCGTGGCCAAATTGCATTTTGTACTCAAATATAGCTATAATGTCAAACGTTTGAGGATGTTACATGTAAAATTTTATCAAAATAGGTTTTTTGATGATAACGCCCCCAAAAAGTGGGCGTGGCCAAAACTGTTCTATGGGTGAATTGTAGGGAATCTAAATACCCAAATATTTGGTCTTAACAAAATTTTTCGGTTTCATATAATTTAGTGAAGTTATGAAAAAGTGGGCGTGGTAGTGGGCGGATTTAAAAAATTTTTACACTTGTACTGTATCTTTTTCTCAGAAGCCCAGTTATGAAATTTCATCGTCCTAGCTCAAAATTTAAGGCCCAAAAAGCGGTGACATACGGACGGAAGGACGGACGGACGGTCATCGCTCAATCGATTTCGCTATTGATGCTGGTCACGAATATATATACTTTATAGGGTCTATCTCGATTATTTCTCTATGTTACAAACTATGTGTCAAACTTAATATACCCTTAGGATAGGGTATAAACATACAAAAAAGCTACAATCCGTCTGGAACGGATCGTATGATACCCTATCCTCCTCTCTATAAAGTGGGCGTGGCCAAATTGCATTTTGTACTCAAATATAGTTATATTGTCGAACGTTTGAGGATGTTACATGTAAAATTTTATCAAAATAGGTTTTTTGATGATAACGCCCCCAAAAAGTGGGCGTGGCCAAAACTCTTCTATGTGTGAATTGTAGGGAATCTAAATACCCAAATATTTGGTCTTAACAAAATTTTTCGGTTTCATATAATTTAGTGAAGTTATAAAAAAGTAGGCGTGGCAGTGGGCGGATGTAAAAAAAATTTACACTTGTACTGTATCTTTTTCTTGGAAGCCCAGATATGAAATTTAAGCGTCCTAGTTGAAAATTTAAGGCCCAAAATTCGGTTTTGTGATGAAAACGCCCCAAAAAGTGGGCGTGGCCAAAACTTTTGTATGGGTGAATTGTAGGGAATCTGAATGCCTAAATATTTGGTCTTAACAAAATTTTTCGGTTTCATATAATTTAGTGAAGTTATGAAAAAGTGGGCGGATTTAAAAAATGTTTACACTTGTACTGTATATTTTTCTCAGAAGCCCAGTTATGAAATTTCATCGTCCTAGCTCAAAATTTAAGGCCCAAAAAGCGGTGACATACGGACGGACGGACGGTCATCGCTCAATCGATTTCGCTATTGATGCTGATCACGAATATATATACTTTATAGGGTCTATTTCGATTATTTCTCTATGTTACAAACTATGTGTCAAACTTAATATACCCTTAGGATAGGGTATAAAAAAGAACCGACGAAAAAAATTAAAAAGAAAAACGCCGTTGGGGGGGTGGCCCGTTATCACGCGGTCCCGAACGTGATAAAAAAAGAAAGTATACGGTTGCGAGTCCCGCTTTGTCGGGAGGGTAGCGTAGCGAGATCCAACCGAAAATTCGACACACACAAAAAAAAACCTACACAAACGAAAATGAAATAAAAAAGACTTATCTTGTATTCCTCGGGGAACTCCGCTTCCTTCTCCTCTTTATAGCGCGTTCTCCTGTCTCTGCTAATTCACCTAGCTCTCCTCTATCCTTCTGTTCCTCCTCTCAATTTTCTAGATCACGAGTATATCACTTCTCAAAAAAAAAACTCCTCAATTGGGACTATAAACATCCGGGTTCAACCGTCTCTTCACGCAGCCAACCAAGAAGTGACATTCCACTCTGGTACTCGGCCCACTCAGCCCGAGAGTCTCTCACACATACATTGGACATTCAGCGGTAGCGGTGTTCAATCACGGTTCTGTGCGCTAAACTCCGCTTTTTCGCTGGAGAAAGCAACCGTTCTTGAACCTCCGCTATTCGTTGTCCATATCTCCTCCACTGATTCTCTCTCTTGGAAAGTTCGCCAACTCGGCGGTTCAGCGGGTCGAGTGAGGCCTTTCCCCAACAAGTCCTCTGGCGGTTGCGTGTCGAGTCCTAATTGAGGGTCGTCACAACTAATAATCAAACTTATGTGAGCATTCTCCCACTTAAAATACGCGTTAGAAAGAAAAGAAGGATAGGAGAAATTAAGTACATATTAGAACAATAATGTCAAACAACGACTTCCGTTGGACCCCGTTCGAGGAGAAAGGAGCGATAGAGTACCCGGTTGTCAAACTTACAATAGCGAAAAATTAAACTAATCCGGTGGAATCTCGCGCAGATTTGGGGGATGAGGACGGGCTAATGACGTGCCACCCCGTACATAAGTCAAGAGATAGGTTGGGCTCTCGGCCATTGATGAACTCCTCCGGAATCGGCCTGTGTCGGTACGTCACAACTCATAGTCGCGTTCAAAGTAACGTCATTGAAGCACATAGGGTATCTTGGTGGACGTTACGTTTTATGTTTTATGTTTTAGGACCGTCCGTCCTCTCTCTATTGGTGCAATGTTGGTGTGAATTGTTGTGTGCTGGAGAATGCGATGTTTTGTGTTGAGTGTGTGATTGTGTTGCGAGTTGGGATAGTCCGTCCCTCTTCGCAGTATCGTACTGGTATGTTGTGTTGATGAGTGTGACGTCTCGTGATGGTATGTTGCGTTGCTCAGTGTGATGTATAATGTTGAGTGTGTTATGTTGCGTTGTGTTGACTATAGGACCGTCCGCCCTCTCTCTCTGTCTCTCTCTCTCGCTGTCAGATTGACGTAGTACGTGGTGTATTGTTGAATGTTGTTGTGTAAACGTAATTCGTGATGTGTTGGTGAATGTTTTGCTCTGGGACCGTCCGTCCCCTCTCTTCGATCGCCGATTGTTTGTATTGTGTTCGTAGGTTTTGTATACGTATAGATTTATGTGTTCGTTCTCCTCGTACTCTTGGGACTGTCCATCCCCTCCTCTCGATTTTGTGTTTGTGTGTGTTTCGTGTAATTGTGTTTGTGGATCTTGTTGTTGTAAACTGTCTTCGTCGTCGGCCGCTTCCTTTGACGTCTCGCTGGCTTAGAGACCGCCTGTCTCTGTCATCATCCCATTGGCCATCACCTATAAAGGTTGCCAATGCAAGATGCTGGGGAAGCGGACCTATGGCTGATGGGACCATGGCTGCCCTCCACTTTCCCAGAATTTTGCAGAGGCAACGGAATGTAAAGAGGGAACAAGGAAGTTGCATAGAGTGGACCTTGTTGTGGTAAAATTTACCGCAACAAATCCCACCCTTACCTCTAAGGAAATGTGCTTACTTTTCAAAGAACAGTAAACCATTTCCAAAGGCTGCGGGGTATACCAAAGAACAAAGGAGACTAGTTCCATCACGACTAACATGCCTGTCCATTTATCAAAAAAAACAAAAGAGAAGAAAAAAAAAATAAACTACATTACTGGGACTTTGGACTTATTAAAATGGAGATGCATCGCGAAATGGCTTAAGGTCCTTCACGTTCCACGTACCGCGTTCTTTGCCACTATTATCTTCGAGGACATACGTCCACGGTGACACACGTTTCCGAATTCGAAATGGACCAACAAATTTAGGGGCAAGCTTAGCTGCATAGAAGTTAGCGGCATCTGATAATGCAAAATTCCGACGCCATACAATCTCGTTCGGGAGATATTGCACATCTCTTCGTCGGAGATTGTAGGCTTTAGAAGACTTCTTGGCCGCCACTTCAAGTTTTTTGGCTATATCTATTCTAAGTTCCCTAAGCTTTTTCCCTAACTCTCCTATATCCTGGTCCCTATCCGTGAGCTGTGTATCTAATCGCGATCCCGAACAACCGGACGCGTGAGTTGTCATATCCGTCCCGAAGTTTGCGTAGTACGGAGAAACACCTAGCACCTCATGTTATGCCGTGCGAATGGCGCACGCTACCTTCGCTAACTGCGAATCCCAACTTCGGTGATTCTCCGACACGTATGCCCTCAACGTCGTCTTAATTATTTGATTAATCCGCTCCGCCGGATTCGCTTGCGGATGATAATGCGCGGTGTACCTTAGACTGGACCCGTATCCATCGCACAACGCTTGCAATTCCCTGCTTCTAAATTGTGGCCCGTTGTCACAGACCACAGATTTTGGAACCCCGAACAACAAAAAGACATTATCCTCTAATTCCTTACAAACCGCCTTAGCGGTAGCCGACCTTAGAGGAAACAACAGGGGAAATTTGGAAAAGTAATCAACCACCGTCAGGATGTAAACGAAGCCCCTACTCGACCTAGGAAGTGGACCAACCAAGTCCACACAAATCTTGTCCCAGGAATTAGACACTCCCGCCCTCTCTGTCATAAGACCAGCCGGCTTTTCATTCACCGGTTTCACTTGTTGGCAAACTTTACAACCCCTAACATATCTCGTTATATCTGCCCTCATCTGTGGCCAGTAATACTTGGCCCCTACTCTAGCATACGTTTTTCTAACTCCCATGTGCCCCGCTAAAGGATTATCGTGGCACTCTCTTAAAATCCCTAACCTATCAGCTTTCCCTACTACTATCTTCCACTCACCGTTACTCTCAAAAACTACCACATGGTTCGCTTTGACATATTTAAACAAGCGCCCGTTCTCTACCCTCCAACTAGGGTAAGCTAATGGGTTTGAATCGACCTTAGCAATCATCTTCGAGATCCAGGGGTCTTGATCCGCCTTGGAGATTTCGGCCACTACCGGAACTCCCCGCGAAAGCATATCGGGAACTACATGCTCTTTGCCCTTACGATGAACGATCTCGAAGTCGAATTGCTGGAGTCTAACAGCCCAACGCGCAAGTCTCCCTTGTGGGTCTTTGAGATTACTTAGCCACACCAAGGAATAGTGATCCGTCACGACCGTAAACCGAACGCCTTCGATATACGGACGCAACTTCTCCACTGCCCAAAGCACAGCTAAGCACTCCTTCTCTGTAGTGGAATAATTTCACTCACACCTGTTGAGAGACCTACTAAAGTAACAAACTACCTTCTCACCATCCTCAAAGCTTTGCGAAAGGACGGCACCGATTCCGTAATCGGACGCATCTGTCTGAACAACAAATGGCCGGTGAAAATCCGGACATTCTTTCGCCTTCCTAAAACTTTCCTCACATTCCTCTGACCAAACAAATCTCCTACTTTTCTTCAATAAATCGGTCAGAGGCCTAACTAATACTGCGAAATTTGGCACAAAACGTCTGTACCACGACACAGTTCCTATAAAACTCCTAACCTCCCTAACATTTTTCGGTGCTGGAATCCTAACCATGCTTTCCACTTTCTCAGGGTCAACATGTAACCCGTTCCGGTCGACGACATACCCCAGAAACGATGGCCTGCAAAAATTGCACTTTTCGCGATTCACCTTCAACCCCGCCTCACACAAACGTTTGAAAACCTCTGCCAGTATTTCAAGATGTTTATACCCTATCCTAAGGGTATATTAAGTTTGACACATAGTTTGTAACATAGAGAAATAATCGAGATAGACCCTATAAAGTATATATATTCGTGATCAGCATCAATAGCGAAATCGATTGAGCGATGACCGTCCGTCCGTCCGTCCGTCCGTCCGTATGTCACCGCTTTTTGGGCCTTAAATTTTGAGCTAGGACGATGAAATTTCATATCTGGGCTTCTGAGAAAAAGATACAGTACAAGTGTAAAAATTTTTGAAATCCGCCCACTGCCACGCCCACTTTTTCATAACTTCACTAAATTATATGAAACCGAAAAATGTTGTTAAGACCAAATATTTAGGCATTTAGATTCCCTACAATCCACCCATACAAAAGTTTTGGCCACGCCCACTTTTTGGGGGCGTTTTCATCACAAAACCGAGTTTTGGGCCTTCAATTATTAACTAGGACGCTGAAATTTCATATTTGGGCTTCCAAGAAAAAGATACAGTACAAGTGTAAATTTTTTTTACATCCGCCCACTGCCACGCCTACTTTTTTATAACTTCACTAAATTATATGAAACCGAAAAATTTTGTTAAGACCAAATATTTAGGTATACAGATTCCCTACAATTCACCCATAGAACAGTTTTGGTCACGCCCACTTTTTGGGGGCGTTTTCATCAAAAAACCGATTTTGATAAAATTTTACATGTCACATCCTCAAACGTTCGAGGTTATAGCCATATTTGAGTACAAAATGCAATTTGGTCACGCGCACTTTATAGAGAGGAGGATAGGGTATCATACGATCCGTTCCAGACGGATTGTAGCTTTTCTGTATGTTTTTGAAATGAATTTGTGACGATAATGATATCGTCGAGATACACAAACACGTGTGGCTCAAGATCGGCACCCAAAACGCTGTCGATAAACCTTTGCCACGTTGCCGGCGCGTTGTGTAAGCCGAATGGCATCCTCTTAAACTGAAAGAGGCCTCGGTTCGGAACCGTGAAGGCAGTCAGGGGACGTGATCCCTCTTTCACCGGGATCTGCCAATATGCTGACTTAATATCTAGGGACGATAAGTATTTTGCGTCCCGAAGCTTGTCCAAGGTCGTCGAGATGTACGGAAGTGGATAAGCATCGCTATCTGTTACTCTGTTTAATTTCCTATAGTCTACACAGAACCTATAGGAGCTATCTTTCTTCTTAATGAGAACGATTGGGGAAGCCCACGGGCTACTAGATTTTTTTATTACCCCCGCTTCCAACATCTCCTTTAGCTCCTTATCAATGTGCTCCTGCATAGCCGGTGAAACCGGGTAGTACCTCTGTTTTATAGGTTCTGCGGACGTCCTAATTTTATGCTCTACCAAGCTAGTACAACCTAATCCCTCTGGCATCTTTTCGAAAATGCCCCTAACCAAATGTTCTAATTGTCTGGCTTTGGATTCGTCCAACTCTGACTTCTGCGTAAGCACTGTAACCGAAGCCACTATCTCCTGGCTCGAAAAAGTCCACATACTGGATGGTAGGTCCGGGACTATTCCCGCGAGTGCCCAAAAATCTGCACCCAAGATCATCACATGTGGGAGCGTCGGAATGACTAGGCATTCCAGCAACACGGATTTCTCCTGTACCTCAATCGGTAGAGACACCACCCCTAAAACTTCTATCCCAGCACCATCGGCTAACGCAACTGACTTGATATTACCCCTAGCTAAAACTAAACCTAACTGTTTCAGCTTCTCCCAACCATCCTTACATACAATTGTGCGAGATGCACCGGAATCTAATAATCCTATTAACCTAACCCCATATACACTAACTCCTAAGTAAGGACGCCTATCCTCGCCGTTTGCCTCCAAACTGAAACCTAACTGAATGTTATGATAAGCCAAGTCCGGTTCTAAAATATTCTTATTGCGACTACTAGGGGATGGAGCAAATGTATCCACATTTGCTCGGACAGTCTCAAGCCTTCTACCCAACGCCACCAGATCCTTGACCGATTTGGGATCGGCCAGACCAAGCTGTGTTTGGTAGAAGGGTGCTAGGTTCTTTTGAAGAACAGCTAGCCTCCGTCGTTCAGAGAGAGGTTCAGACAATCGTCTGAACATATTCTGCATGGTGGCGACGTACACGCCTGTGGACTCTTCCTTGCCCTGTGTACGCCGCCAACAAGAGATCGTCGTAATTGGGGGGTAAAAATTCAAGCTTTAGTTCCCTAACTAATTCGGACCAACTGCTCACCTCCGAACTAATTGCCCTAAACCAAATAAGCGCCTTCCCTGTGAACAAATCCACCGCTGATCGAAAGAGGCGGGCTTCCGAAACGCCTCGCGCCTCCCTAAGTTCCTCAACTCGTTCCAGGAAGGCGTTTACCGATGAGCCTGAACGCTCACCAGTAAACTTGACCTCCCATTTGTCGATTCTCTCTTGTATAGGTTCGGCATGAGTCTTTGCATTGGAGGTTAAAGGTATCTCCATCTCCGGACCACCCGCTTTATCTTCAGGAATAACCTGTTCCTCACTCCCTCCGTCCATTAAGTCTGACAGGAGTAAGAGCAATTCATTTTTGATCCCCATCTTGGTTGGGAGATCATCCTTTTCTGTAACGGGTGCCCTATCAATCCTACCTAACGCCCACTCAATCTTCGTGACAATTTTTTGGTAGTCGACGACTTGGGATCCGTCGGCCTACTTTCCAATAGTTTCCTTATTTCCGTCATCTTTCGCTCCACAGCTTCACAGTCCTCCTCGAAAGAAAACGGATAGTCCACGTTTGTCCCTAACGAACCCTTTCGTTCTAAAATCCTCGACGACCTCAATGACTTCCGCATCACGTCTACGCTAGCGATGGGAAGACCTCTGGCTTGCATATCGTATGCAAGCTCCTCTTGGGATAAACGATTTATCTCCATTTTGGTTAATAAAGAAAAGGTAAATTATAGAAAAAAAAAAACGCAAAGACAACAATCTCGAATAAAGAAAAAACTCACACTAATCAAAAAGGGTCAAGAAAACCAATCCCGAAGGTATCAGAAACAAAAGAACACAAGTATCAAAATCTCCGAAAAATATGTAACCGAAGTACTGAGGAAATAGAAGAAAAATTCACTAAACCGAAACCAAATAAATACTCAAAGGTCATTAACCTTTCGCCCCCACTGTACTTGAATAATTTAAAAAGCAATAAAAAAAACATACAGAAAAGCTACAATCCGTCTGGAACGGATCGTCTGATACCCTATCCTCCTCTCTATAAAGTGGATGTGGCCAAATTGCATTTTGTACTCAAATATGGCTATAACCTCGAACGTTTGAGGATGTTATATGTAAAATTTTACCAAAATCGGTTTTTTGATAAAAACGCCCCCAAAAAGTGGGCGTGGCCAAAACTGTTCTATGGGTGAATTGTAGGGAATCTAAATACCCAAATATTTGGTCTTAACAAAATTTTTCGGGTTCATATAATTTAGTGAAGTTATAAAAAAGTAGGCATGGCAGTGGGCGGATGTAAAAAAATTTTACACTTGTACTGTATCTTTTTCTTGGAAGCCCAGATATGAAATTTCAGCGTCCTAGTTAAAAATTTAAGGCCCAAAAATCGGTTTTGTGATGAAAACGCCCCCAAAAAGTGGGCGTAGCCAAAACTTTTGTATGGTTGGATTGTAGGGAATCTGAATGCCTAAATATTTGGTCTTAACAAAATTTTTCGGTTTCATATAATTTAGTGAAGTTATGAAAAAGTGGGCGTGGCAGTGGGCGGATTTCAAAAATTTTTACACTTGTACTGTATCTTTTTCTCAGAAGCCCAGATATGAAATTTCATCGTCCTGGCTCAAAATTTAAGGCCCAAAAAGCGGTGACATACGGACGGACGGACGGACGGTCATCGCTCAATCGATTTCGCTATTGATGCTGATCACGAATATATATACTTTATAGAGTCTATCTCGATTATTTCTCTATGTTACAAACTATGTGTCAAACTTAATATACCCTTAGGATAGGGTATAAACACCAGTAAAAAAACGTCAGAAAATATGTATAAAAAAAAGTATATATAAAAAAAATAACCCCGAAATAGGCAAATATATGTAAAAGTAGAACAAAAAAAAGGATATATATGTATATGTATGTATGTATGAATATGCAATGCACCAAAAAAAAAATATATATGTTTGTATGGATATTGTATGTATATGTACGAAAAACCGGTGCAAGTAGAAATGTATATAGGTACGTATATATATGTATAAACATACAGAAAAGCTACAATCCGTCTGGAACGGATCGTCTGATACCCTATCCTCCTCTCTATACAGTGGGCGTTTCCAAATTGCATTTCGTACTCAAATATGGCTATAAACCCGAACGTTTGAGGATGTTACATGTAAAATTTTATCAAAATCGGTTTTTTGATGAAAACGCCCCCAAAAAGTGGGCGTGACCAAAACTCTTCTATGTGTGAATTGTAGGGAATCTGAATACCTAAATATTTGGTCTTAACAAAATTTTTCGGTTTCAAATAATTTAATGAAGTTATAAAAAAGTAGGCGTGGCAGTGGGCGGATGTAAAGAAAGTTACATTTCTACCGTACCTTTTCGTCAGAAGCCCAGATATGCAATTTCAGCGTCCTAGTTAAAAATTTAAGGCCCAAAAATCGGTTTTATGATGAAAACGCCCCGAAAAGTGGGCGTGGCCAAAATTTTTGTATGAGTGGATTGTAGGGAATCTGAATGCCTAAATATTTGGTCTTAACAAAATTTTTCGGTTTCATATAATTTAATGAAGTTATGAAAAAGTGGGCGTGGCAGTGGGCGGATTTCAAAAATTTTTACACTTGTACTGTACCTTTTCCTCAGAAGCCCAGATATGAAATTTCATCGTCCTAGCTCAAAATTTAAGGCCCAAAAAACGAATATATATACTTTATATGGTCTATCTCGATTATTTCTCTATGTTACAATAAACTTAATATACCCTTAGGATAGGGTATAAAAATATATGTGTGAGCGAAAGGTCAAAAAGATCAATGTAAAATAATCACATACGAAGAAAAAAGAAACCACCTCCTTGGTAATCCTGAGCCGATTAAGGGTGTTTCAGTTTTATAGCTGACAAGGAAAATCTCAATTTAATGGGCTATGCTGTTATTCCTCCAAATACTATAAACTTAGGTGCTCCTTATTTATGTATATATATGTATGTATACTCCGATGTGTTTCCTGCACCTCCCTGAAGCACTATTATCTGAAAAAAACGAATCCAAAAGTAAACATACAGAAAAGCTACAATCCGTCTGGAACGGATCGTATGATACCCTATCCTCCTCTCTATAAAGTGGGCGTGGCCACATTGCATTTTGTACTCAAATATGGCTATAACCTCGAACGTTTGAGGATGTTACATGTAAAATTTTATCAAAATCGGTTTTTTTATGATAACACCCCCAAAAAGTGGGCGTGGCCAAAACTGTTCTATGGGTGAATTGTAGGGACTCTAAATACCCAAATATTTGGTCTTAACAAAATTTTTCGGTTTCATATAATTTAGTGAAGTTATAAAAAAGTAGGCGTGGCAGTGGGCGGATGTAAAAAAATTTTCACTTCTACTGTATCTTTTCGTCAGAAGCCCAGATATGAAATTTCAGCGTCCTAGTTAAAAATTCAAGGCCCAAAAATCGGTTTTATGATGAAAACGCCCCCAAAAAGTGGGCGTGGCCAAAACTTTTGTATGGGTGGATTGTAGGGAATCTGAATGCCTAAATATTTGGTCTTAACACAATTTTTGGGTTTCATATAATTTAGTGAAGTTATGAAAAAGTGGGCGTGGCAGTGGGCGGATTTCAAAAATTTTTACACTTGTACTGTATCTTTTTCTCAGAAGCCCAGATATGAAATTTCATCGTCCTGGCTCAAAATTTAAGGCCCAAAAAGCGGTGACATACGGACGGACGGACGGTCATAGCTCAATCGATTTCGCTATTGATGCTGATCACGAATATATATACTTTATAGGGTCTATCTCGATTATTTCTCTATGTTACAAACTATGTGTCAAACTTAATATACCCTTAGGATAGGGTATAAAAAAGAACCACCAAAAGAACACAAAACTTCCCTGATACAGAGGACAATACTCCACCACAATTTACTACACAAAAAGACATACAGAAAAGCTACAATCCATCTGGAACGGATCGTATGATACCCTATCCTCCTGTCTATAAAGTGGGCGTGGCCAAATTGCATTTTGTACTCAAATATAGCTATAATGTCGAACGTTTGAGGATGTTACATGTATAATTGTATCAAAATAGGTTTTCTTATAATAACGCCCCCAAAAAGTGGTCGTGGCCAAAACTGTTCTATGGGTGAATTGTAGGGAATCTAAATACCCAAATATTTGGTCTTAACAAAATTTTTCGGTTTCATATAATTTAGTGAAGTTATAAAAAAGTAGGCGTGGCAGTGGGCGGATGTAAAAAAATTTTACACTTCTACTGTATCTTTTCGTCAGAAGCCCAGATATGAAATTTCAGCGTCCTAGTTAAAAATTTAAGGCCCAAAAATCGGTTTTGTGGTAAAAACGCCCCCAAAACGTGGGCGTGGCCAAAACTTTTGTATGGGTGGATTCTAGGGAATCTGAATGCCTAAATATTTGGTCTTAACAAAATTTTTCGGTTTCATATAATTTAGTGAAGTTATGAAAAAGTGGGCGTGGCAGTGGGCGGATTTAAAAAAATTTTACACTTGTACTGTATCTTTTTCTCAGAAGCCCAGATATGAAATTTCATCGTCCTAGCTCAAAATTTAAGGCCCAAAAAGCGGTGACATACGGACGGACGGACGGTCATCGCTCAATCGATTTCGCTATTGATGCTGATCACGAATATATATACTTTATAGGGTCTATCTCGATTATTTCCCTATGTTACAAACTATGTGTCAAACTTAATATACCCTTATGATAGGGTATAAAAACTTATCTTGTATTCCTCGGGGAACTCCGCTTCCTTCTCCTCTTTATAGCGCGTTCTCCTGTCTCTGCTAATTCACCTAGCTCTCCTCTATCCTTCTGTTCCTCCTCTCAATTTTCTAGATCACGAGTATATCACTTCTCAAAACAAAAACTCCTCAATTGGGACTATAAACATCCGGGTTCAACCGTCTCTTCACGTAGCCGACCAAGAAGTGACATTCCACTCTGGTACTCGGCCCCCTCAACCCGAGAGTCTCTCACACATACATTGGACATTCAGCGGTAGCGGTGTTCAATCACGGTTCTGTGCGCTAAACTCCGCTTTTTCGCTGGAGAAAGCAACCGTTCTTGAACCTCCGCTCCGCTATCTCCTCCACTGATTCTCTCTCTTGGAAAGTTCGCCAACTCGGCGGTTCAGCGGGTCGAGTGAGGCCTTTCCCCAACAAGTCCTCTGGCGGTTGCGTGTCGAGTCCTAATTGAGGGTCGTCACAACTACTAATCAAAATTATGTGAGCATTCTCCCACTCAAAATACGCGTTAGAAAGAAAAGAAGGATAGGAGAAATTAAGTACATATTAGAACAATAATGTCAAACAACGACTTCCGTTGGACCCCGTTCGAGGAGAAAGGAGCGATAGAGTACCCGGTTGTCAAACTTACAATAGCGAAAAATTAAACTAATCCGGTGGAATCTCGCGCAGATTTGGGGGATGAGGACGGGCTAATGACGTGCCACCCCGTACATAAGTCAAGAGATAGGTTGGGCTCTCGGCCATTGATGAACTCCTCCGGAATCGGCCTGTGTCGGTACGTCACAACTCATAGTCGCGTTCAAAGTAACGTCATTGAAGCACATAGGGTATCTTGGTGGACGTTACGTTTTATGTTTTATGTTTTAGGACCGTCCGTCCTCTCTCTATTGGTGCAATGTTGGTGTGAATTGTTGTGTGCTGGAGAATGCGATGTTTTGTGTTGAGTGTGTGATTGTGTTGCGAGTTGGGATAGTCCGTCCCTCTTCGCAGTATCGTACTGGTATGTTGTGTTGATGAGTGTGACGTCTCGTGATGGTATGTTGCGTTGCTCAGTGTGATGTATAATGTTGAGTGTGTTATGTTGCGTTGTGTTGACTATAGGACCGTCCGCCCTCTCTCTCTGTCTCTCTCTCTCGCTGTCAGATTGACGTAGTACGTGGTGTATTGTTGAATGTTGTTGTGTAAACGTAATTCGTGATGTGTTGGTGAATGTTTTGCTCTGGGACCGTCCGTCCCCTCTCTTCGATCGCCGATTGTTTGTATTGTGTTCGTAGGTTTTGTATACGTATAGATTTATGTGTTCGTTCTCCTCGTACTCTTGGGACTGTCCATCCCCTCCTCTCGATTTTGTGTTTGTGTGTGTTTCGTGTAATTGTGTTTGTGGATCTTGTTGTTGTAAACTGTCTTCGTCGTCGGCCGCTTCCTTTGACGTCTCGCTGGCTTAGAGACCGCCTGTCTCTGTCATCATCCCAATGGCCATCACCTATAAAGGTTGCCAATGCAAGATGCTGGGGAAGCGGACCTATGGCTGATGGGACCATGGCTGCCCTCCACTTTCCCAGAATTTTGCAGAGGCAACGGAATGTAAAGAGGGAACAAGGAAGTTGCATAGAGTGGACCTTGTTGTGGTACAATTTACCGCAACAATGGCATTGCGTGATATTTTAAATACACGCAATGTACATACACGCAAATCATGCAACGATCAAACCACAAAGTCATATGGACAGAGATCAGCGACAGAAAAACCAAGGTACGGTTGAAAAAGCTCACAAGCACGATGGGTGCCATCGATGCGGTAGAGTGGGACACAACAGCGAGCAATGCTATTACAAAAGTTTTGTGTGTAACATATGCAAAGTTCGGGGGTATCTTAAGGTTATGTGTAAAAACAAATATTCACGAAGTGAGCACATACATACATAAATAACATCACAAAAGCTAACGAAGCATAGGAGAATAGAGAGCTGAAAAACATCATATCTAGTGCATCAAAAAATTATCTAGGAAACCTTGCGGCTGACTTTTAGAGTGGTTATTTAAAATCCGCGGGCTGTTTGAGACCGTCAGCGATTGCCCTTTTACGCTGACTGATGGTCGTTTCCCTGAGTTTCAAAGGGGGACGATATTGGGTGTTGCGGTTATCCTTGTCTCTTCCATCGCTGGGGTTGAGAGTTCAAAGGTTTTGAAGAGTTTTGTTGTCGCCAATCACTTTCCGCTTCTTCAAAACGAGACAAATAATTATTATTCGCAGAAACTGAAGAGGACTCTAGTGAAATAGCCTTTGTAACTGCATCGACCATGGTACGAGGTTCGGCCATGCGAACAGCATCTTGAATCCTCCGATCATAGATTCCATCAATAAATTGCATCACAGCAATACGTTCTTGAGCTGCTGGAGGGTAATTGCATTTGCATGGGGTCTGACTCCGGAGCCCCATTGGCTTTCTTTCCTCCTTCTGGAGTGGAGCATTGAAAAACCTTATCCGTAAATGTAGTCGCCCCATTGGTCTTAAACTCTTCAAATTGACGCTGTTGCTCAGTCCTAAGCTGATTAATTTCCTGACTTTGTTGAGTAAGTGTCTGCCCTAATATCGACAGCTGTAGGAGGATACTGTCCAATTTTGCTTCGAATTCTTCGGACATTTCCCGATGTATCCCACTTCTGACACCAGTTGAAACAAAATTGGTACAATTGCTTTATTTTGTTTTATCTTTATTACTTTTTGTATAATTCAGTGTGTCTCTTCGTTTCCAGAAAAAAACGTGTCTCCTTATCTTAACATCTGTCAAAAACAACAAAAAACATACAGAAAAGCTACAATCCGTCTGGAACGGATCGTATGATACCCTATCCTCCTCTCTATAAAATGGGCTTGGCCAAATTGCATTTTGTACTCAAATATAGCTATAATGTTGAACGTTTGAGGATGTTAGATGTAATATTTTATCAAAATAGGTTTTTTGATGATAACGCCCCCAAAAAGTGGGCGTGGCCAAAACTGTTCTATGGGTGAATTGTAGGGAATCTAAATACCCAAATATTTGGTCTTAACAAAATTTTTCGGTTTCATATAATTTAGTGAAGTTATAAAAAAGTAGGCGTGGCAGTGGGCGGATGTAAAAAAATTTTACACTTGTACTGTATCTTTTTCTTGGAAGCCCAGGTATGAAATTTCAGCGTCCTAGTTAAAAATTTAAGGCCCAAAAATCGGTTTTGTGATGAAAACGCCCCCAAAAAGTGGGCGTGGCCAAAACTTTTGTATGGGTGGATTGTAGGGAATCTGAATGCCTAAATATTTGGTCTTAACAAAATTTTTCGGTTTCATATAATTTAGTAAGGTTATGAAAAAGTGGGCGTGGCAGTGGGCGGATTTAAAAAATTTTTACACTTGTACTGTATCTTTTTCTCAGAAGCCCAGATATGAAATTTCATCGTCCTAGATCAAAATTTAAGGCCCAAAAAGCGGTGACATACGGACGGACGGACGGACGGTCATCGCTCAATCGATTTCGCTATTGATGCTGATCACGAATATATATACTTTATATCGTCTATCTCGATTATTTCTCTATGTTACAAACTATGTGTCAAACTTAATATACCCTTAGGATAGGGTATAAAAACAACTGTCTACACTTTCGTCGAAAATAGGCTCAAGTTGACACTTCTCCGTGGAGTCTGTTCCCCAGTGCAACAATACTTTCAATTGCATCTCTCATAGGCTGGTGTATGGAGCGCCTTTTGCCGTCCTCCATCATATCTACTAGGCTTTTTATTTACTCGCCTAGCTTGTGGAAAACCGATGGTTGAGGGGCCGGTTCTTCTGTCGGTTTGTTTCCTGTTGGAGACACGCATCCGTCAGAGCTCCTCCCTGGTTCTGTCGATTGGTCAACTGGCGACCTCGGCACTCTAGAACTCCTCAGAAAAGGGTTCTCTTCCTTGTTGTTTAATACGTCGGTTTTTTGTTTGTTGTTTGTGATCATTTCTAGTAGGTCCCCACTCAAAGCCGCTATCAATGCTCGAATGTGTAGTCACTCAAGGATCCCATGGTTATCTATGCAAGCAGTGAGGCCATGCGAGGGTTGGCACAAGCCCTTATGGGGTCTTATGTCAGAGCCAGATCGGTGCTAAACAGGAATATTACATCTGTACCTACACCAACAACTTAATGGTGACGAAGCATTGAATGTACTTTGAGGCCTGCCATGGTTTTAACGGGACGGGGGCGCATGTAGCATTGGCCTGACAGCCATTTCGGCAAGATTTCACTCTTACCTACTCAGGTAACAGAATACTACACACGTCAGCCCTCATGTCTTCAATTCCATATCGTTGTTTCCAGTATACCTTAATTAAGACCTTACTGGGCTCAGTCTTAATGCCTTTGTGTATATATGCATGTATAACATATTGCGTATCCGGGATGCCCAGATACATACATACGTTAGAATGTGCTATCAAGGAAAGTATACCTACGTATTATACCGCGTACTATACGGCGTACGCGTTCACCCGTTGTCAGTCGGAAGCAGGGTGCACCGCGTGCAGGTGAGGTTGGCAGTTTGTAAGTTGAATTACTCTTTATCACCCCAGAATTACGTACATATGTACATATATAGGAATTAAATGAAGTGAATTAAATTTGAAGGTATACTTTCAATTCAAGGGTAGAACATTTACGAGGATTTAAAAACAAAAAAAAGTTTTAAAACGATATAAAGTGTTATGACTACGGAAGAAAAGGCTGTAGTACAGACCATTGCGGTTGGAATTAGTTTCGAAGAATTGAGGCGAAATTGGGCAGCATTTTCTCAGTGTTGGTGAGGACGATGAGCAAAGGAAAACAGCGTTCCTTTTGACAAAGCTGCATCATGAAACGTTCAAGCTCCTCAGAGATAGCATCTACCCAAAAACTGTCAACAAATTAAAATTTGCAGAAGTTAAAACTAATTTAACTAATTTCTATGGGAAAAAGGTTGCAGTCTTCATGAAAAGGCGAATATTTTATGGATTGAAACAGATGGAAAGCGAAACTATAAACGAGTGATATACAAGAGTCAAAAAAACTGCGGTAAACTGCAAATTCGGCAACCAGTTAGACATGGCATTGCGTGATATTTTCATAACGGGCTTAAGAGATGGCCCAATACTTGAGAAATTGTTGGAAGAGGACGAAACAATATCCCTTGACAAAGCATGGGCAGCCGCGATTAAAAAAGAAACTTTGCTGAACAGCCGATATGCTTCCACCTACACGGTAAATAAAGTAAATACACGCAATTTACAATGCAAATCCCCCAAACGCTGTCATCAACCAATGGCCAGAGCTTAAGGAACCATGGGAAAGGATACATGCTGATTTCGCGGTACCTTTTCTAAATTGACAATTCCTGATTATCATAGATGCCAGCACAAAATGGGTGACCGATAATGGGACGACATTCACAGGGTGCGAATTTCAGGCTTTCATCATTTTGTAGCGGTAAAATCATTCAAAAAGTATTACAAAGAGGAGAGAGGTCCGTATCGATAGCGTTAGGGAAATATGTGTTCCATCATCGACTGGCAAAACATTCTACAACAGGGTAGCCACCTGCATCACTGATGTTCAAAAGGAACTTACGAATGAAATTGGATCTATTGAGACCAGAGATTGGTGAAGACGTTACAGTTTTGAGAGGAAGAATACAAACAAAGGAGGCATGATCGGGAAGAGTTTCGTAGTGGTGAGTCAGCATTAGTTAAAGACTTGCGAAAAGCTAAGCTTTGGTCAGTGGCGGTGGTAAATAATTGTGTTTGGTGAATAATAAGCAAATTATGTAAGTATTTCTGGTTACAAACGAGATCGTGAGAATCAACGTCTAAACAGTTGACAGAGGGAATGTTGGTAAAATTAAACTGTGGATAATGCATTTTTCTTAAGTGCTAGAAGGTTCACTTCTGAGTTAATAACAATATAGTTATCGTTATCCCTCTTACGCATAAGAAGTCTCCCGTTTTTTACCCAAACATACTCATACATTTTTTCTTTCTTAGCCTTTTGTGCAGATTTGAAAAGATATCTTATCTCACTATTTAAGGATTCATTTATGTAACTTTTACTATTTTTTTCACAATCAAAAATGTTTGAATTTAAGTTATTTATACTCACAAATTTATTCTTCATAACTGAATTTTTCTTTAACTTAGAAATAAATTTAACAACCACAATATTTGATTCACTTCTATCTGAATTATTGGTCGTTTTAACATTTTTATACCCTATCCTAAGGGTATATTAAGTTTGACACATAGTTTGTAACATAGAGAAATAATCGAGAAATACCCTATAAAGTATATATATTCGTGATCAGTATCAATAACGAAGACGATTTAGCCATGTCCGTCCGTCCGCCTGTCTGTATGTCACCACTTTTTGGGCCTTAAATTTTGAGCTAGGAAGATGAAACTTCATATCTGGGCTTTTGAGAAGAAGCAGTACAAGTGTAAACATTTTTGAAATCCGCCCACTGCCACACACACTTTTTCATAACTTCACTAAATTATATGAAACCCAAAAATTTTGTTAAGACAAAATATTTAGGCATTCAGATTCCCTTCCCTGTATGACTTTTCATACAACAGTTTGGCCATGCCCACTTTTAGGAGCGTTTTCATAAAAAAAACGATTTTGATGAAATTTTATAAATAACATCCTCAAACGTTCGACGTTATCGTCGTATTTCAGTACAAAATGCAATATGGCCACGCCCACTTTATAGGGGCTACATAGAAAGGAGGATAGGGTATCATACGATCCGTTCCAGACGGATTGTACCTTTTTTGTATGTTTAACATAGCAATTGTCTATATCAGCTTTAGATATATCAGCG
This sequence comes from Xylota sylvarum, assembly GCA_905220385.1. Taxonomy (NCBI): domain Eukaryota; kingdom Metazoa; phylum Arthropoda; class Insecta; order Diptera; family Syrphidae; genus Xylota; species Xylota sylvarum. The sequence goes on from LR999960.1 coordinate 19,084,450, forward strand.
CACACACGTTTTGTAAAAACTTCAATACCATAATATGGTACGCCCACTAAAAAATTCACCTCAGTTTGAAGTTTACTCACTTTTTGCAAGAGCTGATTTTTATCTTCTTGTAAAGATCTTATAAAAACAGTGCATGAAAGTTTTCGGATCTGAGCGCAACTATTTCATTGTACCTACACTGTTCCTAGCGTTATCACTGGAGTGGTTCTTGAACTTGCTGGTGTTGTTGTTGTTGCTTTTACTGTAGATGAGATGTTGGTGTTGATGTTCTAGTTAACTCCGTTCTGCACTGGTTTGGGAGCGGCGAGACTAGCTGCGGAACTGCCGTAACGAATTTTGGCAATTCAGCTGATGAGAGAGGCGAACTATTACCAGCAAATATTTGTGTAGGAAGTTGTGTTATGCGTTGAGTGAAAAAAAAGCAAGTCATTGAGTTTCTAAATACGACTTTATTTTACTGCAGTGTGATAGAGACTAATGAATAGAAAATATATCTCTAACGAGAGGGCTATGTTACAAAATTCCATGTCATACGTTTGGCTCATACTCACTTCCACTTATCTCTGTTTTGAGTGTGATTTATTAGGCATTTTTATTCTTTTAGGCGGATGCGCGTGGCTATTAACAGGGAATGCAATATGAGCATTTTGTTTGCCACTTAACTGAATTGTTATTTAAGCATTTCAAAATACTTTGTACTGTGGGACAAAGTAAGCAAAGAGTTTCGACTACAAAGAAAAACATACAGAAAAGCTACAATCCGTCTGGAACGGATCGTATGATACCCTATCCACCTCTCTATAAAGTGGGCGTGACCAAATTGCATATTGTACTCAAATATAGCTATAATGTCGAACGTTTGAGGATGTTACATGTAAAATTCTATCAAAATAGGTTTTTTGATGATAACGCCCCCAAAAAGTGGGCGTGGCCAAAACTGTTCTATGGGTGAATTGTAGGGAATCTAAATACCCAAATATTTGGTCTTAACAAAATTTTTCGGTTTCATATAATTTAGTGAAGTTATAAAAAAGTAGGCGTGGCAGTGGGCGGATGTAAACAAATTTTACACTTGTACTGTATCTTTTTCTTGGAAGCCCAGGTATGAAATTTCAGCGTCCTAGTTAAAAATTTAAGGCCCAAAAATCGGTTTTGTGATGAAAACGCCCCAAAAAGGTGGGCGTGGCCAAAACTTTTGTATGGGTGGATTGTAGCGAATCTGAATGCCTAAATATTTGGTCTTAACAAAATTTTTCGGTTTCATATAATTTAGTGAAGTTATGAAAAAGTGGGCGTGGCAGTGGGCGGATTTAAAAAAATTTTACACTTGTACTGTATCTTTTTCTCAGAAGCCCAGATATGAAATTTCATCGTCCTAGCTCAAAATTTAAGGCCCAAAAAGCGGTGACATACGGACGGACGGACGGTCATCGCTCAATCGATTTCGCTATTGATGCTGATCACGAATATATATACTTTATAGGGTCTATCTCGATTATTTCTCTATGTTACAAACTATGTGTCAAACTTAATATACCCTTAGGATAGGGTATAAAGAGCGGGAATGTAAGATGAACCTCCGGTATGCATATGCATAACACCTCACTTCACAAAAAAACAAACAATATTCTTTTACTAAGATTCTTGTTTTAAAGACAAATAAATATAATTCATTAGTTCTTCAATTCAATTTGAGAACAAGTTAATTCTCTCATATTGAGGTTTCTGTTATTTATATCTAAAATACTATTTCCTAAACTCCATGATCTTGTATGTGCTCGCTTTTTATTATATTTCTTTAAATTACAGGCATATTTGAGCTTGTGTCTAAAACAATAAATTACAATTATAGATATTAGTACAATTATAGTCATTCCTGAAAGCATGCTGACTTCTGGAGTTTTTACAAAATCTGAAAAGTTTTTATAACCATTTGCTTCTGATAATTTAAGACCGACGGATAAATCTCGTAAGATATTCATATCTTTTACATTTAATTTTCCAATTATTTCTGGCTTATTATACCCTATCCTAAGGGTATATTAAGTTTGACACATAGTTTGTAACATAGAGAAATAATCGAGATAGACCCTATAAAGTATATATATTCGTGATCAGCATCAATAGCGAAATCGATTGAGCGATGACCGTCCGTCCGTCCGTATGTCACCGCTTTTTGGGCCTTAAATTTTGAGCTAGGACGATGAAATTTCATATCTGGGCTTCTGAGAAAAAGATACAGTACAAGTGTAAAAATTTTTGAAATCCGCCCACTGCCACGCCCACTTTTTCATAACTTCACTAAATTATATGAAACCGAAAAATTTTGTTGAGACCAAATATTTAGGCATTCAGATTCCCTACAATCCACCCATACAAAATTTTTGGCCACGCCCACTTTTTGGGGGCGTTTTCATCATAAAACCGATTTTTGAGCCTAAAATATTTAACTAGGACGCTGACATTTCATATCTGGGCTTCTGACGAAAAGATACAGTAGAAGTGTACATTTTTTTTAAATCCGCCCACTGCCACGCCTACTTTTTTATAACTTCACTAAATTATATGAAACCGAAAAATTTTGTTAAGACCAAATATTTAGGTATACAGATTCCCTACAATTCACCAATAGAACAGTTTTGGCCACGCTCACTTTTTGGGGGCGTTATCATCAAAAAACCTATTTTGATAAAATTTTACATGTAACATCCTCAAACGTTCGACATTATAGCTATATTTGAGTACAAAATGCAATTTGGCCACGCCCACTTTATAGAGAGGAGGATAGGGTATCAGACGATCCGTTCCAGACGGATTGTAACTTTTCTGTATGTTTTTATTGTTACAATCCTCCATGAATTTTAGAGGTTTACTTAAAGCTTATATATGTATAATTGTTTTTACTAACTTTGTGAAACATTTCAATTTCATAAGGTAGTTTGTTAATTCGGGAAGAATTAGTTACGTTTTTTTATATAAATATCTTTAATACAATCATCAGTTTTAATAGTGCTGTGAGTTACGAAGTTATTACAACTGAAATTGTTTTGTATCTTATTATAATCTTCTAAATCAAATGAAGTAGTATATGCATAGTGCTCTTTATTGACCAAAAAGTATTTTTCTTTACTGTCCAACATAAATAAATTTTTATCTTTCAGTATTACAAATACAAATTTTTAGCGCAACAGGTCCATGGGACCCAGGGCCTAGCTTCTCACAACCATTCGAGTTGTGCGTGTTATATTCTTTACACGAATGAAAGGGGCCTACTGTTTAATGCCGTATCCGAAGGGTAATTTTTGTTTAGAATAGCTTTTTCATGACAGTTTTACTCTCGGATGTTTGTCAGATGCTCGCGAGAGGTGGGGCCGTGAAAGAAATTTTAGATGTTGTCTGGGGAACCTGGAACCCCTCGCTCCGTAGTCCAACGCACTAACCACTTGAGCCACGGCGCCCACATCTTTCAGTATTGGTATATATATTAATTCATATGTTAAGAATTTTACATTAGATATAACAGGTATCTCCAGAATCATTCTTATTTCTTTTCTTATAAAGTAAGCTTTTACTTTTGATTCTTTAATAATGTAGTTATAATTTTCAATAACGGGTTCGTAAAGAAAATTTTCTTTGTCTTAGTGTTTGCTTAAAATTTCAATTAAATTACTAGGTTTAATAATAATTGGGTGTACAATACCTGTCGTCAATAATAGAATAGCCTGTAAAACAATATTTGTTTCGATATCGAGTTCCCTGGTTTTATCTAAAATATTAGATTTGAGTTCTTCAAAATACCGTAGTTGTACAATTCCGCTATTTTTGTTTACTTTGTCTATTATTTCGTTTATCTTTTCTTCTTGCTTATGATAACTATTATGCAAAATTAGATCCTGCTCGTTGAGACTTTTAATTATTTGTGTATTAGTCATTTGAACATCTGACAAATGATCACCTTGTGTCCTTAACTTTGAAATATTATCTTCAATACGTTCTGCATCCTGGTTATTCATTGTACCAAATAAAACTTTCAAGCCCGCACCCAAAACGATAGTTCCATGCTACTGCATTCTTGTTTATAATCAATTCATACGTTATTGTTTAAATTTATGTTCGAATCTATCAGCCTTATTACCTAGGTCTTGTAAATCGATAGTGTTGACTACTTGGAATTGTCCTGTTCTCATGTACATATGTAGATCCTATGTTTTTATAGAATATTCCACTAGATTCAAATTTGCTGTAAGACGCTCCATAGGTCGTATTAACTTCTTTGCGTTGGATTTTTACCTGGATGTCTGTTAATTTTCTGTTTTTGACATTGTATGCATTTACTAATATCTTCGATGACATCTCTATTCAATCCCTTCCAATAAAATTTCTCTCGTATTCTGGTTATAGTAACCTTTTGTCCACCATGACCTGCTATAAGTCCTTCGTGATTTTCCTTTATGATTTTTCTCTGTTCTTCTTGGTCACTTACTATTTCTATATTATTTTCTAACTCGGTATCACTTTCCGTTTCTTCTATCTCATTTTCTTCTTGTACTGCATCTTCCGCTAATTCATTACTTAAACTTCCACTAGTACATCGTTCCTTTCCGCATTCTTCTTCATAAATTCTCCTTAAAGCTGTTCCGTCACTTTCTTCATCAGAGAAATCACTTCCGAAAATTTCTGATATAACACTTTGAGTTTTTATACCCTATCCTAAGGGTATATTAAGTTTGACACATAGTTTGTAACATAGAGAAATAATCGAGATAGACCATATAAAGTATATATATTCGTGATCAGCATCAATCGCGAAATCGATTGAGCGATGACCGTCCGTCCGTCCGTCCGTCCGTTCGTCCGTCCGTCCGTATGTCACCGCTGTTTGGGCCTTAAATTTTGAGCTAGGACGATGAAATTTCATATCTGGGCTTCTGAGAAAAAGATACAGTACAAGTGTAAAATTTTTTTAAATCCGCCCACTGCCACGCCCACTTTTTCATAACTTCACTAAATTATATGAAACCGAAAAATTTTGTTAAGACCAATTATTTAGGCATTCAGATTCCCTACAATCCACCCATACAAAAGTTCTGGCCACGCCCACTTTTTGGGGGCGTTTTCATCACAAAACCGATTTTTGGGCCTTAAATTTTTAACTAGGACGCTGATATTTCATACCTGGGCTTCCAAGAAAAAGATACAGTACAAGTGTAAAATTTTTTTACATCCGCCCACTGCCACGCCTACTTTTTTATAACTTCACTAAATTATATGAAACCGAAAAATGTTGTTAAGACCAAATATTTGGGTATTTAGATTCCCTACAATTCACCCATAGAACAGTTTTGGCCACGCCCACTTTTTGGGGGCGTTATCATCAAAAAACCTATTTTGATAAAATATTACATGTAACATCCTCAAACGTTCGACATTATAGCTATATTTGAGTACAAAATGCAATTTGGCCAAGCCCATTTTATAGAGAGGAGGATAGGGTATCATACGATCCGTTCCAGACGGATTGTAGCTTTTCTGTATGTTTGTATCGGTTCTTGTTAATACTGGATAAATTATGTTTCTACTTAGTTCGTCTCCTACGACGTTATCTGTTCCTTTTTATACCCTATCCTAAGGGTATATTAAGTTTGACACATAGTTTGTAACATAGAGAAATAATCGAGATAGACCCTATAAAGTATATATATTCGTGATCAGCATCAATAGCGAAATCGATTGAGCGATGACCGTCCGTCCGTCCGTATGTCACCGCTTTTTGGGCCTTAAATTTTGAGCTAGGACGATGAAATTTCATATCTGGGCTTCTGAGGAAAAGATACAGTACAAGTGTAAACATTTTTGAAATCCGCCCACTGCCACGCTCACTTTTTCATAACTTCACTAAATTATATGAAACCGAAAAATTTTGTTAAGACCAAATATTTAGGCATTCAGATTCCCTACAATCCACCCGTACAAAATTTTTGGCCACGCCCATTTTTTTGGGGCGTTTTCATCATAAAACCGATTTTTGGGCGTTACTTTTTTAACTAGGACGCTGAAATTTCATATCTGGGCTTCTGACGAAAAGATACAGTAGAAGTGTAAATTTTTTTTACATCCGCCCACTGCCACGCCTACTTTTTTTATAACTTCACTAAATTATATGAAACCGAAAAATTTTGTTTAGACCAAATATTTGGGTATTTAGATTCCCTATAATTCACGCATAGAACAGTTTTGGCCACGCCCACGCCCACGGGCGTTATCATCAAAAAACCTATTTTGATAAAATTTTACATGTAACATCCTCAAACGTTCGACATTATAGCTATATTTGAGTACAAAATGCAATTTGGTCACGCCCACTTTATAGAGAGGAGGATAGGGTATCATACGATCCGTTCCAGACGGATTGTAGCTTTTCTGTATGTTTTATAGTTTATTTCATATTCATACTCTTCAAGTTTTAACCGCCAACGAACTAGACGAGATCCAGGATCTTTTACATTAAACAACCAAGTCAATAGTCTATGGTCAGTCTTAGTTATGAATTATGGTCAGTCTTAATTATGAATCTTTTCCCATATAAGTACGGTCTGAAGTTTTGTATTGCCCAAACGATTGCTGGGCATTCCTTTTCAGTTGTGCTGTAATTACATTTCGCTGAGTTTAATGACCTGCTAATGAAATGTATAGGCATATCTTTACCCTTTCGTTCTTGAGATAGAACAGCGCCTATTCCGCAATTACTGGCATCTGTTGTTACGATGAAACTTCTATTATAATCTGGGTACTGGAGCATAGTGAAGTTTTTCAATTCACTTTTTAATTTTTCGAATGCGTCCTGTTGTGTCTTCGTCCAATTCCATCTTGCATCTTTTTTTAATAACTTGTGTAATGGTGGAGCTATAGTACTAAAGTCTTTGATAAACTTCCTATAGTAATCAATCATTCCCATGAATGATTTTATTCCTTTTTGGTTGGTAGGAGCTCGAAGGTAATACTCCATCGCTTGTAATAGTATGACCCAAATAATTTACTTTCTATCTGAGGAACTTTTGAATTGGCATATCTTAATCTTTCAAATACATTTCTTAATCTTTTATTATGTTCGTCTATCGTTCCGCCAAAAACAACTATATCGCCCAAATAAATAAAAAAATCTCTTCCTTGCAATTCATTCAAGACATTATTCATAATACGTTGAAAACAAGCTGGCGCGTTTTTTAAACCAAATGGCATTCGAGGAAATTCGAAACGACCATAAGGGGTTGGTTGAACGCTGTTTTCTCGGTACTATCTTCGCTAAGAGGAATTTGATGAAAGCCGGACTTTAAATCTAAAGTTGTGAAAAACTTGGCTTGTCCTAACTTATCTAATATTTCCTAAATGTTGGGAATCGGATAATTATCACCAATGGTGATTTCGTTTAGCTTCCGAAAATCGATTAACAACCTCCACTTGGGTTTACCGCTAGCGTCAACCTTTTTTGGAACAACCCATAAGGGATTTCACCAAGGTGACGTATTATGCCTTCCTTTAAGAGTATTTACAAACTAAATCACTAATCATATTCTTTAGATCATTCTCCTCTGTTTCACTCTTTAAATGGTCCTTTCTTATGTTTTTCCAAATTTCATTAAATCTTTCTGACTGTTTTGATTTACCTCATTTAGAGTTAATTGACGCTGCGAACGCGCTTGAAACATTATTTGTTTCAATCCGTTGGTTCGCTGGGTTTAAACTCTTAGTCCCGTACTCTGCAGAAATCAAATCCATAGTGATATTCTCGTTATACAGTACATTATCCCGATAATTAATACAGAAAGCAGAAAGTTACCTTGCCTATCAAAAGTTTTGGAAAAAGTCCTCGCCAAGCAGATTTCGAGTCACCTCGATCAAAATAACCTGCTTGCCGCGGTTCAGTCTGGTTTTCGAGCCAACCATAGTTGTTCTACGGCTATGCTTAAAATTCTCGATGACATAAGGATCAACTATGACTTAGACTTCATCACAGTACTCTGCCTCCTCGACTTTTCCAAAGCTTTTGATACTGTCAATCACTCAATCCTTTGTGAGAAATTGAAAAGGTTTATTGGGTTTAATGAGAGCTCGGTACGTCTCATCAGCAATTACTTAAGTAATCGCAGTCAAAGGGTTGTGGTTGGTGATAAATATTCCGATGTGAGGAATGTCCCTGCGGGAGTGCCTCAAGGCTCAATATTGGGTCCTATTTTATTTTGTATCTTTATTAATGACCTCCCTAAAGTGTGTTCAAATGCTCGCCTCCATTTTTATGCGGATGATGCACAAATATATTTATCTAGGCCAATTGGCCTTGTTGAGGATCTTGTTTACAGGTTGAACGAGGATTTATACGCAATCTATCAATGGTCGGTACGTAATGGCCTGACGCTAAATCCAGCAAAATCTCAACTGATCCTAATTTCAAAAAAACTTTACAATACCTAACTAATGCCGCCAATTTACCTGAATGATACACATTTGCAGTTCGTGGAGACTGTAACCAATTTGGGTTTTAAGATAAACCGCTCTCTCTCCCCAGTAAGCCACATTAACTACACTGTGAGACGCATTTACGGTGGTCTACGTAAACTCTGGTTACTTTCGAGTTTTACTCCTGTAAATACGAGGCTGAGACTTGTTAAAACCTTACTCGTTCCCTACATCGATTATGCGTCAGCTGTGTACTGCAAACTTGACTCCCTATCTCAGCATAAATTAACTGTTGCATTCAACGATATGGTTAGGTATGTGTATGGGCTTCGTCGATACGACCCCGTATCCAATTACCACAAAAATATCCTTGGTTGTACGCTTCAGCAATTCTTAAATGTTAGGTGTTGTGTCTTTTTGCACAAAATTATACAGAAAAGATCACCACCATACCTGTTCGAAAAGCTTAGATTTGCTCGGTCGACTAGAACATTTACACTCATAACTCCCTCATCGAACTATCTGAACTCCGCACGTCATTTCTTCGTTTTTGCCACCAGACTCTGGAACTCTCTACCTACATCAATAAAACAAATAATTGGAGCCACTCAATTTAAAAATGCCACTTTAGAATACTTCTCATAAAAATGCAACTATCACTTAATTACTTTTTCTTCCTCCTGCTGTCCTCTTTTTCACACAATTACCTCCCCTCCTATCCCCTACCTGAATATTGTATTTATTAAATATTTAAGTTAATAGTTTATCGTAGGTACCTAATTAAATTTCTGTAAATTATCCATAGTTTTTAAGTACTATAAAAGACTAAGTCTTATTTGTACACCAGCATAAATAATTAAATTGAAATTGAAATTAATTTGAAATTGAAATTCAAAAGCATTCCTCACGAGGAAATCGTTTACAATAATTCCATCATAATATCCAATCACATCTTCTTTAATTAGATAGAACTTTATCTTTAACAAAAAATTATTCTTATACTCTGTATTTCTACACTACCTATACTGTTTCTACTTGATCTTCCTATACCCTTGAAATACATAATATCTTAAAAATTTACATCTTCTTTATAAACGCATTTCTCTTTTATCAAGCTAATACAGGCCCCTGTATCAATTTAAAATTTATTTTCTTCTCCATCATATTTTAAATTCACGTGAGGGCTTTGTACGAAACTCGAAACAGTCCCCTCTTTTCCTGTTTCTTTTCCCGAAAATTTGTACCCATTTCCCGCACAGGCACTTCGGCAATTTTAGGTTCTTTGAAATTTCTACTTTCATAATTTCTTCTTTCTTCATTCTTATGATCATTTCTTCTATTCTCATAATTATTCTTCTTTCCTTCATATCTAGGATTCATATCGGATCTCCTATAATTATTGTTTATACCCTATCCTAAGGGTATATTAAGTTTGACACATAGTTTGTAACATAGAGAAATAATCGAGATAGACCCTATCAAGTATATATATTCGTGATCAGCATCAATAGCGAAATCGATTGAGCGATGACCGTCCGTCCGTCCGTCCGTCCGTTCGTATGTCACCGCTTTTTGGGCCTTATATTTTGAGCTAGGACGATGAAATTTCATATCTGGGCTTCTGAGAAAAAGATACAGTACAAGTGTAAAAATTTTTGAAATCCGCCCACTGCCACGCCCACTTTTTCATAACCTTACTAAATTATATGAAACCGAAAAATTTTGTTAAGACCAAATATTTAGACATTCAGATTCCCTACAATCCACCCATTCAAAAGTTTTGGCCACGCCCACTTTTTGGGGGCGTTATCTTAAAAAAGCCTATTTTGATAAAATTTTACATGTAACATCCTCAAACGTTCGACATTATAGCTATATTTGAGTACAATATGCAATTTGGCCATGCCCACTTTATAGAGAGGAGGATAGGGTATCATACGATCCGTTCCAGACGGATTGTAGCTTTTCTGTATGTTTTTATTTTGCGATGCTTGCATATAATTCCCATTTTTCTGTATATTGGCGTTACGAAAACAATTTCGCGATGTGTGGCCCATTCATTCACAATTGAAACATTTACATAATTGTTGCATGATTAATTCTAATTATGTTACGCCCTGTATAATCGTTGTTAGTACTTTTGTAGTATCCCAATTTTTTTTCTTCCTCCATTGCTAGTTGTGAAGCCTCTGCCATTGTTTTTGGTCTCTGAGTGTTAACAAATGTCGCTAATTCTTTTTGTAGTCCGAAAACGTATGCGTTTAACATGTCTTTTTGGATAGCTATTATCTGTCCGTCGTATGTTGGATCTAGACAGTTTTCATTGTATAGAGATTGAATACGCCTTCGTGTAAGTGTTTCGCATCTTTGCGTATATTGGATTACCGTTTCGTTATGTGATTGCCTAAGTTTAGTCATATCGGAGTGTAATTGCATGCTAGAATGAGTTTCCCTAAATACTCGATTCAGTTCGTATCGTAGATCTTCCCATGAATTAATTCTTTTATGGTCCTTTTGTGGTCCTTCGAGCCGGATCCATGGATGGAACATCATTGAACGAGCACCTTCACATTGGACCTAAAGTGCAAAATGATATTCTGGCTATCATCTTGAGGTGGAGGACTCACAAATTCACGTTCACGGCAGACATCGAAAAGATGTACCGTCAGATACGCGTAGCGGATCCAGACTCGTATTACCAGCTCATTTACTGGCGAGACAGCGAAGAGGAGGCAATCAAGGTCTACCGACTACAGACGGTCACTTTCGGTCACTTTCGGTCACTTTCAGCACCCTACCTAGCCATAAGAACCATCAATAAGTTGTGTAGTGAAGGAGGGTATGATGTGGCTGCTGGCAAAAATAACAGGGGGTTGTACTCGGGCACTGATGGGTGTTGTGACTAAGTATATGCTAAGTATATATTTTTTGGTCCTTTCGACCCGTACAAAAAAAAATAAAATAATCAGTCTGTGATAATATTCAGATAAATAAATTTAACATTTAATTATCGATTAACATTAATACTGTAGACTTTGATAGAAGTGCAAACCGGTTTCCCGCGTCGTTAATTCAATTCAGTGAATAGATACATTCGAACACAAATATATTTGTTCTATTCTTTTGAACTTCAGTGCGGTTAAGTTTTGCACATTTTGGTATTTTGATTCGGGGGAGGATTCATCCGAAAAATTTAATTTCTGCTTCGGAAGAAGATCCCCAAATTCCAATCGTTCCCTTTTAAGCACCGCTGCGTTCAACCGTTTAGTGGACCGTGTTCCTTTATCCGTTGCTAGCAACCGCAAATATTACGGCACAAGAGCCGCTTCGTGGGACCGTTTAGTGTTCCTGTGTGTCTTTATCCGTTGCTAGCAACTGTAACCATTACGGCACAAACGCCGCTACGTGGGCAGCTACTTTGAACGGCGATTTTGAAACGGATATCTGAAATTAAAATTAATGTTAGTACAAGTTCGTGATTTGGAAATTCGTTTTCTTACTTTGATTTTTGTTTTTTTTGCGACAAAATGAGCACAACGGAGAAACTCCAGAAGAATATCCTCGCCTAAATGCAAAAGGATTTTGTGAATTTAGAAAACGACCTGAATCACAAAGGACGAAGAACTACCTCAGCGCACGGATTACCATCCTGGACAACAACTTTAACGCAAGCTCCGAATACAATAAGGAGGCTGTTTCATCTAAGGATATTCAAAATAAGGAAGAGTTAGAGAAGCTGTTTGACAGAATAAAGGATCTGTACGTGGATTACCGGACTGCACTCATGGATAGCATCGACAAATTGGCAGCAACGTCCGAAGCAGCATCAGGAACGCTTTCCGGATCCAAGGTGAGTTCTGTGGAAACAATAAATAATACTCAATCTCGGGATTTAAAACTACCGACAATTAAATTGCCTACCTTTTGTGGAAATTATGAAGAGTGGAGATCATTCCACGACATTTTCGAGTCCCTTATTCATAATAACGCGTCCCTTTCCGAAATTCAAAAACTTAATTTCTGGAAATCGACTGTAACAGACGAACCTGATAGGTTAATACAGCATTTAGGGATTACTCAGGGTAACTATGAGAAGGCATGGATGATTCTTACCTCGCGATATGATCACAAGCGCATGCTGGTAAATGCGCAGTTGAAACTTTTCTTCAACCAAGCTTCTTTGCAGCAAGAAAAGGCCGCAGGGTTGAAGAAGGTCTTGGATACGTCCACAGAATGCCGACATTCTCTTCATAATCTTGGGCTTCCCGTTAAGCAATGGGACTCAATCCTCATCTATTGTATGCTGCAGAAACTTCCTGTAATGACTCAACAGTTATGGGAGGAGAAGCTTGGTATCAAAAAGGATTTACCTACCTACAGCGAGTTGTCGGTGTTCCTGGAAGCCAGATTTAGGGCATTGGAAGTTGTAGTCGAGCACCAAGGGAAGAAAGGAAGTACTCAGCGGAGTCCACCACCAAGGGCCAGCTCTTTTCACATCAAACCGAAACCAAGGGATCAGTTTCGGTGTAAGGTCTGCAACAAAAATCCTCACTCTCTTCGTTTCTGCAATCGGTTTCTTCGGATGGATGTAGGTTTGTGGAAGACTACTGTGGAAAAGATAGGGGTATGTGAGAATTGTCTCGCATATAGCCACAACACCCATCAGTGCCCGAGTAGAACCCGCTGTTATTTTTGCCAGCAGCCGCATCATACCTTCCTTCACTACACAAACAATCTACCCAAAACACCCATTCACACGCTCAACATTTATCATAAAACCCTAGAACCAATAGCATACACAATCCTATACATCATCTTTTACCACACAGCTCAGCACCACCCAACACTTCATCACAACAGTCGACAACACCCATTACCCACTCATATCAGATATCTACCTTAAATTCAAACACTGCACCCTTTCACCCAGCTGATCGCGTTTCAGACACATTGCCTAGTTGCTCAGGAGTGAATATTTTCCACACCTCCCAAGTTCTCTTGGCCACGGCCATCGTAAGGGTCAAGGCTGCATCGGGAACTTATCACACATTAAGAGCCCTAATAGACCCTGGTTCAGAAGCCACCTTCATTACAGAATCGACTCCTGCGATTGAAAAATCGGAGAACATTGGTTGATGTGTCAGGGCTGGGGTTGGTCAGCAACGGCGCATGTCACAATTCTGTCGACATTACTTTCGGGTCATTACACTCGACCTTTGAGATCAATACCCGCGCCTTTGTTTTCAAGTCGCTGACTGGGCTTCTTCCGGCCAACAAACTGACACTGAAACCGTGGAACCACATCAAAGAGTTGGTGCTCGCAGATCCTGCCTTCCACAAGCCAGCTCGTGTTTATCCCGATTTTATCCTTGCAGGCATCGTCCGAGGAGATGAGTTAGCGTCACCTATCGCCCAAAAAACACACCTTGGGTAGATTCTATTAGGAAAGATTCCAATGGATACTCCAAGAAGGGTGCAAAGCTTCCTCCAATACCTGGACCTAGAAGTTCAATAGAGAAAATTCTGGGAAATGGAAGAAGCACCATTCAAGAACCCAGTTTCAAAAGAGGATGATGCTTGTGAGCTGCATTATGTGCAAAAAACGAAGCGACTGCACAATGATATACTGGCTATCATCTTGAGGTGGAGGACTCACAAATTCACGTTCACGGCAGACATCGAAAAGATGTACCGTCAGATACGCGTAGCGGATCCAGACTCGTATTACCAGCTCATTTACTGGCGAGACAGCGAAGAGGAGGCAGTCAAGGTTAACCGACTACAGACGGTCACTTTCGGTACAACTGCAGCACCCTACCTAGCCATAAGAACCATCAATAAGTTGGCGGCTGATGATGGAGAGAAGTACCCTCTGGGCGCACAAATGATCCAACATGACATGTATGTAGACGACCTGATTAGTGGAGCTGGTTCTATGCTGAAACGGGAAGAGGTAAGATGCTTGCTTTCCTCCGCGGGATTCATCTTGCGAAAATGGACCAGCAATTCTGATGACATTGTCCAACAAATACCAGCAGACCAGCGGGAAGTCGATTTTTCTCTACCCTTCGGTGCATCTGATCACGTAAAGTATTAAATGGTTCCCTTTAGAAGATGCCTTTTCATTTCAGAATGACTACTGCGAAAGCTCTGAGATGACGAAAAGAACCATTCTTTCGACAACTGCGAGGCTGTATGACCCTTTGGGATGGATCTCACCCTGCATCGTGAAGGCAAAAATGATGTTGCAACAATTATAGTCCCAAGGATTAAATTGGGACAATCCAATCCCATCCGAGCTCCACAAAGATTGGTCTATGTTCCTCAGAAAACTTCTTGCACTTCAGAGAATTCGCATTCCAAGATGGATTCACACACACGACACGCAACAGGAGCTTGAGATACATGGGTTTAGTGACGCGTCTCAGCGAGCATATGGAGCAGCGGTATACTTACGAGTGTTAAATGGTCAAGGTAATATCCACGTACATCTACTTTTATCCAAAACCAGGGTGGCTGCTTTGAAGACAGTGGGTCTGCCTCGACTGGAGCTATGCGGACCAGTAATCCTGGCGACTCTTTTAGACTACACATCTACTGCGCTTGATCTAAAATATGTGCGACGGTATGCCTGGACGGACTCGACCATCGTTCTAGCATGGATAGCTCCACTCCCATCTAAATGGACTACGTTTGTCAGCAATCGGGTGGCAGAAATACAAAGGCTGACAAATGGGGATATCTGGAAACACATTCCAATACATTTAAACCCGGCAGATCTGACATCTCGTGGAGTTCTACCATCAGCTCTGGCAGAAAATAGGCTCTGGGGGAATGGTCCAGATTTCCTACGCAGTTCCTGGAATTTTCATTGCCCTAACCAGCCTTCTGACCTGGAAACTGACCACGAGAAGCGGATGATTCGATCCCACTGCACAACCAAGGTTGAAAATATAATAAGTTCCCTGATTTTAAAACAGTCTAGGTTGATAAAACTACAACGAATAATCGCCCTTTGCAACAGATTTATTTTCAACAGCAGACAGGTAACTTACTCCATCGGAGATCCTTGCAGCTACACTTTTAGTAGTAAGAGTAGCCCAAGGGGAGATGTTCTCAACGGAGATTGCAGGAGCCAAGACTGAAAGAGGTGCCAAAACGCTAAGGTCACTAAACCCATTTGTTGACCAAGATGGCATCTTAAGGGTCGGAGGCAGACTGCAGAATGCAAATCTGGTGTACGACCAGCAACACCCAATCATTCTCAGCCCAAATCATTAACTAACACAACTTCTGCTCTGCGATACACACGAGAGGACTCTGCACGGAGGGATCCAGAAAATGATTGCATACCAAGTATTGGATACTGTGAATCAGGAGTTGCGTCAAGGACAAATGTGGACAAATGTCCACAACTGCAATATTTGCTTTCGCTTCCGAGCACGGTCCACGCAACAAATGACGGCTAGTTTACCGGCTTCCAGGGTACGAAGTTCATTGCCATTTTTGCACACCGGAGTCGATTATGCAGGCCCAATCGACGTCAAGGCTTAGAAAGGACGTGGATCCAAGGTTTTCAAAGAATATTTTGCAATATTCGTCTGTCTGGTTACTAAGGCTATTCATATAGAGTTGGTAAGCGACATGACCTCTCAAGCCTTTATAGCGGCATTCAGAAGGTTCACGGCTAGGCGAGATATCAGCGTACATCTCTTTAGCGACTGCGGAACCAACTTCGTAGAAATTAACAAAGAGTTACAAAAATTGCTGAAGGCTGCGCAAATGGATTGGAAGGAAGTCGCAGAAACACTAGCAAAGGATGGGACTAAATGGAATTTTATTCCTCCTGCTTCTCCTCACTTTGGAGGATTGTGGGAAGCGGGAGTGAAATCCATCAAATTTCATTTGAGGCGAATAGTAGGAACAGATGTTTTTACTTTTGAGGAGCTTACCACGTTTCTAGCACATATACTACACACTATTAATATTATATCCACTAAATTCTAACCATATTTATCTAATTTGAATTCATACACTTCACTAAAATCAAATCGTAGTTATCTATATTATACTCATATACTTCATTAATTTAAATCACATAACACTAACTCATGATCATCATACGTAACACTGAATTCTAACTCCTACACAACACTTTAAAATAATCATACTCATAATAATTCATCTTAAACATTTAATCACCCTACACAGAATATCCACAACTACACACAGAACTCACCCAACGTATTTAATCTACCTCACAAATATAATTTTCATATCATCTAGATACACGTATGAACTAACAATGATTACTTGTTCAACCCAAACCTATTTACACTTGTTGAAGTCATCAGTTTCAAAGTCCCATAACTAAGTTATCGAACTTAACTCCCATTCCTATCACTCACCACGTCATCACTTTTTACTTACACCTATACCTATAGGGCAAGTATTGGTTTCGTGAAAAATTTCGAACTCGAGATTTTAATTAAACTTGACATAACTTTGATAGAGAAGTCCAAAAAAGTGGGTCCGCCAATTTCGTCTGTCTGTCTGTCTGTATATTCGACTGCAGCCTAAACGGGTGGACGGATTTGCTTCAAACTTCATATCTGGGGTCTGTGGGATAATCCCTAGAGGTGAAATTGGAATTTTCATTTTAACCTCAAAATTAAGGGTACTTTACTTAAGGCCGATTTCACTAAAAATGGATTTTCTCGAAAACGGCTCTAACGATTTTGATAAAATTTCATATGTGAGATAGTTTGGGTAAATGCTACTAGATGGCATTCAACGTTTTGCACGAAAAATGCGTATAACGGTAATTTTAGAAATTGGCTGTTTCTCGGCTATTTTTTCAGAGATTGGGCTTAAAACTGTTTTTGGAATAGCCCCTTTGTTAGAGGTGATTTGAATATTTCAAATTCTGTCTGTTACATCCTTGGTAGAATCTGTTCCTAATTCGGTTTCATTAATGTCTTCTAATAGTACTTTTTCTTGGATACCTAAATTGGCAACGTTTTCATGAACTTCTTTACTTATTAACTGGGCATCATTTATGTCTTCTAATAATAAACCTCCAAACGTAGTACGAGGATAACTACGTTGATTGTAAAATATTCTATAATTCTCAGGGTGATTTTCAAAAGAAATTTGTTTATTTTGCAAAATTTCAGAAAGCGTTAACTGTACAACTTTGGCACTAACTTCTCCTATACAAGCAAACTTCCCCTTAAGGGTCTCATTATCGAAGTCGATTTCAGTTACTGATGTATTCCGACTCATTTTGATAATTTTTGTGTTTTGTTTTTATTGTAAAAGTAATTCCTTCCTTCCTAATTCTTCCAAAATAATATATATATATATATTGTTAGCACACAATTAAGTATTCCTTGTTTTGCTACTTGTTTTTATAAATCAAAATATTAACTTAAATACAAAGTATACTAAAAGAGATAACTTGTCGGTACTCCATCTCTGCCTTTTCAACTTCTTGTCCTGGGGAAGGTATAACTCGGTACAGCTGGTGTTGGTAAGATGATGATGATTTCACACTTTGTACAGATGATGATGATTATGATAATTAAGATTGTAGAGGAGTTGTTATATCGTACAAATCGAATTTGTTGAGTTCCACACACTGGTTTGCAGTTGTAACTTACAGATTTCACGCAAAGTAACACTTGTTTTATGGAAAATGAAACACTTAATTTTCCTATTTCCACTTCTAATAAACAGCACGAGAGGTGGATTTTCTTTGCTGGTGATGAACAGAATTGATCTCTCACTTTATTTACATTTTCGCACTTGAAATTGAATACAATTTGAAAAATTCGGATTTTATGAAATTTTCTTTCAGCCGGAACGAAGCCTACGGTTTTCTTGTTAGAGGTTTTTGTTTAGTTTTTCGAATGACTCTAATAACAGTTAGAGGATTTAAACTGTTACTTCGATTAAACAAGAATTCTACCGCTGCCACCAATTTTATGTTATGCGTTGAGTGAAAAAAAAGCATTGAGTTTCTAAATACGACTTTATTTTACTGCAGTGGGATAGAGACTAATAAATAGAAAATATATCTCTAACGAGAGGGCTATGTTACAAAATTCCATGTCATACGTTTGGCTCATACTCACTCCCGCTTATCTCTGTTTTGAGTGTGATTTGTTTATTAGGCATTTTTATTCTTTTAGGCGGATGCGCGTGGCTATTAACAGGGAATGCGATATGAGCATTTTGTTTGCCACTTAACTGAATTGTTATTTAAGCATTTCAAAATACTGTGGGACAAAGTAAGCAAACAGTTTCGACTACAAAGAAGAAGAGCGAGAATATAAGATGATCCTCCGGTATACTTACTTACTTAACGGGCTCCCGACCCGTGAAGAGTCTCTGCCTGAGACACGGCAGCCTTCCACCCTCTCTTCTCTTCGATCCCGGGCACGCTGCTCCCAGTTATCTAGACCAAGCGCTCTGGCATACGCGATAGCTTGATCCTTAAAACGGAGGTTCGATCTTCCTTGTCGTCTCGAACCTGGGGGCTGCGATTCGAAGATCCTCTTTGCTGGAGCATTATTGTCCATTCGCTCAATGTGGCCGAGCCAGTGTAGTCGACGTGTTTTGTCTTTTTGGACTACATCCACATCTATCATCATCTGAGGTGTACCCTCATAGAGTTCGCGGTTGTATCTTCTCCCCCATTCGCCCTCCTCGCATACGGGACCAAATATTCGACGAAGAATTTTTATTTCGAAAGTGTTCAATATATGCTCTGCTTTCCTGCTTATCGTCCAACACTCGGCTCCATACAGCAGAACTGGCAGGATCAAAGTTTTGTAGAGCATACATTTCGTCTTCCGAGTTAGGAGTTTTGACCCCATTTGTTTCGCCAAACCGAAGTAGCAGCGGTTTCCTAGGGTAAGTCTTCGTCGAATCTCCACTAAGTTGTCATTCGTGGAGTTGATATTTACTCCGAGGTAGGTAAACTCCTTAAACACATCGAAGTTACTGTTGCCAACGTTCTGTCCTAGGCGGTGGACAGATGCTTTTTTGTTTGCTAACAACATGTACTTGGTTTTGACCTCATTCACTTCAAGGCCAACTCGTTTCGCCTCTTCTTCAATTGCCGTAAAAGCCTCTAACACGACGGGCTGGGAGCGACCGATGATGTCGATGTCGTCTGCGTATCCCAGCAGCTGGACAGATTTGTTAAAGATAGTGCCTTCCGTGTTTACACCTGCCCTGCGCAATATCTGTTCCAGTACAAGATTGAAGAAGTCACATGATAGCGCATCTCCTTGCCGAGATCCGGTGCATGTTTGGAATAGTTCGGAGGAACTGTTTCAGAATTGCACGTTGCACCGCGTGTTTTCCAGCGTCACGCGGCACAGCTGGATCAGTTTTAGCCTCACCTTTTTTCCTCCAGACGTAAACTCTGCCATGCGAATAGTTCATTCGGATCATGGATTCGTCCGTTCAAAGGACTTTATCCCAGAAATTTTAATTTTTTAGGACATGCTGATGATAGAACTCCAATCTTTTTGCCATATTGGCCTTGCTTACGTATGGTAATTTACGAGCGACACGACCGCTTTTTCCATCTTCATATAGACGCCTACGAATCGTATCCACCGATGGTACTTTGGTAGCCTCGTTGCTTAGAATAAGCTTGTATTTTTTTTGCAGAAAGTAGTGGATCACTTGAGGAAATATTTTTTATCTTCCTATCTAGCCCTTCGTTGGTAATTCGTGGGCGTCCTGGCCTTTTTTTGAAGGATATTCGTCCACCTTTAGCAAAGGCAGCTACAACTTTGTTGATTGCTGTGTGGGTTTTTTTTTAAAACTTTGGCTATATTTCTGTGGGCGCCGTGGCTCAAGTGGTTAGTGCGTTGGACTACGGAGCCAAGGGGTTCCAGGTTCAATCTCGCGAGCGTCTGACAAACATCCGAGAGTAAAACTGTCATGAAAAAGCTTCTCAAAATTGCAGTTCGGATCCGGCATTAAACAGTAGGCCCCTTCCATTCATGTGAAGAATATAACACGCACAATACGAATGGTTGTGAGAAGCTAGGCCCTGGGTCCCATGGACCTGTTGCGCCAAAAATTTGTATTTGTTTTGTATTTGGCTATATTTCTATTTGTATAGCCTTGGTTATGCATATTTATAATGGCTTTTCTTTCTGAGAATGTAAGCTGCTTATATTTTACCATTGCTTGTTATAAAAGCTGAAATATAGACAACAAAGGATCCTTACTCTTATTGGGCACTCGAAAACCAAAATAATAAAATATTCTTACCGCAAAATGATTGAAAACAATCAGTTGAAGTACAAAATATTACAAAATTAAAAAAAAAAAATCTAACTGTAAAATAACTATAAGATACTTGGACACAAAATTGATGGAAACTTATTTTTGCACTGCTTAAACGGACAACCAAACTCAAAATAACTCTGCCACAGGACGTCTTTGTAGAATTTTATAGAATAAAGAGTAGAGACAAGTTAACGGTTACTTGAAGAAATAATAAACACATATTGCATCAAAAAAATAAGCTCTGTTTGAGAGAACAGTTGATTGTTCTTTTTAGAACTCTGTGGAAACTTATTTTTGCGACCCACTGTATATGCGACATTAAGCAGGGATATGCCTCGGTAGTTCTTACAAGACATAGCATCGCCTTTCTTAAAAATGGGACATATAGAGCTGATAGTCCAGTCATCGGGCATGACTTCATCCACCCATACTTGATTGATGACTTGGTGCATGCACCCTACTAAAGCATCACCACCATGTTTGAAAAGCTCTGCAGGTAGACCATCACAGCCGGCGGCCTTGTTGTTCTTCAGCTTTTTGATAGCTGAGCCGACCTCTTCAGAACTAGGAGGGGGGATAGATTCTTCATCGACTGGATGCGGGTTCTCTTCTTGCCCTATCACTCTCTCTACCTGCCCATTAAGTAGCTGCTGGAAATGCAGCTTAAACAAATCTACTATTCCCTGTGCTTCGGTGACTAGGTTTCCTTCACTGTTTCGAAGAGCCTGTGTTCCGGGCTTGAAGCCAGCTGCCAGTTGCTTGGCTTTCCTAAAAAACATCCGGATGTTGTTCCTATCGCGGGACTCTTCGATATCCTTGAGCTGGGAAACTGCGTGCGCCCTTTTCTTCTTCAGGATCTACTTCTCTTCCCTTCTTCTGGCTCGATACTCTTCTCTCGCTGCCCTTGTTTTGGGTGGTGGTTGGTAGCCTATGGTGGTCTGTGCTACCCCTTTGATGATATCGCGATACTGGTTCCACAGATTGTTGACGTTTGTGGATGGTGAATGCACAGCGGAGAGTCTCTCGCTCAGGCGCTCTCTGAAGACTCAGGCTACTCCAGTCGTGCTTCCAATCGGACTTCCAACGTTGAATTTCTTTTTCTGGGCGGCCTGCAGCTTCTTCTCGTTGGATAGTCGAGCTCTGAATTTAGCTGCAACAAGAAAATGGTCAGAGTCGACGTTTGCCCCTCTGAAAGTTTGCACATTCAGAATGTTGGATGCGTGCCTCGCATCTATTAGCGCGTGGTCGATTTGGCTGGCGGTTCGACCATCTGGAGAGCACCAAGTTGCTGTGTGGATTCGTAGTCTTGGAAACCTAGTGCGATTAGCCGAAAGCCGTTGTATGTTGTCGTTTCGTGGAGGCTGTGCTTTCCAACTAATCCGTCGAAGATGTTTTCCTTACCGATTTTGGCATTGAAGTCCCCGAGTATGATTTTGACATCATACTCCGAAAAGGCTCCGTAGGCTCCGTCCAGGAGGTCATAAAACTCTTCCTTGATAGAGTTTTCAGCTTCGTCGGTAGGGGCGTGCGAACATATTATGCTGATGTTTTGGTATGTTGCCTCGACGCCGATCTCAGCCAGGCGATCGCTGATTGACTTAATGTCAATTATCATTGAGCGCAGCCGATTTTCCACGACAAATCCGCATCCTAACATGTGCACTCTTTTGTGACAGCTGTAATAAATGTCGCAATTTTTTCGTTTTTGCATACCTGATCCTATCCATCGTATCTCCTGTATCGTGGTAATATCTGCCTTGTACCGCGTGAGGACAGATTCAAGTTTTTGGATAGCACCTGGAGTGAACAGTGTAAACCCCTTGGACGAGGGGCCGGTTTTAAACCGATGTCAGTAATCCACTTCGGGGGTGTGACCGCTGCCGACACGATCTCTTTTCCAAAAACCTGACTTATTTTTGGAAATCTTTATCGGCCTGAGCTCCGAATATGTCGGAGTAGCCCAGATACAGTGTTATGCTTCTGTTTGAAGCTGTTAAGCCACCGTTGACACCATCGAGAGAGTTCGTCCGCTGTCGTATTTATAGTGCTGTTTATACCCTATCCTAAGGGTATATTAAGTTTGACACATAGTTTGTAACATAGAGAAATAATCGAGATAGACCCTATAAAGTATATATATTCGTGATCAGCATCAATAGCGAAATCGATTGAGCGATGACCGTCCGTCCGTCCGTCCGTCCGTCCGTCCGTCCGTCCGTCCGTCCGTCTGTCCGTCCGTCCGTCCGTCCGTCCGTATGTCACCGCTTTTTGGGCCTTAAATTTTGAGCTAGGACGATGAAATTTCATATCTGGGCTTCTGAGGAAAAGATACAGTACAAGTGTAAAAATTTTTGAAATCCGCCCACTGCCACGCCCACTTTTTCATAACTTCACTAAATTATATGAAACCGAAAAATTTTGTTAAGACCAAATATTTAGGCATTTAGATTCCCTACAATCCACCCATACAAAAGTTTTGGCCACGCCCACTTTTTGGGGGCGTTTTCATCACAAAACCGATTTTTGGGCCTTAAATTTTTAACTAGGACGCTTAAATTTCATATCTGGGCTTCCAAGAAAAAGATACAGTACAAGTGTAAAATTTTTTTACATCCGCCCACTGCCACGCCTTCTTTTTTTATAACTTCACTAAATTATATGAAACCGAAAAATTTTGTTAAGACCAAATATTTGGGTATTTAGATTCCATACAATTCACCAATAGAAGAGTTTTGGCCACGCCCACTTTTTGGGGGCGTTATCATCAAAAAACCTATTTTGATAAAATTTTACATGTAACATCCTCAAACGTTCGACATTATAGCTATATTTGAGTACAAAATGCAATTTGGCCACGCCCACTTTATATAGAGGAGGATAGGGTATCAGACGATCCGTTCCAGACGGATTGTAGGTTTTCTGTATGTTTTTTCTCTTGTTCAACACTCGCGCTTATAAGTTCAGCAAGTCAGGTCCGGATGGACACCAATCAGTACCCGATGGCTACCACTAGGAGGTAAAATAAGCACAATTGATGCGCAGTAACAGTCACAACACTGGACGTCGCCAGGTTGACGCCAGTCAGTGTCTACCCTATTTCTACAACATCCAGCCATCTGAACTTCCGGTATGCATATGCATAACAGTTGATCGCGTTGCTGTTTTGATATATTCGTCGGAGGGGGAGAGCGAAGGGAGCCCCTGCGCGCAGCAGAGCAACTCTTACAGCGAAATTTCTTGTTCGAGTTTTGCACAAAATCAACGTCTGCCGATTGAACATTCACGAAACTGCAATGAAAATATTCATTGCAACCCACACATTTTATTTTTGACTGATTGCGTTCAACTTTCAGTTTGCAAACACAAGGCTTATGCAATTTATATTTATTAAATAGATTAAAGAAAAAAAAAATATAAATCTTTACACAGACAGATCACAGTACGTGTTGACCCCACGACACTACGTACTTATTTTTCAAATCTGATCATGTGGTTATCAGGGCCCCGAATGAGAAACCTACTGTTCGAGAATATTATCTGAGACGCCGCAGTCAATTGAAAAATCCGAGGAGGTATTTTTGAACCTTAGATAAACGTTACAGATTACTGATAATAAGCCTTATTGTAAGGACTACATAAGTAAACTTAACCACATTTTACAACTTATAATAAGGCTTTAATAAGGACAATCAAAAGCACAAATTGCGTAAGGAAATTCTATTTACGGTACCATATCTTTTGCGCTTTTTTTATTTCTTTCGAAGTACATATACACACATATGTACGTGGGAACACGATGCAATCATTCGCATGGCCTGCAATTTCTGCAACACTCTATATACGAGTATCTATAGTTGATTGATGTACACTAATTTCTTCACCAACTCCTATTTGACATCCGGCGTCTCCTATATAGCACTGAAAAATTTTCATTTTTACCAGAGATTTTAATCAAACTTAACAGTACTATGGTGGATTGGTCCAAAAAAGTGGGTCTGCCAGTTCCGTCTGTTTGTCTGTCTGGATGTCTGTCTGCCTGTCTGTCTGGCGGTCGGTCTGTCTGTCTATATAGTCAACTGCAGCCTAATCGGGTGGAAGGATTTGCTTCAAACTTCATTCCAGCGTCGGCACCAAAAATTCTTCAGTTAATAATATCACACCCTTTTCACTAAATCGATACAGTCGACGACCATCACCAACTGGACACTTTCTATTTTTATAAATTCGATTTGTAATGAAATTTAGCAGAAAATCGGCAATTTAGACAGTACATACATATATGCACTGACTAAGGAAAATATCATGCTTAACTATTTATGAGATCGATCTCATCCAATCAATCGTTTTCTCATCTTTTTGCATATCAAAACAAGCTCTGTCTCACATCTAGCTTTCAATTTGTGATCGATCTCAACACATTGAGATCAAGCTCATAATATGAGATCCAACCCTAACTCTAAGTCTAAGCCTAAGAATAAATCTAATTCTAAGAATAGTAATAAGTTAACTAGACCGATTTTCAACCCCCGTCCGAATTCTGGTGCTAACTTGTGCCTCAAAACAAATATATTCCCATACTTTACGACTCCAACGTACATGCCCAATCAACCCTCTTCTTTGTCTTCTTCTTCTTCAAATAAACCTTCTGGCCACCAATCATACTGTCTCCTCTCACCTGCTTCAAGCCCCAGCACCACCAACCCATTCCCTAATTTCAACCTCACAACCGGAGCCAAATACACTAATTTCATTAGCTTTCATACACTATATAAACAATGGAAGGAGCAACACATTGGAGATGCCAGAATATTACTGATGCATCGTCACCTTTCACAGGCCACCGACCACCTGTCCACTGAATACAACTTCAATATAGGCTACAAATTCTCAATACCAGGCAGAACTGAATGAATACAACGGGATGTCCTGTAGTAGATGTTCACTCGAAAAATTCTTATTTCTGACTGAGCGAAAATCGGACATTTCATGTGGTACAACCCAATAAAACCAGGTTTATTGGACTTCTAAAACATAAGAGAGGAACCCTCTCCAAGATAGTTAACACCCTCACTGGACACTGCGTATAGGGAGACATGCTGAAAGATTGGGCATCCCTTACAACAACTTCTGTAGAAGCTGTATGGATGAAAAGGAAGAGGATACCATCAGTTACCTATGTGCACACGCCAACACTAAGAAGGCTACGTTAGGCGAATATCTTTTAAATGATCTAAACGATCTCAACAACGCGTGCACGGCTAAGACTAGCTCCTTTATACAAAGGAGTGGATGGTTTCCAGAGTAAGAGTGTGATCCACCCACCTTACACATCGGCACCACAATGGACCTCCTCTGGTCTAAGTACATTTTCCCATCGAGGGCTGGTTTTAACCAACTAACAAACCATACTCCAGGAATAATTTGCGGAAGTTTTACCAACAGGTAAAAAGAAGATGTCAGGCCAAAAAACCTGTACAGCCTTTTGAAGTAAAGAAGGAAACCTCGTAGTAGAGTTACAGTCGGTGCTGAGAATATTGAAAAACTTTTTCTGCAAACTGTATAACGGCGACGAAGACCAACATTGAGCTGTCAGACAGAATAGGCGATGATAGCCAAAATTACTCTCTACCTGATCAAAATGAAGTTAGAACAGTGATATCCAAACCTGATAGGCTTATCAGCTGAGTTGTTCAAAGCAGCTTGATGACTTTGTAGAGAGCATACACCCACTTATCTTTAAAATTTGGTCAGACAAGAGTATGCCTAATGAATGGAATCTCAGAATCATTCAATCGCAAGAAAACAAATCCCCTGAATTCTGCCAATTTCTACCTCTTTAATTGTTAGATGTTAGTCTCCTTAACATCACGTACAAGAACTTATCAGCCATACTGTGTGAACGCCTGAAACACTTCGCCAACACCCTGATCGGTGTCATATCAGAGTCTAAGCAAAAATTAAACGAAGAATAACTCTAGCCAATCGCTGTTTCTTTGGGCTGAAAAAGCAATTGAGTAGCAGAACCTTATCCCAAACAACTAAGGAGGCTCTGTATAAGACCTTGATCATCCCAGTCCTGCTTTATGACGATGAAGCTCGGACTCTATCTAAAAATGATGCATTAGTCGTCTAAGATGGCTAAGACATGTAGAGCAAATGAACACAAATACTGCGGCCCGTAAAGTCTTCGAATCAAACCCGTAGGAACAACGCAGTAGAGGAAGACTTCGCCGTAGGTGGGCTACGCAAGTAGAAAAAGACCGCAACCGGCTTGGAGTGCGCAACTGGGGGCAGTTAGCTGTAGACCGGGCTAACTGGAGAGGCTTATTAGTGGAGGTCCAGGTTCACCCCGAACTGTAACGCCACCTACGAAGAAGAATACTTATGAATGAATAAAATAAATAAAATATCAAAAGAGTTATTCGAGTTCCGTAATGTAACAACATTCATCAGTCACCCTGTACTTGTGCGTGTGATAAATTGCTTTATTAATCCCTCATATTATCCCATTAGCCCTTTCCTTACTTTAAAAAAAAAAACATAAATAGGTACGAATTAAGAGTAATTTTCTTGAAAACTTTCCCGATAACCATTTACATATCTAATAAAAACAAGTTAAAAAATAACACATACATACGCATGTATTATGCAAACAAGTGAATTTAGTTTTTCTTATTTCTCATATTATGATTGCTTAATTTGGTTATAAGCAACCATTTTAAAATATTAATGCATCTCTTAACATGTTCAGAAACTGAAGAACAAAATGAATTTAAATTCCTGACAATTTTCTTTTCGGAGTTGTTCTCAACATGTACTATAAGCCAGTATATCCAGACGGGAATCTTGTTCCCTTACCGTGGCAAATTAACACATTCTTTTTCAATATGATATGGCCACTAAAGGATAATCCAAAACCTTGGACTCAAGTTCTTGATTATTTCATGGTTTCAATTGGTTTTCTTATATTCTTTCTGGTTGATGAAGGAGAGATACTATTCGTGATTCAAAATGTTAGTGATATCAATCTTAGTGTTGAAGCTTTAGTTACGTGTGTTGTATTGAACGAGAGTTTCTTGCGGATATTTAACATGGCTTTCACAAAGAGCTTGTTTAAGGCGTTTTTGAAAGAGTTTTTCCGAACAATATACATTAATGAGTGAGTTTATTAATTAAAATAAATGTTGTCAAAACAGCATATGATTGTCTGTTGGAAATAAATTTATATATGTAATTTGTTCACCTTCCACAGAAAAGAAAACCTTACAATGTGGAAAAAAGTTCGCCGGGGACTTATACCGACAACATTTTACACATACGGTTACATTACCACACTGATATCCTTCTTGATAGCGCCATTCTTAAAACTCGGACGAAATGAAAAATCATTGCCATACAAAATGATTTTGCACTATAACTACGACAGCCCTCTTGTATATGGATTCACCTTGTTGTACTTATGCTGGATTGGAAGTAGTATTATTTTCTTCTTTATTGGTGAGGCATTTTTGTTGGCAAGCTGCATTTTGCACTTGAACGCAAGATACATACTAGTGCAAGAAGAGTTACAACAGTGCAGTCAAGGTTTGATATCAAAGGTATCGAGATCACGATTGGCTTTTGAATTTCGAAAGAAGATTATAAAAATCTTTGTGAAAAATTGCGACTTAAATAGATTTGCAGTGCTATTAAATGAAATATATAACTTTCGAATTTTTGTAATGATCGCCTTCAGCGCGGCATTGCTATGTGTACTGTGCTTTCAAGTTACTTCGGTATGCTTTGTGATTAAATATTTTGTCAATTAAGGACTAATTCTGTATTTCCAAAATAGATAGGGGCATCATCGCAAAATATTGGGTATGCATCTTGGATGTCAGCAAAGATTTCGGAGCTTCTTTTATTTGGTACACTTGGGTCAACACTTAGACAAACGGTGAGTATTATTCTTCTTTGGTGTTTAGGAAATGTAGCGTGTTAGCATATACATATGTATGTACAATAGTAGAAGTTTTATTATGAACAGTGCCCACCGAAACGCCGGAATCCGATTTAAAACACCTGGGTGGCAATTCGTGTTTCAAAACACGTTCAAAGCATCTGTCGACATTCCATATAATAAACCGTTACCTTTAATCTCGACGGCCCCAATGGTCTCCACATGGTGAAACCGCCAACCAAATCGACCAAGTGCTAATAAATGCTACGGACGCAGCTAACTGGAGAGGTTTGTTAGTTGAGGCCCAAGTTCACCTCGAACTGTAGAGCCACCTAAGTACATAGGTAAGTAATTATGTGGTTGTTGTTGTAGCTCTGTGGTCTTCTATTATTAGAATTGTGATTTTGTTGTCTTTAGTACTGGGGTCTAAATTCGTTCTGTTGTTGTTGGCAATGTGGTCTTTGACTTTGGCATTTTCTTATTTGCTTGATTTGAGTACCTCGGTGTACTCTGTCTTTTTGTAGGTCCAGTGTTAAATTCACTGCTTCTATTAGTGATTTTGGATGTGCTGCAAATAGAATTGTTGTTGTATAGTCGCTGGATCCATTTTTAACTGTGAGGGCATATACTTCATTTATCTATGCAATTACGGATTTTTTGCTACCGATGAAATGCTTGTTAACTCTTCCATTTGAAGATTGTTCAATTAGGATATCAGTGACAAAATTTTGTCTCTATATGACGTTACAGACGTACTTTTCTGTGTTGTATTTGATAGCGCTGTATGGGGTCTGCGGTGTAGTAACATTGTTGAAGTATCTTTCTTTGATGCTTTTCTCAAGCGTCTCGAAGTTATTAAATTGTTCAATCAATACAAGTGTTGTACAAAACTTTGGGTTTAGTTTCACGTTATAGATGAAATGAATTAAAGTTGGTCTGGTCTGATTCTCTTAGACTATTGTTCATTAGTTTGCCAATCTTTAAAAATAAATCAAGTTCATGATATTGTTGCAATTATTTCCGCGCACGTAAAGGAATTATTTTTTTTGAAGGAAAGAAGAAAAAAACAAACGATTACAGAAAAGAAAAAAATATGAACAACGCGGTCTTCTCAGCAATTGGTGGTCAAATGTCAATGACCACAGATAATACCAACGTGGACGAGCAAGTGCAACTGCAGCTCGTTGGAAGCTGCGCACCAGCTGCTCAGCTGGGGTGGGTTCGCTGAAAAAGAAAATGAACTTTTGTATGGGTGGGATAAAGAAAGGGACGCCACCAGGTCTTTGGAATATTAGGTAAAATATGGTAAGGAGAGACTGGAAAGAAAATAAAACCAATAGTTTTACCATGTTATAAGCGCTCTCTGGGAGCGACGGCCAATTTATTTAAGCGAAAATTAAATCAACTACGTGTAAACTTCAGAGGAAGTTTACACAGGGGATAATGAACAAACTCGGTTTTAAAAGACAAGTTAAAATCGGTCCAAAAAATATTTAACAAATGTCGAGTTTAATAAAAAACATACAGAAAAGATACAATCCGTCTGGAACGGATCGTATGATACCCTATCCTCCTTTCTATGTATAACCTATAAAGTGGGCGTCTCCATATTGCATTTTGTACTGAAATACGACGATAACGTCACACGTTTGAGGATGTTACATATAAAATTTCATCAAAATCGTTTTTTTTTATGAAAACACCCCAAAAAGTGGGCATGGCCAAAACCTTTGTGTGGATGAATTGTAGGGAATTAGGAATAAATGCCTAAATATTTTGTCTTGACAAAATTATTCGGTTTCATATAATTTAATAAAGTTTTGAAAAAGTATGCGTGGCAGTGGGCGGATTTTAAAATTTTTTACACTTGTACTGTATCTTTTCTCAGAAGCCCAGATATGAAATTTCATTGTCCTAGCTGAAAATTTAAGGCCCGAAAAGCTAGTTATAGGGTCATACTTTATAGTGTCTATCTCGATTATTTCTCTTTGTTACAAACTATGTGTCAAACTTAATATACCCTTAGAATAGGGTAAAAAGAGAAACAGACAGAAAATGAAAAAAAGAAAAATTGCCGTTGGGGGTGACCCGCTATCGCGCGGTCCTGAACGGATCAAAAAGAAATTAAAAGGTCGCGAGTCCCGCTTTCTCGGGATTGAACGGAACGAGATCCTACCGGATTTAAAATTGTCAAAAAAAGCACTAAACAAACAATATAAAACAAATAAACAAAGGAAAAAACTTATCTGTATATTCCTCTGTGGAACTCGGCTTTCTTCTCCTCGTTATCCTCTCAGTTAATGTACTCTCTATCTCTATCCTGAGATCCTACCTTCTCCTCTCGTTTCTCTTCTCTCAAAAAATATTGTCACGATTAAAAAGAAAAACTCCTCAATTGCTTCCAAAAACCTCCGGACACATCCGTCACTTGTAGTGGTCAACCAAAAAGTGCCATTTTGTTCTGGTACTTGGCCCACTCTGCCCGAGAGTCCGTCACACATACATGAGACATTCAGCGGTGTTCCATCACGGTTCTATCCGCTAAACTCCGCTTTTTCGCTGGAGAAAGCAACCGTTCTTGAACCTCCGCTATCCATTGTCCATATCTTCTAAACTGACTCTCTCTTTGGAAAGTTTGCCAACTTGCCAGTTCAGCGGGTCGAGTGAGGTCTTTCCCCAACAAGTCCTATGGCACTTGCGTGATGAGTCCTAGTTGAGGGTCGTCACAACTACTAATCAAAGTTGAAGGCATTCTCCCACTTAAAATACGCGTTAGGAGGAAAAGGTAGGATACAGAAATTAAGTATTCGTTCGAAAAAAAGTCAAACAACGATTTTCGTTGGACCCCGTTCGAGAAGAAAGACGCGTCAAATTAATCTAACCCGGTGGAATCTCCCGAAGATTTGGGGATGAGGACGAGCTGATGACGTGCCACCCCGTACGTGAGTCAAGAGATAGGTTGGGCTCTCGGCCATTGATGAGCTCCACCGGAAGGATTTCTCTGTTGGTGCAATGTTGGTGTGGATTGTTGTTTGTTGGTGAATGCGATGTTTTGTGTTGAGTGTGTGATTGTGTTGCGAGTTGGGATAGTCCGTCCCTCTTCGCCGTATCGAACGGGCATGTTGTTGAGATATTTCCCGATTTAAGGGTTAATTAATACGCGCGAAATCTACGAGGGGGATTAAAAGAATTCACAAAAAAAAAAGAAAGAAAAAAAAAAACAACAGAGAAACACAAAAGCCGGTCGCGCACGCGGAGGTTAAAAGTCGAATGAGGGAGAGGGAATATCCCAACAACAGCGAATGTGAATTCGCCGACTTCCGACTGCTCAGCAAGGATGGGTTTGGGATGTATTGGGGATGTTCCTTGGGGCCGGAACACAATGGGCGCCAGGTAATCTTTAAAGTTAAAATTACCAAAACTATAAAAATAAAAGAAAGACGTGGTGTTGGGTGGTAGATGAAGGATTGATATATTTGGTCTCACGACGATGATGGAATGAACAAACTAAGGCCACAATTAAAAGATATGAAATGAAACTCGACAGTCAAAGAAATGGCCGCAGAGGGTAGCTCACGATTCCCACACGGTACAAAAATTAAAGAAAAGTAAAAGGTCGCGAACAGTTTTAAACACTGGAATGAAATCTTCGGTGGCTGATAATATATATAGTTTACTGTTTGTTCTTACCTAATGATAACAATTTTTATAAACCAAATCTCACAAAAAGGGACCAAAACCTTATTTTGTAAAGGATAGCTCCTAATTCCCTGGGTACCCTTTTTGTCCCTTAATGTCTGCACGATGGTTTACTCTATAGATAGTTTTCGCTATAAACTTATCCTTTCACTTTGGGTTAATGTCTAGTCCCCATTTAGTTTTATAATTAACCCTGGTCAGGAGGGTGAATGCGAACCCAAGCAGTCACTCAAAACGAACAGTGCTATGAGAGAGTGAGAACTTGAAGCCGTAAGAGAGGAAGCTGTCAGAGCTCTGGATGTGACTCCCTTTGCTCTGGCAGCTAAATCAACTGCAGCGGAGAGAACAAGGCGAACTCAGCCACCACCAATACCACCATACAGTTCCCCGCCAGAGAGACAGGCGTCAGGAACTGTTTCTCCGATTCTGAGATCATTGGAGACGGCTGAATTCGTCTTGAGAGTTTTGAGCTGAAGACCTCTCTCTCTCTCTCTCTCTCACAACATGGAGATCATTTGGACCTTTGGGGGACCTTGTTAACCCCTTTCATGAATTTATTTGGATTGGTGAAAAAGGATCAGGATGAGTCTCCAGGCGGTTTGCCTGGCTCTTTCTGCTTCAGGCCGTCCGTCTGGCCCTTGGGTACCTACTTTGTCATGCCCTTCGAGCATATGGGAAAGAGTGAGCACTGGGTTGTAGAACAACCTAGGAACGCTCAGTTAACCCACAGCTCTCAGAGAACAACGGATAAAAAGAAAAAAGGCAAGGTAAAAATGGTGGATGGGTAAGACTGGGAAGAATGGAGCGGACAAGGAATTTTGTGCGTAATTTGAACGCAACAAACCACACCCTTACCTCCTAAAAGAAAGGAGTTGGCTATCAAAAGAAAAGCCGGAGTAAAAGAAAAATCCGGACTTGGATTACCCCCAAAACCGACACAACAAAGGTAAAAGATACTACAGGGGGGGGCCAACACAACTACCGAAGTCTGGTTGGCCGCCTGGTTGGCCTGGCGCGACTTAATTCCACCTGTGCTTCGTGGTCACCGTTGCATGGCTTGAGGTCCTTCACGTGCCATGTTCCTCGCTCTTTCCCGCTCTCGTCGCGGAGGACATAAGTCCAAGGGGAAACCTTCTTATGAATGATGGCCGACATATTTCGGTGCCAATTTCGCTGCGTAAATAGTTCGCGGCCTCAGACAGGGTAAAATTCCTGCGCCATACAATCTCATTCGGAAGATATTGGACATCTGTCCGCCTGCGATTGTATGCCCTACTATAGCTAGCTAGCTTTTTCCTAATGTCTTCCCTAAGCTGACTAAACCTATTTCCTAGCTCAGGCATGTCTAATTCCCTATCACCTGGGTTCAGTTCCCTATCTCCTATGCTACTTTCCCTATCTAATTGCGTAGTTTCCCTAACTCCTATATCTGTTTCCCTATCTTCCACAGCTGTGTTCCTACTATCCCTAACATTTGAAATGGTCCTTATCCGGCCGCCGGCGTAAGTAACCATTTCCCTACCACAATTCGCATAATAAGGGGAGACACGAAGCACGTCATGTTCAGACGTACGGATACTACATGCCACCTTCGCGAGGTGTATATCCCAGGTACGATGATTTTCCGACACGTACGCGCGAAGTGTCGTTTTAATGATCTGGCTAATCCTCTCGGCAGCATTAGCCTGTGGGTGGTAATGGGCAGTGAATTTAATCTGTGAACCATATGATTCACAGAGTGTTTTCAGTTCCTTACTCCGGAACTGAGGGCCGTTGTCGCAGATAGCAGTCTTGGGTACGCCGAACAAAAGAAAAACATGGTCCTCAAGATCCCTACAAACAGAAGCTGCCGTCGCAGACGTAAGGGGAAACAACAAAGGGAATTTGGTAAAATAGTCAACGACGGTTAGAATGTATACAAAACCCCTACTCGACCTTGGAAGAGGCCCTACCAAATCCACGCAAATAGTCTCCCAGGGATTCGAAATCTCTCTCGTACTCCCATGTGCCCTGCTAATGGGTTGTCATGACACTCTTTTAAAATCCTAATTCTATCAGCTTTCGGAACTTCTTCCTTCCACCCTGAACTATTGTCATGAACAACCACATGGTTTGCCCTAACAAATTTAAATAAAATTCCCTTATCGATCCTCCAGGCCGGAAAAGCTAAAGGGTTCGACTCTACCTTCATTATCATCTTAGCGATCCAAGGAGCGGAACTTTGCTCATCTATTTCCGCTATAACCGCAATGTTCCTAGAGAGCATATCGGGAACTACGTGATCCTTTCCTTTCCGATGCACGATTTCGAAATCGAACTGCTGAAGCCTAACCGCCCAACGCGCTAACCTACCGCACGGATCCTTAAGATTACCAGCCATACTAGGGAGTAATCATCGGTCACAACCGTAAACCGAACACCTTCGATATACGGCCGCAACTTTTCAACCGCCCACAATACAGCCAAGCATTCCTTCTCCGTGGTTGAATAGTTTTTCTCGTTCCTATTCAACGACCTACTCAAATAGCAAATCACCTTCTCACCATCATCAAATGTCTGACTCAGTACTGCTCCGACCCCATAGTGCGAAGCGTCGGCACGACAAACTTCCGCTCGACATCCGGACAGGTTAGAATCGGGGCAGTCACCAGGCACTCCTTTGCCTTTTGCAAACTCCCCTCGCACTCCTCGGACCAGATGAACCCACTGCTCTTCTTCAGCAAGTCGGTCAACGGTTTTACCAAAACTGCGAAGTTTGGTATAAATCTCCTGTACCAGGATGCCCTGCCGACGAAGCTCCTAATTTCCCTAACATTCCTTGGTACAGGAATCCTCAAAATACTCTCTACCCTCTCTGGATCCACATGCAAACCATTGCGATCCACCACATAACCTAAAAATTTTAAAGGTGACCTACAAAAGTTACACTTCTCCCTACTCAAGTTTCATAATCGCTTGAAGACTTCTTCCAGGATTTCCAGATGTTGTCGGAAACTACACTAAGTTAAAAAAAAAAGTGGCGCACCTTGATATTTCGCAATTACTTCAAGTAAGTTGGAAAAAAAGGTTTTTTTTAACACTGTTTTGTTTATTTATATAAAAATAAGAAATTCATGTAAAAAAAATAAATAAAACATACAGAAAAGCTACAATCCGTCTGGAACGGATCGTATGATACCCTATCCTCCTCTCTATAAAGTGGGCGTGGCCAAATTGCATTTTGTACTCAAATATAGCTATAATGTCGAACGTTTGAGGATGTTACATGTAAAATTTTATCAAAATCGGTTTTTTTGATGAAAACGCCCCCAAAAAGTGGGCGTGACCAAAACTGTTCTATGGGTGAATTGTAGGGAATCTGTATACCTAAATATTTGGTCTTAACAAAATTTTTCGGTTTCATATAATTTAGTGAAGTTATAAAAAAGTAGGCGTGGCAGTGGGCGGATGTAAAAAAATTTTACACTTGTACTGTATCTTTTTCTTGGAAGCCCAAATATGAAATTTCAGCGTCCTAGTTAATAATTGAAGGCCCAAAACTCGGTTTTGTGATGAAAACGCCCCCAAAATGTGGGCGTGGCCAAAAATTTTGTATGGGTGGATTGTAGGGAATCTGAATGCCTAAATATTTGGTCTTAACAAAATTTTTGGGTTTCATATAATTTAGTGAAGTTATGAAATAGTGGGCGTGGCAGTGGGCGGATTTCAAAAATGTTTACACTTGCACTGTATCTTTTTCTCAGAAGCCCAGATATGAAATTTCATCGTCCTAGCTCAAAATTTAAGGCCCAAAAAGCGGTGACATACGGACGGACGGATGGACGGACGGTCATCGCTCAATCGATTTCGCTATTGATGCTGATCACGAATATATATACTTTATAGGGTCTATCTCGATTATTTCTCTATGTTACAAACTATGTGTCAAACTTAATATACCCTTAGGATAGGGTATAAAAAGGAAGACCTTAGAAATAAAACATAAATTAAGGAAAATAGACAAAAACTTCATAAATTAACATTTTACATTTTTCTTATGATTTTTTTTTAACGAGTAATTGTTCCTGTAATAGTGTGTATTGTCTCCCCGAACATCTAACAAACCAGATATTTGCCGAGGCATAAATTGGATTAAATTTTTTACGATGGTATCGTCCATATTGTCCCGTTCCTCGATCAGAGCAGATCCCAGGCCGCTGCGCGTCTCTGGAAGGGCAGATCGTATCCCAATCTTTTTCTTCAGCAGGTCCCAAACGTGTTCAATGGAATTCATGTCCAAGCTGATCGCAGGCCAAGCCATCACGTCGATTTAAACTTCTTGCAAATATTCGGTAACGCACCTGGCGACGGGTTTTCTAGCATTGTCTTGCATCAGCAAGAAGTTTTCCTCCGTAAATGGTGCGAATAGAACCACAAATTCCTCCACAATGTTGGTGATATAATACGCAGAGGTCACTGATCCTTCCATAATGCACAGCTCGGTTTTTCAGCGCATGAAAATTTCTGCCCACACCATGACGGAACCGCTCCAGAAATTTTCCCGCTGGGCAACTGTTGCCGAAGAGTATCTCTCATCTTATCATCCCCACACTCTGCTACGTCTATCTGTTGAGCGGAGACGAAACCTGGAGTCATCAGTGGAAAGGACTCTACCCCAGTCGGACTCTGTTCAATCCTGGTGAAGATTAGCAAATTCAAGTCGACGTTGCTTATGTGGTACCGTGAGTCTCGGTACACGAGCAGGTCTTCTTGCTCTCAGGCCACTTTCTACTAATCGCCTCCTCACCGGTTTTTTATACCCTATCCTAAGGGTATATTAAGTTTGACACATAGAGAAATAATCGAGATAGACCCTATAAAGCATATATATTCGTGATCAGCATCAATAGCGAAATCGATTGAGCGATGACCGTCCGTCCGTCCGTCCGTCCGTATGTCACCGCTTTTTGGGCCTTAAAATTTGAGCTAGGACGATGAAATTTCATATCTGGGCTTCCAAGAAAAAGATACAGTACAAGTGTAAAATTTTTTTACATCCGCCCACTGCCACGCCTACTTTTTTATAACTTCACTAAATTATATGAAACCGAAAAATCTTGTTAAGTCCAAATATTTAGGTATTTAGATTCCCTACAATTCACCCATAGAACAGTTTTGGCCACGCCCACTTTTTGGTAGCGTTATCATCAAAAAACCTATTTTGATAAAATTTTACATGTAACATCCTCAAACGTTCGACATTATAGCTATATTTGAGTACAATATGCAATTTGGCCATGCCCACTTTATAGAGAGGAGGATAGGGTATCATACGATCCGTTCCAGA
Organism: Xylota sylvarum; assembly: GCA_905220385.1. Lineage (NCBI taxonomy): Eukaryota > Metazoa > Arthropoda > Insecta > Diptera > Syrphidae > Xylota > Xylota sylvarum. Next base: position 19,122,183 of record LR999960.1, read on the forward strand.
CGGATTGTAGCTTTTCTGTAAGTTTTTGTAACTCAGTGTATTTGTGACGATAATTATATCGTCCAAATATACAAACACGTGCGGTTCCAAATCGGCACCAAGCACAGTGTCTGTAAATCTTTGCCATGTCGCCGGTGCAGACCGAATAGCATTCTTTTGAACTGAAAGCGTCCTCGGTTTGGGACTATGAAAGCTGTGTACGGCCTAGACTTGTCTTCTACAGGGATCTGCCAGTATGCGGACTTTATGTCCAACGAAAACAAATACTTGGCATCCCTGAGCTTGTCTAGTGTGGCCGAAATGTATGGGAGAGGGTAAGCATCTCGCTCAGTAACTGATCGTGTTTTGATCGTCGAAATCGAAGCCACCCTGGCTTGATTTGAGAACCTCCACCCGCCTGATCTTAAATCCGGGACAATTCCCGTTCGGTCCCAAAAGTCGGCACCGAGGATAATAAGACATTCCAGCAACACCGATTTACCTAGCACCACGAATGGAACTAAAATATAACCTAACACTTTTATGCCCGCGCCATCTGCTAAAGCTACCTGCCTAATTTTCCCCTCTCCTAACTTTAAGCCTAACTCTTTTAAAATCTTTCAGCCATCCCTACCGATGCTCCTGAATCTAATAATCCTACCATTCTAATGCCAAAAACGCTAGCTCCTAAATATTGGCGCACGTCATCGTCTAATGCCTCGAGTGTAAAGCCTAGCTTAACAATTTCCAACTGGTTGCCAGCAGGCAACCTGCTCAATTTCTTCTGCGCTCTTGTCCTGCCGACGCAAGAGACCGATTCCTATTTCCCGAACAGAATCTACAATCCCTACGAATAACCCCTAATCTACCACAACCTATACACTTTCGCGGAGCGGAGCAAGAACTCGATAGATTACTCTCTTGATTGCAGTTGAAACACCTCAACCGTCGAACAGGCTGAAGCCCGGTTCCTCGACTGCTACATAAGCCAAGTCAGGTTCCAACAAGCTACGAGAACGCTGAGTGGGAGGTGGAGCAAAGGAGTCGGCATTGGCCCGGACCACCTCCAACCTTCTACCTAACGCAACCAAATCCGAAATGGACTTGGGGTCAGCCAACCCGAGTTGCGTCTGGTAGAATGGAGCCAGATTCCGCTGCACGATCCCAAGCATTCGCCTCTCGCTCAGCGGTTCAGAGAGCCTACCAAACATGTTATCCATGATGGCCACGTAAACGCCAATGGACTCTTCCTTCCCTTGGGTGCGACGCCGGATCTCTTCCAAAAGGAGATCATCATAGTTGGGAGGAAGGAACTCCAGTTTCAACTCCCTCACCAACTCCTGCCAAGAATTAACCCTCTTCCTAATCGCCCTAAGCCAAAGTAAAGCCTTCCCTGATAATAAATCAACCGCCGACCTAAACAGTTGTGCCTCACTAACCCCTCCGGCTTCCCATAATTCCTCCAAACGTTCTAAAAAGGAATTGACGGAAGCCCCGCACCTCTCACCGGAGAATTTCAAGTCCCATTTGGACAAGTTCTCCACCCTATGACCCTTTCCTATCTCGACGGTACGCGTCTGCGAACGTGCTTCTTCTTGTTGTTGCTGCTGTTGTTGGTACTGTTGCTGTCTCTGCTGCTGGTTTTGTTGTTGTTGATCATGGTCATCCCCCTGACCGATTTCTTGGTCCTCTTCTTCACCTTCTAAAGTGGCCAATATCATCAGCTCAGTTTTTATGTCTTTCTTATTCGCTTATTAATCAATTTTTGTGACGAACTTGGCGTACTCGGAAGAATTGCGTTGAGGTCTTTTCTCCAACAGCACCTCAATTTCCGCAATCTTTTTTTCCACCGCGTCCCTATTTTCCGCGAAACTAAACGGATAGTCCGCCACCTCAAAAGACCCCCGCCTCTCAAGCACCTTCGCCGCCCGCAATGCCTTTCGCATTTTATCCAGCAGTAGGGACTGCTAACCCCCGAAATTCTACTTCGTAGGAGAGTCCCAAAAAGTGGGCGTTGCCAAAACTCTTGTATGGGTGAATTGTAGGGAATCCAAATATTTGGTCTTAACAAAATTTTTCGGTTTCATATAATTTAGTGAAGTTATTAAAAAGTAGGTGTGGCAGTGGGCGGATGTAAAACAAATTTACACTTGTACTGTATATATGAAATTTCAGCGTCCTAGTTAAAAATTTTAGGCTCAAAACTCGGTTTTGTGATGAAAACGCCACCAAAAAGTGGGCGCGGCCAAAACTTTTGTATGGGTGGATTGTAAGGAATCTGAAAGCCTAAATATTTGGTCTTAACAAAATTTTTCGGTTTCATATAATTTAGTGAAGTTATGAAAAAGTGGGCGTGGCAGTGGGCGGATTTCAAAAATTTTTGCACTTGTACTGTATCTTTTTCTCAGAACCCCAGATATGAAATTTCATCGTCCTACATCAACTTCCCTGAAGGGATTTGTAGCACAAAACACTACACCACAGCACAGATTTTATTTTTATCTGGCCCCACGTTGGGCGCCAATTTGTTGCGATATTTCCCGATCGAAGGGTTAATTAGGGAATTAAGAATAAAAAAAAGAATACAAATAAAATTAAACGGAGAAGGTAAACAAACACGGCCGCGCACGCGAAGTGTAAAGGGTCGAATGAGGGAGAGGGAATACCCCAACAACAGCGAATGTTAATTCGCCGACTTCCGACTGCTCAGCAGGGATGGGTTTGGGATGTATTGGGGATGTTCCTTGGGGCCGGAACACAATGGGCGCCAGGTAATCTTTAAAGTTAAAATTACCAAAACTATAAAAATAAAAGAAAGACGTGGTGTTGGGTGGTAAATGAAGGATTGATATATTTGGTCTCACGACGATGATGGAATGAACAAACTAAGGCCAAAATTAAAAGATATGAAATGAAACTCGACAGTTAAAGAAATGGCCACAGAGGGTAGCTCACGATTCCCACACGGTACAAAATTTAAAGAAAAGAAAAAGGTCGCGAACAGTTTTAAACACTGGAATGAAATCTTCGGTGACTAATAAAACGAACGGTGGCTTATTCGAAATTGTATACATATATACAATATCCTATACGACTAATAAAACTATCACAAATCTAATATTAAGAAAACACAGTACTTATCTGTCTTTCACTAGGGGTTCGGTATGCTCCTGCTAAACTTCTGGCTATCTTCCTGGTTGGGGGAGGTTGAATTTTCTCCGCCACAGTCACTCGTTGTATATCCTGGTCTCGTTATGTCTCCTGGTATCGTTCTTGTGGTATTGTTTTCGTGTTTTGGTCTCGGGTTTCTCGTATGTTTATACCCTATCCTAAGGGTATATTAAGTTTGACACATAGTTTGTAACATAGAGAAATAATCGAGATAGACCCTATGAAGTATATATATTCGTGATCAGCATCAATAGCGAAATCGATTGAGCGATGACCGTCCGTCCGTCCGTCCTTCCGTCCGTATGTCACCGCTTTTTGGGCCTTAAATTTTTAACTAGGATGCTTAAATTTCATATCTGGGCTTCTGAGAAAAAGATACAGTACAAGTGTAAAAATTTTTGAAATCCGCCCACTGCCACGCCCACTTTTTCATAACTTCACTAAATTATATGAAACCGAAAAATTTTGTTAAGACCAAATATTTAGGCATTCGGATTCCCTACAATCCACCCATACAAAAGTTTTGGCCACGCCCACTTTTTAGGGGCGTTTTCATCACAAAACCGATTTTTGGGCCTTAAATTTTGAGCTAGGACGATGAAATTTCATACCTGGGCTTCTGAGAAGAAAATACAGTACAAACGTAAATTTTTTTTACATCCGCCCACTGCCACGCCTACTTTTTTATAACTTCACTAAATTATATGAAACCGAAAAATTTTGTTAAGACCAAATATTTGGGTATTTAGATTCCCTACAATTCACCCATAGAACAGTTTTGGCCACGCCCACTTTTTGGGGGCGTTATCATCAAAAAACCTATTTTGATAAAATTTTACATGTAACATCCTCAAACGTTCGACATTATAGCTATATTTGAGTACAATATGCAATTTGGTCACGCCCACTTTATAGAGAGGAGGATAGGGTATCATACGATCCGTTCCAGACGGATTGTAGCTTTTCTGTATGTTTATTTTTGTTTTTGTCCTGGATCTCTTCCTGGATCCTCGATCTCTTCTCTATCTTTTCTCTTGCTTTTCACAAACTGGCTTTACAGCACCTCTCTTATAAAAACTCTCTGCTCTCTAAAAGAAGAACCTCTCGTAGGTCTTCAGCTCAAAACCAAAAAAGGCAATGTGGCGAGACATGTTCACGTTTTTATAGGTACGTCCATACACTCATACGCATTTATACACGCACACATTCTCACACTCACTCTCAAGACGAATTCAGCCGTCTCCAATGATCTCAGAATCGGAGAAACAGTTCCTGACGCCTGTCTCTCTGGCGGGGAACTGTATGGTGGTATTGGTGGTGGCTGAGTTCGCCTTGTTCTCTCCGCTGCAGTTGATTTAGCTGCCAGAGCAAAGGGAGTCACATCCAGAGCTCTGACAGCTTCCTCTCTTACGGCTTCAAGTTCTCACTCTCTCATAGCACTGTTCGTTTTGAGTGACTGCTTGGGTTCGCATTCACCCTCCTGACCAGGGTTAATTATAAAACTAAATGGGGACTAGACATTAACCCAAAGTGAAAGGATAAGTTTATAGCGAAAACTATCTATCGAGTAAACCATCGTGCAGACATTAAGGGACAAGAAGGATACCCAGGGAATCGGGAGCTATCCTTTACAAAATAAGGTTTTGGTCCCTTTTTGGGAGATTTGGTTTATAAAAATTGTTATCATTAGGCAAGATCAAACAGTAAAATATAGGCTCTTCCTGCCTCAGGCCGTCCGTCTGGCCCTTGGGTACCTGCTTTGTCATCCCCTTCGAGCATATGGGAAAGAGTGAGCACTGGGTTGTAGAACAACATAGGAACGCTTAGTTAACCGACAGCTCTCAGAGAACAACGAAAAAAGGAGAAAAGGCAATCCAAAAATGGTGGATGGGTAAGACTGGGAAGGATGGAGCGGACAAGGAATTTTGTGCGTAATTTGAACGCAACAATGTTGTGCCTCTCCTCGCAGTATCGTGCTGGTATGTTGTGTTGATGAGTGTGACGTCTCGTGATGGTATGTTGTGTTAGTTAGTGTGGTGTTTAGTGTTGAGTGTGTTATGTCGCGTTGCGTTGTGTTGTACTATAGGACCTCGTCCTCCCTCTCTCTCGCTGTCAGGTTGACGAAGTTGTAACGTGTTGATTAGTGTTGTCGTGTAGGCGCAATTTGTGATGTGTTGGTGAATGATTTGCTCTGGGACCGTCCGTCTCCTCCCATCGATCGCCTGTTGTTCATATGTGTAGGCGAGCGGATTTCTGTACAAGTAACAAAACAAGACACAAAGTTGTTTACTTCACGACGATTTATTAAAACATGACTCTCAACAGCAATCGAACGCTGTATTTAACATAAAGCATAATACGGGATATCGGACTACTAGCGGGAGGATCAGACGATCATGAGGCCACTATTACAAAAAATTGTATTGGTTTCGTTTATGTTAAAGAAAAGCACAGTGTGTTGTACAGAAACGACTACACTGTTCTTTTAATTATAATTGATTGCCTACAATTCGGCCATTCTGATCGTGAAATCGTCCCTATTACATGCTAAATTCAATTTGAAAACTTGTATCGATTATAAATTCTTATAAAATTATTGGATTACAAATTATTCCATTAAAATTTAGATTTACATTCAGTATCAATTCAATGTTTCTCTTCAATTTCATTTACATGCAAAAATCTAAGTCTATTTACATGCCTGTATTAAAAGTTACATAACTAAAACATAATTATGAATATAATTATTACAAGTTACATTATTTAAAAAATATATACATATATCAAAGTATATTAAAAGGTAATCAAATCCATTGACAACATTGGTATAAATACATTACATTCGATTGAACTTTATAAATTTTATTCTTTTCTTCTTTGATCCACATCTTCTTCTCCATCATGCTTCATGTCAGTATCTGGTACCGCATATAATCTCATATTGATCGGAGAACTTATGCCCTTATAAGGTAACCTTGTTAACTGTAAACCGTCTATGTCACCAATAGCGTATCTATCATTTGGTAGGACCTTTTTAACCTCATAGGGTCCTCGATACTTGGCTAATAATTTTTTATTTATACCTGGCATGGTGACTACATTTTTTATCATAACGTAATCGCCTAACTTATATTCTGTCGGACTTTTATGACGATTATCATAATACATTTTATTGCGCGTTTGTTCCTTTTCAATGTATTCTAGAGCTTTATCTCTAACATCTTCTATATTTATTAATTCAGATCCTACTCTATTAATTAGAAATTCCTTGATCTTATCGCAAAACTTTCCTCTTTGATCTCTACCAAACAACAGGGTGCTCGGAGTAAAGCCAGTGCTACGGTTTACGCTGTTATTAATAGCAAACACAACTTTATCTAAATTTTTGTCCCAATCACTAGTAGTAAACGCTTCACATTCCTTCGGTAGCATAGGTGTTATTATGCGATTAAGCCGTTCCACCTGACCATTAGATTGTGGGGAGTGGGTGGCCACCTTGACATGCTGAATATTATTATCATGCAAAAAATCGGAAAATTCTTTTGAGGTGAAACAAGTACCACGGTCAGATATGATTCGGTTGGGTCTAGAAAAATTTGTAAAATATGTTTTTAAACAAGATATAGCTTCTTTGGTTTGAGTACTTTTAGCCGAATATAACATGGTAAACTTGGTAAAACCATCGACTACCACTAGAATATGTTTTTGTTGGAACGGAAGGTAGGAAATGGACCTAGATGGTCAACATGAAGAGTATCGAATGGTAGCTTTCCTTTTGGAATAGGGTGTAGAATTCCTTCTGTTTTTCCCGACTCGGGAGAGAAATAAATACATTTTAGGCAGCCTTTAATATACATTCGTATCTTGTCCTTCATTTTGGGAAACCAGTAAATTCCAGACAAGTGATGATATGTGATGGAACGTAAAAAGTAATTTTTTCCTTTGTCTTTCGATATATCAACCCATCAACCCATCATAGTGTGGACTTTCAGACTTACTCAGTTCTGTAGCAATTGAAATAATCTTAGGGTCATGTCTTTGTGAAGCTGCTAAGACGAATTCAAAGGATTCATCGTCAATATGCAGGATATTAAAAGATCTACTTAGGGAATCTACATGTGACATTCGATCACTTTTCCTATGTTCGACAGAATAATCGTATGATTGCAGCTCTAACGCCCACCGTGAAATACGAGGGTTCAACGATTTTTTGTTCAAAGTTAGAACGAGAGCTTGACAATCTGTCACAACCTTAAATGGAATTCCCAGTAAGTATATTTTAAAACGTTTCAGTGCATATATTATAGACAACGTCTCTAATTCATAACTATGGTATTTACTTTCAGTATCTGTCGTACGCTTTGAAAAGTAAAATACGGGGTGAAATTTACCATCACTTTGCTTTTGCAGCAACACTGCTCCAAACCCAAGCGTACTTGCATCACAATGCAGCTCTGTAGCATTATGCGGGCTATAAATTGATAAGACAGGTGCTGAAATCAATTTGTTTTTCAACGATTTAAAGACTTCGATTTCATTGAAGTCAAAAACGAACGGAGTATCTTTTCTTAGTAGGTCGTAAAGAGGCTTTGCAATGTTTGCAAATTGATGGATAAATTTTCTAAAATAAGAACAGAGTCCTAGAAAACTATGAACATCTTTAATGGAGGTAAGCAGTGGAAAACTTTGAATGGCTTTGAGGTTTGCATCATTCGGGCTGACACCAGCTTCGGTTATTTTATAGCCTAAATAGGTGATTTCATTTTGTAAGAAAAGACATTTGTCCAGCCTAAGCTGCGAACCTTTATTAACAACGATATTAATGACTTCTTGAAGAATATCTAGATGTTCTTCAATTGTTTAAGTTGCAATAAGGATATTATCCAAATATGTCAGAATTTTCGATTTTAAAATCAATTTACCAAACAAATGCTTCATATAACGCTCGAAAACAGAAGGGGCGTTTTTAGGCCCAAACGGCATTCTCGTGAATTCGTACTGACCAATTGGGGTAGTAAAAGAGGTGTACTTCATCGAATCATCTTCAAGTGGAACGTGATAAAATCCGTTCTTAAAATCTTGTGTTGTAAAGTATTTTTTATCTTTAAGTCGATCAATATTATCCTCAATCAGAGGTAGCGGATAATTATCACGCAGAGTAATTTTGTTTAGTTCCCTAAAATCTATGCAAAGCCTAAACTCCTTATTTTTCTTCTCAACAAGTACGATAGGTGATGCGTATTGTGAGCTAGACTCTCGTATTATGCCCTTACTAAGCAGGTCGTTAAGGATTTATTCTAATTCGATTTTATGTGAATAGGGTAACCTTCTTGGCGGGCAATGAAATGGGACATCTTTGGACAAAACTATTTTCATTTTAAATTGGCTTTCCTCTAAACAAACTTTATCGACATCTGAATAAAAAGCTGGCTTGACTACCTCCCTTACAGTTTCCCGAACATTATACGGTATACCTTCATTAATTTTTATATCTAGTTCTAATTGTTTATCACTTACGTCAATATTACAAATTTCTTATACAAAATCGATTTCTTCATTTAACGTACTTACATGCTCATGTGATCGACGACACTGACTTGAGGACGGTAACGATAGACTTGAAACATGATGATTCTGGACGTTAAGTGGCTCGGGCAAAATCATATTTTCTTGGCTTTCAGCTTTCTTACTGGTTCTCTGCAACACCATACCAATCTTGTCAATGAAATGTCTACTAAGTACAACTGGATAACTCATTGAATGATTTTTAACTACAAGTAAATGCGAATTAGTTGGTACATTATCAAAAAATATAAAAGAATTAACACTTCCCAATATATGAAGTGGACTGCTGTTGACGCCACAATATGAGTGACTGTTTGCTTCCAACGCTGCAATCATAAACGCCGGCAGGAACTTCTCCTGAATGAAGCTTATCGGACTCCCTGAGTCCAAAAGAGTTGTGAGGGTGATCGAACTTTCTGCATGGCCATCAACGAACTGATAAAAGACATCCTTCTCAAAGTCGTTAGCTGCTAAACCCCGCTGTTGTTGCAATCTGCTGTTTTCCTGATCCAAAACATTGTTAATGACATCTGAATTTCCTTTCATTCTTTTGGTGCTGCTTTGGTCTTGAAGTGTCAAAACTGGCTTATTACTGGAGCAATTTTTAGCGATGTGTCCCCGACAGCCACACTTGAAGCAGGTAAAATCTTTCCTCTGATACGAAGCATTGGCAGGTGCGCCACTTGCGTCTCGTTCGGTAGGGCGATCTTTTGTCCCATGTGGATTAGTTTGATGTTTGTAGCGAGTATACACCTGAGATGTGCTAGGCCAATTTACCAGCCAAATTGTCACGACTGTTGTTTTTGAACTTTTCGTACTTTCTTAACGCATGCTTTAGCTGTTCAATGTTGTTAGCTTTGTACAGTATGCTCTTGTTGACTTCGGTGTCGGAAATGCCTTTGATGATAAATTGAATTAGATCTTCTTCTTCAACGGGATTATGGGACGCAATCTTGCATGAAAAGTACATACTGATTGAGCTCCTCATCGATGTCGTCGCTGCGTAAATTCCCTGAAACATCCTCCTGCTCGGACTCATGCTCATCGGATGACACTGTCTTGTTTCTCCCAACTTCAGGCGTAAAATTCTGAATCAGCTTCTGAAGATCCTCCTCCGTAAAGTCCTGAACTGCATTCTCTACTCGCAGTTTTAACACCGCCTTTCCACCACTAGTTCTTATCTTCATGGATCGCAAAACATTTTTTAGAGTAGCAACAGTTGCCACGTTCACGAACTGGTTAAACTCTTACGACATATTTACAGATTAAACACTCAAAAAGTTTAAAACTCAACAAAATCAAACTTATTTGTTTCGTGTAGGCGTATTTGTGTATTCGGCTCTTTATGTTACAGCGTCGCTCGGGACCATCTGTCCCTTCTTCTCGGTATCATGTAGATGTCTCGTGTGTGTATTTGTAGGTGAACGCTGGTGGCGTATTCTCTTTTTTATACCCTATCCTAAGGGTATATTAAGTTTGACACATAGTTTGTAACATAGAGAAATAATCGAGATAGACCCTATAAAGTATATATATTCGTGATCAGCATCAATAGCGAAATCGATTGAGCGATGACCGTCCGTCCGTCCGTCCGTCCGTCCGTATGTCACCGCTTTTTGGGCCTTAAATTTTGAGCTAGGACGATGAAATTTCATATCTGGGCTTCTGAGGAAAAGATACAGTACAAGTGTAAAAATTTTTGAAATCCGCCCACTGCCACGCCCACTTTTTCATAACTTCACTAAATTATATGAAACCGAAAAATTTTGTTAAGACCAAATATTTAGGCATTTAGATTCCCTACAATCCACCCATACAAAAGTTTTGGCCACGCCCACTTTTTGGGGGCGTTTTCATCACAAAACCGATTTTTGGGCCTTAAATTTTTAACTAGGACGCTTAAATTTCATATCTGGGCTTCCAAGAAAAAGATACAGTACAAGTGTAAAATTTTTTTACATCCGCCCACTGCCACGCCTACTTTTTTATAACTTCACTAAATTATATGAAACCGAAAAATTTTGTTAAGACCAAATATTTGGGTATTTAGATTCCATACAATTCACCAATAGAAGAGTTTTGGCCACGCCCACTTTTTGGGGGCGTTATCATCAAAAAACCTATTTTGATAAAATTTTACATGTAACATCCTCAAACGTTCGACATTATAGCTATATTTGAGTACAAAATGCAATTTGGCCACGCCCACTTTATATAGAGGAGGATAGGGTATCAGACGATCCGTTCCAGACGGATTGTAGGTTTTCTGTATGTTTATACCCTATCCTAAGGGTATATTAAGTTTGACACATAGTTTGTAACATAGAGAAATAATCGAGATAGACCCTATAAAGTATATATATTCGTGATCAGCATCAATAGCGAAATCGATTGAGCGATGACCGTCCGTCCGTCCGTCCGTCCGTCCGTCCGTCCGTCCGTCCGTCCGTATGTCACCGCTTTTTGGGCCTTAAATTTTGAGCTAGGACGATGAAATTTCATATCTGGGCTTCTGAGGAAAAGATACAGTACAAGTGTAAAAATTTTTGAAATCCGCCCACTGCCACGCCCACTTTTTCATAACTTCACTAAATTATATGAAACCGAAAAATTTTGTTAAGACCAAATATTTAGGCATTTAGATTCCCTACAATCCACCCATACAAAAGTTTTGGCCACGCCCACTTTTTGGGGGCGTTTTCATCACAAAACCGATTTTTGGGCCTTAAATTTTTAACTAGGACGCTTAAATTTCATATCTGGGCTTCCAAGAAAAAGATACAGTACAAGTGTACAATTTTTTTACATCCGCCCACTGCCACGCCTACTTTTTTATAACTTCACTAAATTATATGAAACCGAAAAATTTTGTTAAGACCAAATATTTGGGTATTTAGATTCCATACAATTCACCAATAGAAGAGTTTTGGCCACGCCCACTTTTTGGGGGCGTTATCATCAAAAAACCTATTTTGATAAAATTTTACATGTAACATCCTCAAACGTTCGACATTATAGCTATATTTGAGTACAAAATGCAATTTGGCCACGCCCACTTTATATAGAGGAGGATAGGGTATCAGACGATCCGTTCCAGACGGATTGTAGGTTTTCTGTATGTTTTTTGTCGTCGTTGGCCGCTTCCTTTGACATCTCGCTGGCTTAGAGACCGCCCGTCTCTATCATCATCATTATATACCAATTTTTCAAAAATTATAAAAAATAGAACGAGTCATCAGAGAGCCAGGCGGAAGGCTCCGAATTGACTAATATGATTGCTAATTTAGCCGAAACCAACCCAGGAGAGGCAGGAGCTGGGGAACGGTTCAAAATTGATACCGAGACCTTGAGTTCAGCTAAAGCCAGGGTGGTGGAGGCGGAAAGCAGAGAAGGTGATGGACAGCCTGTGTTCGGGAATGTTAATCAATCCAAACAAACAAACCAGGAATCAGAACGTCAGTCAACCCGAACTGCATCAAGAAAAACTTAGGCTGATTCAATTGAATCTTCACCACAGCAAAGTTGCATAAGCAATGTTGATCAGATGCTTTGTGAAACAGTCGATTGATATTGCCCTGCTGCAGGAGCCTTGGATCTTCAAAGGAAGGATTAGAGGTCTACCTGAAAATATTGCCACTTTACACTATGTGCGATTTGGCGAAAGAGTTAGATCTTGTGTACTGGTGAGGCACGGAGTGAAAGCGGTTATGCTGCCGCAACTATGTGCCCCTGACCTTGTCGCTGTGCGAGTAGGAGCAGATGCGGGCAGTTTTGTCATAGCATCGGCATACCTGCCATATGACTCCCTAGAGCCTCCCCCAACAAAAGAGGTAGAGTCTCTAGTGAATGTCTGCAGGGATAGGAGTGAAGATCTAACGATTGGTTGCGATGCTAATGCACACTGTACAGTGTGGGGAAGCACCAACGATAACTACAGAGGAGAAGCTTTATTCGAGTTTGTAGTGTGAAAAGACCTAACTATTGTCAACAGAGGAACAGAACCGACCTTTGTTTGTAAAATGCTTGATAGAATATCAAATTGGAAGGTAATGGATCAGACAATGATGTCGGACCACAGAGCCATCTCATTTGGTGTTCGGTACGGATCTAAAAGGAAGAAAGATCGAAAATGTGTCAGGACTCGCAGGAACACGGACATAGTGAAATACCAGGAAGTGTTACGAGAGAAAGTGAATGGGAGGGTACCCAAAATATCGAGAACCAATTCGGATGTAGAGTCACAGCTGAACCACTTACAATCAGCTGTTGAAAATGCATACCAAGAGGCGTGTACACCTACCTTGGTAAATGAAAAGGACCCCACGCCTTGGTGGTGTAGGGAACTTGAAAATCTAAAGAAGAAAGTAAGAAAAGAAGGCAAAGAAGAAAGAGCTAAACGCAACTCTGTGACGACGTAAAAGGGAGTCGTGGAGTGAATTTTGCTCGAATATGAGAAGCACAGCTGAGGTCAATAGACTTCAGAAAATTCTCTTGAGGGATCCAGTTTCCAAAATCGGACTCATTCGCGGTAGAATGTTGAGACACTGGATCGTACAAATAAGGACTACACCGGAGCGAAGTCCTTCAGACCGATCAGCCTAACATCATTTCTGTAGAAAACAATGGAAAGAATTTTAGTGGACCATATGAAGAGCACGGCGCTGAAAGCGTGTCCTTTGAGTAGTAGACAATATGCATACAGAGCTGGCAGGTCTACTGAAACAGCGGTACACCACATGGTACGCGTTGCGGAAGAGGAGATGAATACCGGAGGCATCGCAATGACCATAATAATGGACATTGAAGGTGCCTTCGATCAGATATGCTTCGAAGGTCTGAGAGTAGCCTTAGAAGAACACAGGGTTAACCCATTGGTGGTGAGATGGGTGGACAATATGATGCTGAAAAATAGGGCTTTAAATATTCAGATGGGAACTTCAAGACTTAGAGGAAGGGTTAGCAGAGGTTGCCCGCAAGGAGGAGTTTTTTCACCCACTTTGTGGAATATAACTGTGGACACTCTCCTGAAAAGACTTGAGGAGATTTGCATTCACATTGTGGGATACGCCGACGATATAGCAATAATGGCAAGAGGTAAATTCATGCACATCACAGCAGATACCATGAGAAATACTCTCAGAGTGGAGCAGTGGTGTCAGGAACAAGGGCTCTCCATTAATGCGGTAAAGACAGATCTGATCATCTTCACAAGGGAGAGAAGGGATCTGGAATTTCAGACCTTGACACTTTTCGGATCGGAGCTGCAGTTGACCAGGAAGGTTACGTATCTTGGTGTATACCTACATAGATGTTGAACTAATTTGGAACTTCCATGTGAAAGAGATGCTGTTCCAAAATGCCGTAATACTTTTAACCAAAATCAATTAAACTTAAAAGGAAATTTTAGAGGTGAATGGCAATTAGTTAATACCATTCTTAATAAGCCTACTTCGTCTAAAACACCTACAACGATTCTCTTTAATGATCGTGTTGTTACTAACGAGTTTGAAGTTGCTGATATATTTAATAATTACTTTGCCAACATCATACATCCGAACCCAACTACGTCGTTCTGTCAGAGTTCCAGTTCCTTATGCACTCTGTACGAAACTACACAGAGCAGAACCTTCTATTTCGAGCCCATTACAGGCTTAGAGTTGTTGAAAACTATAGGGACTGTAAAAAATTCTAATTCTTGTGGCATAGATGACATTTCACATCGGATGCTGAAGAGCATTGCAAGCTTTCTTGTTGATGTCCTAGCGCACATTTTTAATAAAAGCGTTTTATCTGGAGTCTTCCCTGAAGCCCCTAAATGTGCGGATGCTGCCACTTTTTAAAAAAGGTGCTGCTAATGATGTGAACAATTACAGGCCCATCTCGCTTTTTGGATCAATTAGCAAAGTTTTCGAGAAAGTAGTTAAGAGTAGGGTTGTTTGGTTTCTGAATAAAACCTGTTTTTTTAGTTCACTCCAATTTGGTTTTCAGAGAGGTAAGTGTACAGAGGATGCACTATTGAATTTCTGTTCGCAAATCTACATCAACCTACATATATAGTAAAAAGTTTACAGCAGGTTTATTAGTCGATATTACCAAAGCATTCGATATGGTTAACCATATCATTCTACTGCGGCAGTTGCAAAATGCTGGTATTCGAGGTTTTATGCTAAAGTGGTTCAAATCATATCTTAAAAATAGATCATAAAGAGTAAAAATTGAAGCAAGCAGAAGTGGAAATAACCTTTTAAATTTAGGTGTGCCTTAAGGCTCTGTATTGGGGCCGATTCTCTTTCTGATCTATATTCACTCGTTATTTGAGCTTGCTTTCAAAGGCCTTCTCACTGCTTTCGCTGATGACGTTGGTTTAACGTACGGTTCGGTAAGCCCCTTGAATTTAATTGCCGATATCAAATCTGATTTAAAAGTGCTAAGAACATTGTTCGCTGTTCATAAATTGATGATCAGCTCCAAAACAAAATAATGTTTTTCAGTCTGTTTGGACAAAACTCTTTTGACGCTGAGGTTTCTTTTCATACACCTGAGTGCCAAAGTTTTAAGCTGTTGAGCTGCTTCTGTAGCTCTAGCTCTCCCAATAAAACATTTGATAATAATGTTGACTGCAGCGAAAACTGTTTTCAAATTGAGAGCGTCCAAGAATTTAAATACCTAGGGCTTATTATTGACTCTAGAATGTGTTTTAATAATCACATAGATAACTTGAGGCTATATTTTCGCGCAACGCTCAGGATTTTTTTTTTATTTTAGTAGAGTCTGCTTTGCTAAACTTCTAAAAATTATTTATTATGGTATCTTCCACTCCAAACTCCAGTATGGCCTTAGATGTTGGGGAAGAGCCTCTTTCAGCAAAATTCAATCATTGCTAGTTCTACAAAAATATGCTGTACATAAATTATGCGAAAAAAATCGTTTACATCCAAGTTTTACATTGTTCTACAATTTGAAAATTCTTCCAGTCCGTCATTTATATTGCTTTAAAGTTCTAAAGACATTTTACTATAGATCCGGTAACTTGAAGGATGCCAACTGGCACTGGCGCGGTACTATCTATGGTCATAGAAAAATCCTGGATCTCGTGAAAAACGAGATTAGGGAGTTGCCCATGGATGGAATAAAGAGAGTGCGTGTTACCGAAAGGTATCACAAAACTCTCATTGGAGATAGAAAACTTCCGGAATGGAAGATTGGTGATATAATAATATTTACGGATGGGTCTATGATTAATGGCAGAGCGGTGGCAGGTATCTTCTCAGAAGAACTGGAACTAGGCTGTCATATTAGTCTGGGAAAATATACCTCAGTCTATCAAGCCGAGATGATTGCTCTGTTGCATGCATTGGATCACCTGATGACCCTCTTTCAGGTCGAGGGTAGAAACGTTACCATAGCACTGGACAATTAATCAGTGATTAGACGCATGGACCAAACAGATGTCAATATATCACTTGCATTGGAATGTGTTCATAAGCTCAATGAGTGCTCATCTCGAAATGAGATGACGCTACCCTGGGTGAGTGGGCACGTATTGACTGAGGGGAACGAAAAGGCGGACTCTCTGGCAAAGCAAGGGTCAGCCTCGGAGCTCTCTGGTCCGGAAAATGCCTATTAACACCACTTACAGAGAGGTTCTAAGCTTAAGACGTAGAACACTGAAATGGGTTGTAGCGTTATTTACAGGTCATGGGAATTTCGGATATCACCTAAAGAAGATGAGTCTTCTGGAGGACGACAGCTGTGAACTATGCCTGGAGGAAGTCGGAACGGTAGCACATATATTGTGTCAATGTCCACCGTTAGCTAGCAGATGAAGGGAGGGCCTGGGAGCCATTGGGTAGAAACCCAGAGGATGAACCAGATTTTTGTTAAACAGATGCTAGCGTTGACACGAGGAATCAAAGCCAGAGAGGAACTGTGGAGCAATGCAGAGAGATTCTCCGGCTAAGATGGATCGTGGAAGAGATGCGAAAGGGACCCAATACCATGGTCTGGTTCGCAATCTGTCGAACAATATATATATATAAGTTGTAACATATAGAAATAATCGACATAGACCCTATAAAGTGTATATATTCGTGATCAGCATCAATAGCGAAATTGATTAAGCGATGACCATCCGTCCGTCCGTCAGTCACCGCTTATTTGGGTGTTAAATTTTGAGCTAGGAGGATGAAATCATATCTGGGCTCCTGAGATAAAGATACAGTTCATGTGTAAACAATTTAGAAATCCACCCACTGCCACGCCTACTTTGTCATAACTTCACTAAATTATATGAAACCGAAATTTTTTGTTAAGTTCGGGTTTTCAATTAAAACAGCCAAACAGTAGGTGTGGCCAAAACGGTTGTATGGGCGAATTGTAAGGAATCCAAATGCCTAAATATTTAATCGTAACAAAATTTTTCGGTTTCATATAATTTAGTGAAGATATGAAAAAGTGGGCGTGGCATTGGGCGGATTTTAAAAATGTTTACACTTGTTCTGCTTCTCCTTCTCAATCAGATATGAAATTTCAACCTTATCGAAATTTAAGGCCCAAAAAGCGGTGACGGACGGACGGGCATGGCTAAATCGTCTTCGCTATTGATGATCACGAATATATATACTTTATAAGGTCTATCTCGATTATTTCTCTATATTACAAACTATGTATCAAACTTAATATACCTATCCTTAAAGTGTAAGGGTGTAAAGAGTATACAAATTAAAAACTTGAAAATAAAAAACATTAGAAACTAAAAGTTGCCTGTCCTTAGTTATGTGACCACCACTGTTTATGGTCTTTGGTCATAACCTATTTGAAGCCTATTTGATGGAAATGTATTTCAATTATTTTTAAGCTACATACATGAACAACACAATTTTAGTCTCACTCTTTTGTATACATATGTCTGTTTATCCTTAATAACTTTATTTCTTAGACGGATAGGATTAGCTCAGAGTACTATCAATCACATTGGGAAGAAATTATTTATCAATCGAGGAACACAAAAGAAAATATTTTGCTGATGAAGGACTTACAAATTATAATGTCACTGCACAAAAATCCAATACGATTAAGTGGATATAATTTTTTCGATGTTTCCCTTGATACAGTAGTAAAGGTGGGTATTTCACTGGAGAATTAGAATAAAATATTTTTTATTTAATTTAATAATTTTACTTACAGGTACTGCGAGGTGCTTTCTCTTACTTTACTTGCTTGTATACGGTAAAGTAAACTATGGTTGAATAAGTTCCAAAAGTACTTATGTATGTAGATATGTATGTATGTGCGAATATAAAACATTAGGCGGATTCTAGCCAGCTTATAAAAGCACACTAAATTATTATTTCACGACGTTACACTATAAAAGTTACTTGTCTATTTATATATAATCTGCTCTTTGATAAACGTATGAATAATACGTAGCTCGAGTTAAATGTTTTAACTCCGAAAAAAAAAGAAAACAGAAATAAAACACTTAATTGACATTTCCAGTTATTCTTTTATTTGTATTTCTAATATAGATATGTACATATGTACACCGCAGCTCATCTGAATAGGTTCGACAAATTTTTATGTTATAATAAAAGCTATTTTTGAAAAATGGCGGAGTAAATTATTTGCGAATGTTGTTATTTCTAAATTAAACAAATAAAAATAGTATTAACAAAAACAATTAGTGTTATGATAAATGCCTGTTTTTTTTGGCTCACCAGAATAGGTTCAGCAACATTGAAGTAATAAAACAATAATAAATACATTTATTTACATCTTTATTTGTTTAAGCGTATTACAACGAACATTTTTAAACTTATTAATAGCGTGTTTCCTCCTTTTTATACCCTATCCTAAGGGTATATTAAGTTTGACACATAGTTTGTAACATAGAGAAATAATCGAGATAGACCCTATAAAGTATATATATTCGTGATCAGCATCAATAGCGAAATCGATTGAGCGATGACCGTCCGTCCGTCCGTCCGTCCGTCCGTCCGTCCGTCCGTATGTCACCGCTTTTTGGGCCTTAAATTTTGAGCTAGGACGATGAAATTTCATATCTGGGCTTCTGAGAAAAAGATACAGTACAAGTGTAAACATTTTTGAAATCCGCCCACTGCCACGCCCACTTTTTCATAACTTCACTAAATTATATGAAACCGAAAAATTTTGTTAAGACCAAATATTTAGGCATTCAGATTCCCTACAATCCACCCATACAAAAGTTTTGGCCACGCCCACTTTTTGGGGGCGTTTTCATCACAAAACCGAGTTTTGGGCCTTCAATTATTAACTAGGACGCTGAAATTTCATATCTGGGCTTCCAAGAAAAAGATACAACACAAGTGTAAATTTTTTTTACATCCGCCCACTGCCACGCCTACTTTTTTATAACTTCACTAAATTATATGAAACCGAAAAATTTTGTTAAGACCAAATATTTAGGTATACAGATTCCCTACAATTCACCCATAGAACAGTTTTGGTAACGCCCACTTTTTGGGGGCGTTTTCATCAAAAAACCGATTTTGAAAAAATTTTACATGTAACATCCTCAAACGTTCGAGGTTATAGCCATATTTGAGTACAAAATGCAATTTGGCCACGCGCACTTTATAGAGAGGAGGATAGGGTATCATACGATCCGTTCCAGACGGATTGTAGCTTTTCTGTATGTTTTCAATATTGCTTCATAAATTCGATTAGGGATGGAATTATAAAGTTTCTCAATCAATTGAAGAGAAATTTGGACCCAAGCCTTTTCAATTACAACTATCAACGCCATTTTATTCTCAAATCGTCTGCCCAACTCATATCCAACTCATATCCAGACGTATCATCCATACGTATTTAATTATGTTTAGGTCGGGGGAGTATGGAGGCCATTCCAGTAAGGGTACGTTTTGGCTACCAATCCACTGTTTAACCAATCTTGCAGTGTGAATTGTGGTAATATCATTCCGATAAATTCATGGACTCGGTCCGAAGATATAGGAAAAGTGTGCAAAAGCCTTCTCCAGAACACCTTTATAAGAATTTGCGTTCATTCTTGATGTGAGAAACTGAAGCTCGCAAGTTCCATAGTAGTAAATTGCTCCCCACACCATTATACTACCTTCACAGCTATGGAGATGATGTTCTTCCTTTCCCAAGTGATGTTCTTCCTTTCCCAAGTCATCCAAATAATAGTTCTATCCGGCGGGGCCCTCCAGATTAAACTTCTTTTCGTCAGAAAAAAACGACACGTTGCCATTCGGTTTTTCAAGTCATATGCTCGCGACAGAACTGAAGGCGTATTTCTTTACGAGTTGCATTTAGTTTTGGTTTTATACACTATTCTAAGGGTACATTAAGTTTGATGCATAGTTTGTAACATAGAGAAATAATCGCGATAGGCCCTTTAAAGTATATATATTCATGATCAGTATTAATAGCGAAAACGATTGAGTCGTCTTTGGGCCTTAAATTTTGAGCTACGATGATGAAATTTAATATCTGGGCTTCTGAGAAAAAGGTGCAGTACAAGTGTAAAAATTTTTTAAATCCTCCCATGATCACACGCACTTTTTCATAACTTTTTAATAACTAAGACCAAATATTTAGGTATTCAGATTCCCTACAATTCACACATACAACAGTTTTGACCACGCTCACATTTTGCTGAAATTTTACATGTAACATCCTCAAACGTTCGAAGTTATCATCGTAATTCATTAAAAAAAATGCAATACGGCCACGCCCACTTTATAATGGCTACATAGAAAGGAGGATAGGGTATTATACGATCCATTCCAGACAGATTGTAGCTTTTCTGATTGTTTTTTAGTAATAATCATTCTGTAATTTACCCAATTGAATTATATTTGTTTATTTGCAATAAAAATTCCTATAAATCTGGGGGCTCAACCGGGATTCGGTTTAAAAAAAAATATAGATAATACGGAATTACAAAAGCTAATTTCAAAGAAGGAGTTAGACACACAGGTATGAACAAAGTGGGCAAAGGAGAAAAGAAAAAAAAAATCAACGGGGGTGAAAAAACATACAGAAAAGCTACAATAGGTCTGAGACGTACGTTGACGTTGTTTTTATGAAAACGCCCCAAAAATGTGGGCGTGGTCAAAACTGAATTGTAGGAAATCTGAATAACTAAATATTTGATCTTAACAACATTTTTCGGTTTCATATTATTTAGTGCAGTTATAAAAAAGTAGCAGTGGGCGGATTTAAAAAATTGTTACACTTGAACTGTATCTTTTTCTTAGAAGCCCAGATATGAAATTTCAGCGTCCTAGTTAAAAATTTAAGGCCCAAAAATCGGTGTAATACGGACGGACGGACGGACGGTCATCGCTCAATCGATTTCGCTATTGATGCTGATCACGAATATATATGCTTTATAGGGTCTATCTCGATTATTTCTCTATGTTACAAACTATGTGTCAAACTTAATATACCCTTAGGATAGGGTATAAACATACAAAAAGCTACAATCCATCTGGAACGGATCATATGATACCCTATACTCCATCCTATCGAGCCTATTTCTATATTTCCTATTTCACTTTGACATAATAAAATAAAGCCGAGTCGGCCTTATTACGTTTTGCATTTATTCACGCATTTCTAAACTATTATTTTCTCAAACTCCATATAGTAAAAGTTTTCGGTTGTCCCATTTAAAGCGACATTAGACTAATTTGGCTTCATGTCAATTATGCATAAACAGTGCAATATGCAACTGCAACCCCCTTGCTTGGGGTTACTGTTGGATTTGTAGTAGGTGCGATTATGTTTGTATGTACGGTTTTTTATACCCTATCCTAAGGGTATATTAAGTTTGACACATAGTTTGTAACATAGAGAAATAATCGAGATAGACCCTATAAAGTATATATATTCGTGATCAGCATCAATAGCGAAATCGATTGAGCGATGACCGTCCGTCCGTCCGTCCGTCCTTAAATTTTGAGCTAGAACGATGAAATTTCATATCTGGGCTTCTGAGAAAAAGATACAGTACAAGTGTAAAAATTTTTGAAATCCGCCCACTGCCACGCCCACTTTTTCATAACTTCACTAAATTATATGAAACCGAAAAATTTTGTTAAGACCAAATATTTAGGCATTCAGATTCCCTACAATCCACCCATACAAAAGTTTTGGCCACGCTCACTTTTTGGGGGCGTTTTCATCACAAAACCGATTTTTGGGCCTTAAATTTTTAACTAGGACGCTGAAATTTCATATCTGGGCTTCCAAGAAAAAGATACAGTACAAGTGCAAAATTTTTTTACATCCGCCTACTGCCACGCCTACTTTTTTATAACTTTACTAAATTATATGAAACCGAAAAATTTTGTTAAGTCCTAATATTTAGGTATTCAGATTTCCTACAATTCACCCATACAACAATTTTGCCACGCCCACTTTTTGGGGGCGTTTTCATCAAAAAACCGATTTTGATAAAATTTTACATGTAACATCCTCAAACGTTCGAGATTATAGCCATATTTGAGTACGAAATGCAATATGGCCACGCACAATTTATAGAGAGGAGGATAGGGTATCAGACGATCCGTTCCAGACGGATTGTAGCTTTTCTGTATGTTTTATATTCATGTTTGTTTATATCCATGAAACTTTGCATATACCAACCTCGCACCTACCCCAAATCCAACAGTGACCCCAAGTAGGGAGTTGCAGAGGGTAGCATTCTCACCATACATATTGCACTGTTTGTGCATATAAGTGACATTAAGCCAAATTGGTCTAATGTCGCTTTATCAAAACGGAAACATTAGCTTCAGCCTTATTTCGCTTTCATAATGTGAAATAATGCCGAATTTTGAAATTCAACCTTATTTCACTCGGCTTTATATCACGGCACCCCGGGGTACACCAAAGACTTCGAATTCTGTAACTTCTGCCAGTGATCCTGTGATGGAACCATAGTGACCAATTTTGATGTCGAGGAGGCACTAGAACTAGCTCGTCTTGAGAATTGCGACATTGCCGACCTTCGGCGGAAACTTGATGAATCTGAACCGAACCAGTTCACCTGGGAGAAATATTGACTTCACGGATATCGAAAATGCGGTCCCACCATTTTCTGGTGACGACTCTTACGAGGTAGATTGTGGACTTCGAAGATGTGGCGCATTGTTCATTGGTCGGCCACATCCCCGTCAATTATCCCAAAGAAAGAAGACCTCCAGCTTCCGCTGTGCAGACCTTGGCTATGTTAAAAATCAATGTCCAAAGTGCCCCCAAAGATGAAGAATACGACGAAGACACGCAAGGAGTCTTTGAGCTACATACAATTGGTAAGTGTTGCCCCCTTTGTAAACGAAATTACTTACTACAGTTCGCTACAGTTCGGGGTGAACCAGGGCCTCAACTAACAAGCCTCTCCAGTTAGCTCGGTCCTTAGCTAACTGCCTCCAGTTGCGCACTCCAAGTTTGTTCAGGTCCCTTTCGACTTGTGCGCGCCACCTAAGGCGAGGTCTTCCTCTGCTGCGTTGTCCCTCCGGGTGTGATTCGAAGACTCTTCGGGCCGGAGCACTCGTGTCCATTCGCTCTACATGTCTAAGCCATCTCAAACGACTAATGCGCAGTTTTTTGACTAGGTCGATGTCGCTGTAAAGCTCGTATAGTTCGTCGTTGAATCTTCTCCTCCAAAGCCCGTCAACGCAAACGGGACCGAATTTTTTACGAAGAATTTTTCTCTCGAAACGACCGAGGATATCTTCATCCGCTTTTGATAAAGTCCAAGCTTCAGCGCCATAAGGCAGGACTGGGATGATCAAGGTCTTATATAGAGTCTACTTAGTTGTTCGGGATAGGGCCTTACTACTCAATTGCCTTCTCAGCCCAAAAAACAGCGATTGGCAAGAGTTATTCTTCGTTTTGTTTCTGCTGAGGTGTTGTTGTCAGAATTGATAGCAGAGCTGAGGTAGACAAAGTCCCCTACTACCTCAAAGTTATAGCTGTCGATTGTGACGTTCTGTCCAATTCGTCGATGTTGCGTATCCCTTCTGGTTGACAGCATATACTTGGTTTTGCCCTCGTTTACCGCTAAACCCATTTTGGCAGCTTCTGTTCCAATACTAGCAAACGCACCGGTGACAGCCCGCTGTGTTCTTGAAGTAATGTCGATATCGTCGGCGTACGCTAGTAGTTGCACAGACTTTTGAAAGATTGTGCCTCCGGTGTTGGCTTGTGAGTTTCTCAAAATTCTTTCAAGAACGATGTTAAAAAAAATCACATGACAGCGCGTCACCGGGTCTCGGTGAGATCGTTACCGACATTGATCGGGCGAACGGTGCTGAGATTCCATTCATTAGGCACACACTCATCTGACCAAATTTTAGAAATGAGTTGGTGTATGCTCTCTACCATGTCATTTCCAGCTGCCTTGAACAGCTCGGCTGGTAAGCCGTCAGGTCCAAAAGCCTTGTTGGATTTAAGTTTGGATATTGCAATCCCCACTTCGTTTTGGTCAGGTGGACGGAAGTTTTGGCTATCATCGTCTATGTTGAATGGTTCATTCTGCCTGACAGCGGAATGTTGGTCTTCGTCACCGTTATACAGTCTGCAGAAGGAATTTCTCAATATTCTCAGCACCAACTGTGACTCTACTACGAGGTTTAATTCTTCATCTCTACAGGCTTCAGTATGGGTCTTGTTGGCCTGACACGTTCTTTTTACCTGTTGGTAAAACTTCCGCACATTGTTCCTGGAGTATAATCTCTCAATATCTTCGATCACGCGCCTCTCGTGCTCTTTTTTCTTCTTTCGGAGAAGCCGATGTTCTTCTCGTCTCTTTTGCTCGTAGAGCTCACGAGCCGCTCTCGTCCTTCTTTGCAGCGCCGCTTTGTGTGCCTCTTGTTTAGCTGCATTTGCTTGCCGGCATTCTTCGTCAAACCATGGGTTTCTTTGTGGTGGTCGAGCGAAACCCAGTACATCAGTTGCGGCATTTCTGTTGGCATGTTGGCAGTGTTGCCATTGGTCCTCGGCATTTGATGCTGGCGGCATAGGAGTTGTAGCGAGATTTCGGGATACGCGTTCGGCAAACGTTCTGGCGATCTCTTGCGAATGCAGCTTTTCAACGTTAAATCTTCTCAGAGTATTTCTTCTTTGTTGTGACGTTAGGGATATCCGCATTCGTACCGTGGCTGCAACAAGGTAGTGATCCGAGTCGATGTTGGCTGCTCGGAAGGTTCGGACATCCAGAATACTGGAGGCATGCCGTTCGTCGATCGCAATGTGATCAATTTGGTTGACCGTTTGATGATCAGGAGACCGCCATGTCCCCTTGTGGATATTGAGATGAGGAAACCGTGTGCGTGCTATGGTGACGTTTCGCCCCGCAGCGAAGTCAATAAGCCTAAGTCCGTTTCCGGACGTGGTGTCGTGGAGGCTGTGCTTACCAATTGTCCTACCAAAGTTGTCCTCCTTTCCTATCTTGGCGTTAAAATCGCCTAGAACGATTTTAACGTCATATTTAGGGCATTGCTCGTAGGTTTCGTCGAGGAGCTCGTAGAAACATTCTTTATGTTGGTGAATTTAGCCTTGATGCGGATTGTCAAAAGTCGTTCGCTCACCTGTCGAAAGCTTAAGACTTCTTGCCTAAGTCTGCCGCTTATGACAAATCTTCGGCTGCTAATTCTTCGGCTGCAAGCGGTCTGTTAAGGGTCCGAACATTCCACGTGCAGATCCGAAGGTCGTTGTCCTTATTTCGATTGCTGGGGTCGTCAACAGTGAGTCCATCCATATCCGAGGCTTGTAAGTTTTTCGGAACTATTGGGTTTTTCCGTGGTCGGGAATTACCCCTACGCACAACCCCCAACCTGGAGTACCAGTTCCCTTTTATACCCCTAGGACGAAGGGCCGGATTTTCCGGAGTCAGTAACCCACTTCGGGGATATGAGTACTGCCGTTGGCCCATTAAGGGCTCATCCGCCACCAACTTTTTTCCAATACCTTGGCTCAGTGTTGGAGATCCCTATACACCTGGGATCCGAATAAGTCAGACAAGCTCATATAGGGATTGCACTAGAAAGTTCGGCCTGACTGGAACTGCGGGCGCCACCGTTGATTCCACCTGGAGAATTCGTCCGCTGCTGTCCAGATTAAGAGGAAGTGTCTTAGTGAGAAAACACTCCTTCCCCCTCTCTCGTTTGCTACCACCAACGACCTTCCAAAGGGGTTGGTTACCCAATCTCCAGCCGAGGTACTAGGCACCCAGCAGCCACCAACGCGGAGGTGTAGAGTAGGAGTTGATAGTGTGAGGCTAAGGTGAGAACGCTTGTGTTCCCATATATTCCGCATCACCATCCTTTGGCCGCCTTGTAAACGAAATTAAGTGTACAAATTTTAGTAAATGCAATTCCCTTCTTGATACTAGCAGTCCAGTTAGTTTCACTCAACAATCAACTTTGCCTGAAGATCCTAGGTCTATTCGCGTATCGTTTGTATCAGCTCCATATGGCCAACCTGATTCAATAAACTGCATGTACTCAGCAAAATAAAACAACAATACTCCAGCATATTCATCACATTTTTTCTAATGAAAGAAAATATCGACATATGTTTGATCTCAAAAATCCATCTAACAAGGAAATCGCAAATAAAGATAAGAGGCTACGCTGGTTATCATGCCTATCATTCTTCTGATAGAGCGCGGGGTGGATCGTCCTTATTCATTAAAACTTATATCGAACATTAGGTCGATATAAACAAAGAGCTGGAAAAACTTCAGTTATGCGCGGTAAGGGTCAAAAATAAACACCTGAGCTAGAATATAGCGTCTGGTTACTGCCCACCGCAATGCTCGCTAGAAAAAGACGACTACTTTCCTCAATGCACTTGGTTCAAATTTCCTTATTGGTGGAAATTTCAACGCAAAGCAAACCGTGTAAAGAATATGACATGCACAACATGAAGGGTTGTAAAAAGCTAGGCCCTGGGTTCCATGAACCTGTCGCGCCAAAAAATTATTGTCTTTTTGTTTTTATTTGTAAACACTTTAGGTATTTAGAAACTTTCCAGTTTTATTTATTCAAAAATAATGTAATTGTTGATTCTATTTTCAATTCCTATTCATAAACTAATCAGATTCAAATTCTTCTTCATTTTAACTGAGTATATCTAAAAGTTCTTCATCGATTGCTTTTAACAGGAATTGCCTATATTTTTTTGCTGGCTTTCTGAGCCTTTATTACTGGCTTTCTGGGCAACAACTGTCCGAGTGGCAATATGCAAGTTTGAATTGTGTCTTTTAAATGCATTAGAATCTTATGTATGCTTGCAGGCATATGGTAGCAGACATAATGTCGAAGATACAAGTTCTTTGTTTCATTGGCATAAGTTCCAAACTTGTCGGCATCGATTATGAAAAAACTTGACATTACTTCTAGTAAAATTCGGAAACATTTTATGATATCAATATTGAGACCCATTATTTCTGCGCTTATTTAAGCGTTTCTAAAAAAAACTTTCGAGATGGGTTACCATCATTGCTATTCAAAGCTATTTGTTTGGTATGTCTACTAAAAGTCCGAAATGTTCCTGAAATCTTGATTGCATAAACTTTTTCCTGTTTGCAACTAAATTGTTTTCTTCTTTCGATCTTGCTTGCCACTTCTTTATTTCTAATTTGTAAGAAATATGTAATAAACACTGAGCGTGGCCAAATTGCATTTTGTACTCAAATATGGCTATAACGTCGAACGTTTAAGGATGTTACATGTAAAATTTTATCAAAATCGGTTTTTTGAAGAAAACGCCCCTAACAGTAGGCGTGGCAAAACTTTTGTATGGGTGAACTGTAGAGTATCTGAATGCCTAAATCTTTGGTCTTCACAAATTTTTTCGGTTTCATATAATTTAGTGAAGTTATAAAAAAGTAGGCGTGGTAGAGCGCGGATGTAAAAAATTTTTACATTTGTACTGTATCTTCTTCTTAGAAGCCCAGATATGAAATTTCAGCGTCCCAGCTCAAAATTTAAGCCCCAAAAAGCGGTGTCATACGGACGGACGGTCATCGCTCAATCGATTATATCTCTATGTTACAAACTATGTGTCAAACTTAATATACCCTTAGGATAGGGTATAAAAACACCAAATCAATGGAAAACACACTCAAATTCTACACACGAGGGTAGACAACGTAATTTTTTTTGAGGATGAGATGAAGGTTAACGGCGTTTTTAAACATACAGAAAAGCTACAATCCATCTGGAACGGTTCGTATGATACCCTATCCTCGTTTCTATAAAGTGCTCATGGCCAAATTGCATTTTGTACTCAAATATGGCTATAATATCGAACGTTTGAGGATGTTACATGTAAAATTTCATGAAAATCGGTTTTTTGATGAAAACGCCCCAAAAAGTAGGCGTAGTCATAACTTTTGTATGGGTGAATTGTAGGGAATCTGAATACCTAAATATTTGATCTTAACAACATTTTTCGGTTTCATATTATTTAGTGAAGTTATAAAAAAGTAGCAGTGGGCGGATGTAAAAAAAATGTACACTTGTACTGTATCTTTTTCTCAGAAGCCCAGAAATTTCATCCTCCTAGCTCAAAATTTAAAGCCCAAAAAGCGGTGACATACGGACCGACGCACGGTCATCGCTCAATCGATTTCGCTATTGATGCTGATCACGAATATATGTATATACTTTATAGGGTCTATCTCGATTATTTCTCTATGTTACAAACTATGTGTCAAACTTAATATACCCGTAGGATAGGGTGAAGTTTCATAACTTCATTAAATTATATGAAACCGAAAAATTTTGTTAAGACCAAATATTTAGGCATTCAGATTCCCTACAATCCACCCATACAAAAGTTTTGGCCACGCCCACTTTTTGGGGGCGTTTTCATCACAAAACCGATTTTTGGGCCTTAAATTTTTAACTAGGATGCTGAAATTTGGTAGCAGGGCTTCTGACGAAAAGATACTGATAGCGAATAATAGAAAAGTCCGATATTCAAAACGTTATAATTTATTAACTCTTCTATTTCTATCAAGACAAAATTAAGTAGACAGATTTCCCACTGGTTCGATAGAGGGAACGATGTTTCGCGCTTGGTGGTTGCTAGATAAGAGAGCGAGCAATTGCATTGCATATCAGCATGAGGCTAACCATTGCCAAAAATGTAACGTTTCTTATGTATTGCCATGATCAGGCGGGTTGCAATCATGTAATTGATATCAATGAGAGAAATTGTGTAAAGCGATACGGAAAGCCTATATCGAACCATAGGGTAAATAAGCAAATGTTTATGATTAATATTTACAGATTAGTTAGTTAAGTTTTAGTTTACAATTCAATAATAATTCAAGTATTTAATTCAATAGTAAGAATAGTTTTAAGTTTAGTTAAGTTATTCATTTCCAAACATGCCGCCCCCCCTGAAGGAATTTCAGGAACATGGTAGGATGGCAATCCTTGTGATTGGGCGTTTAAAAACTCCGCTGCTGGTACGAACTGAGACCACTCGTACATGACCATCTTTCCCTGGGTGAATATCTTCCACACGCCCAAGCGACCATTTAGAGGGAGGTACATTGTGCTCCTTGAGGACAACTAAGTCACCAACTCGGAAATCTCTAGTCACGATTCTCCATTTAGGGCGCTGCTGAAGTGATGTTATGTAGTCGGAGTGCCACCGTTGCCAAAATCCTTGCATCATATTTTGGACAAGTTCCCATCGACCCAAACGATTAGGCGCAACCTCCAAATAGCTGAGTTCCGGTACTGCGGAATACGGCCTTCCTATAAGAAAGTGAGACGGAGTTAAAGGATTTAAATCTGAATCAGAAATTGCACAAAGGGGCCTAGAATTTAACAATGCTTCAATTTGGGCAAGCAAAGTGGACATTTCCTCAAACGTGAGGATGTTATTCCCTACTACTCGACGGAGATGTTGCTTAACACATTTCACCCCTACTTCCCAGAGTCCACCGAAATGGGGACTATGTGGAGGGATGAACTTCCATGATATGTTATCTGCAGCCAGTGTTGTAGATATGACGTCGTTGTGCTCCTTTGATTTGACTAGTTTTTGGACTTCAGAAAGTACGCGAGCGGCTCCATGAAAATTAGTACCATTATCCGAATAAATGATACTGCACTTGCCTCGTCTAGCGATGAATCTACGCAGAGCCGCTAAAAAGGCATCCGTTGATAGGTCACTAACCACTTCCAAGTGCAGTGCCTTTGTTACCATGCACACGAATAACGCGAAGTATCCTTTGATCAGCTTCGGTTTCCTTCCTTTACCCAATCGAAGTGTTATAGGACCAGCGTAGTCACAACCAGTGTGGGCGAATGCATAAGATGGTGAAAGTCGAGAGGATGGTATATTTCCCATTAGTTGAGATGATGTCTCCTGACGTAAGCGAAAACATTTGACACAATCATGTACAATCTTGCGAATTAAATTTCTGCAACCTAAGATCCAGAATTCCTGACGTACCAGCGAGAATAATTCCGAAATACCTGCATGTAGAAACTTGAAATGAGCATCCCGAAGAACCAGTTGCGTCACCTGATGATGTTTCGGTAGGATAATTGGATGCTTTATGCTAAAAGATACATGTACAGCATTGGCAATTCTTCCTCCAACTCGAAGCAATCCTACTTCATCAACGAAAGGCGATAATGAAAACAATTTAGATCGACTGGAAACATGGTTTTTAGATTTTAGCGCACAAATTTCATCCCTAAACACATTTTGAGCCCATAGCAGACAGGTTTGCTTAGAGTGGAGAAGCTCAGGAGATGATAGGTAGCTTTTCTTGCGATTCCTAGAAGGTAGTCTGCAATTTCGACCAAAGCGAAGGATAAACGCAACGACACGAACTAACCTGGTCCACGAAGATACTTTATCGACTAACACTTCCAAAAAATGTTGATGCACAAACGTTGTGTTTACCGACATAGGTTTCTTTCTTTCTTCCGGTACATTCTCTACTTCGATATTACCTGCGGTTGGCCACTGGCTGAAGTCTGCAGACATCCATGCTGGACCCTTCCACCAAATCTCCAACTGCAGCAACCTTTTTGGTTCGATTCCTCTTGAAGCACAGTCTGCGGGGTTTTCTTCGGAGCGAACATAATTCCATGCGGAGCGAGGTAGAACGTCGAGTATTTCACATGTACGGTTTGCCACAAAAATATTCCATCTACGAGTAGGAGAAGAAAGCCATGCTAAAACGATCTGGGAATCACAAAATGCGAAGGTATGAACGGGCTTGACATCCAACGACGAACGAATAAGTTTTATTAAGCGACATAAGAGAAGAGCCCCGCAAAGTTCAAGTCGAGGAATAGTCAACTGCTTCACAGGTGCAACGCGGGTTTTGGCAGCAACAAGGTGAGTTTCGATGTCACCATTTTCGGAGATACTACGGGCGTATACCACAGCGGAATATGCCTTTTCCGAAGCATCCGAGAATCCGATTAGGTCGAAGCATTTTGAATTAAAAGTGCACCTTCTCCTAACCTGTATGTTTTCAAAACAAGGTAAGTCTTCTCGATAGGAATTCCATTTGTCAGCTACTTCAGCAGGCAAAGAATCGTCCCATCCGATCTTGGTTTCGTGCACCCACAGCTCCTGAAACAGTATTTTTAGCAAAATAGTGGAAGGAGCCAGGAAGCCCATTGGATCAAAGATTTTTGCAACTTCAGACAAAAGATTTCGCTTAGTGGGTGAAGACGTCTTGTTTAAGGATATCTTAAAAGTGAAGATGTCACGGTAGGGGTTCCACACTAGCCCGAGGACCTTTGTCCAATTATTCGCACAATCGAGGTCTAAAGAAATCGTCTGGTTACAGGTGGTACCATTCCATATCGGCCAACAGTTTGAACTCCATTTACTGAGCTGCAAACCTCCAAGGGATAACAATTCAACTAGTTGCTCTTTTAATTTTAACACCTCAGATACCGAATCCGCACCTGTTAGGATATCATCCACGTAAAAGTCGTGCAAGATCGAATGCGATGCAATAGGGTACTGATTCTGGTAATCTAGAGCTAATTGCCGAAGTACTCTCATGGCCAAAAAGGGTGCAGGTGATGTGCCGTAGGTTACTGTGCATAACCGAAAATGTGAAATAGGATCATGTGGACTTTCTCTCCAGACGATACGTTGAAAGTCACGATGTTTCACATTGACCCAAATTTGTCGAAACATTTTAACAATATCAGCACTAAAGACATATTTGTGCATTCGAAATCTCATGCAAACATTCATTAAATTACGCTGAAGTGGAGGTCCTATGTGCAACATTTCATTTAGACTTAGTCCATTCACATCCTTGTGAGAACCATCGAAAACGACACGTATTTTATTAGTTACGACTGCATGATGCGGTAAATAGAAGACTTTTCCCGAAGTAGGCTCGATTTCATTTTGCGGAATACGTTCCATGTGGCCTAACTCCTGGTAGACCTTCATAAACTTACAATATTCTGAACGAAGACTTTCACAACGGGAGAAACGACGTTCCATAGCTGATAAACGAGATAATGCGCCCGAAATAGTATTAGCGAATTCGACTTCACTTTGCCGAAATGGCAATTCCACCATATATTTATTATCAGGTGTATCCGCAAAATCCTCATTTTTCGGAGTTGTAAGATTGTGAGGAAGTTCCTCAATTTCCCAAAACGATTTAAGTAGAACGTCTAAGTCCTGTTCAATTCCAACATGCATTGAAACAATTCCTTGGTCTGGCATATTGCCAGCTATGACCCAACCGAATGCCGTATTGTGTGCAATTATATGTCCCTTTTCATCTCTGCGATGACCATCACGCAAAATACTCCAGGCTTTGTCAGATCCCAGCAAAATATCAATCGATCCTGGTGTATTGAATGAAGAATCAGCTAATTGGAGGTCTTTCAGCAATAAAGGATTACCAAAATCGAAAGGAAGTAGAGGAGTTTTCGACGTAATTTTATTGAGAATGTACGCCTCGACTTCCATTGTGTTCGAGTCAAAACGAGAGTGTAAGTTGAGTGTTACAACACCGTGTGTAACACCAGCTTCGAGAGAAGAAATCCCAGAAATAGATAATCGGGCATGCCGACGACGAATGCCTAACCTTTTCACGCAAGTTTCTGTCACAAATGATACTTGCGATCCAGTATCAAGTAATAAACGACATAATTGAGGTTTTCCTACCGCATCAATTATCTTTACCACAATAGTTGGTAAAATACCAGATGGACGAATCTGATTCTGCATGTGATTACTCACAATCGTTAATGAAGTGTTAGAAGACGAAGACTTTCCTGCACCCGAAGTCTCAGCTTGATAAGTTTCATCAGGTGGTGAATTATAATTATCTAGGTGCACTAATGTGTGATGGCGAGTGTGACATTGGGAACAGCGAGCCCTTACTCGACATCGTGACGAAGAATGCTTGGTGCCTAGACAATTGTAACATAGTTTTTGATCACGGACGAAACTACGACGAGAGGTAATAGACATGGCTAGAAACTGCGAACATTGAGGCAGAAGATGGTTTTCTTTACATTTGGGGCACGACGACTTCGACACAGCAAAACTTTTAACATTATTTGGCACATTTGTCGACCGCGACACATTTCTGATTACCCGATTTTTACATTCACTGGCCTCTAAAGCATCACACCTGTCTTCTAAAAATTCTAATAATTCTTGGGCGGTGGAATCTTCCGAATTCTTATTTTCCAAAGCCCAAGCTTTTCGCGTTCCGATGTCCGTTTTGTTAAGTAGTAGGTAAATTAACCACGGATCTCTACTTTCACACTTAAGCGCGTTTAACCCGCGAATTACCTCATCCGCATTGTCCACCAGCTTACGTAAATGCGCACCATCTGGGACCGTAACCGACGGTAGTTTCAGGAAACGTTCAATGTACGCATTGATTATGTACAAAGGCTTGTTATACCGACGCTCGAGTTTTTCCCAAGCCTGAAGATAGTTCGAATCCGCGATGTCTAAATGATTCAATAACTTTGCAGCATCATCGCGCAAAAACGATTTTAAATAGCGCAATTTTTGTGCACTTGGCAGATTACTTTTGCAATCAATGCTGCCTAAAAACATGTCCCGAAATCCTGGCCACTCGCGATAATCACCAGAAAACGGTGGTAATTTAATTGGTGGTAATTCTACCTCCAAAGACGGTTTTGGATTTGAAGTAGATGGCTGAGGATTCTTAAGAAGAGTCTCTAACAACGCGGCTTGTTGCTTAACTAAGTGTTGTGTAGAAGCCACATCCACTTCATCACGCGCGGGAAGTCTTTTACGAATAGCTTTAACCAATGCACCTTTAGTCGCGATATATTTCGATTCGGTCACTGCAAAGTCTGCTTCTGGATCACCGTAACCTTCTTCGGAATGGAACACAAGGAGATCATTTTGGTTCCTACGAAACTCTTTCCACGTGTCTTCCAAACGTTCTAGACGCACTTCAAGAACCTCCAGCTCGACTTGGTCCCCAAGATCCGGCACTAGATTGTGTGCTCGTGATATTGTTCCCTTTAAATGTCCTCGCAATTGCTTTAGCACATCCATTATAATGATTATGGGGCAAAACCGATTACGAAACACGTGCTACCTATTGCGAAACCTCACACTGGTACAAATAGCAAATTCTAACCAGAAATTCACCCAGAACTCCTTAGCAACGATGTACAGGAATGTTGAAAATAATCCAACGATGATAAATATAATCCAAATCACAGCAGATGAGAACAATAAATCACTGATACGTATGTTACCTTCTTACTGTTCCAATCAAATTGATCGTGCAGCAGCAACTAGCAACCACCCGAAATACTATATGTACATATGCATGCGCAAAAACAACGAAACGAAATATTTAATCTAATTTATTTAATTCGGCTAAACGAAGGACCAACTTTGATAGCGAATAATAGAAAAGTCCGATATTCAAAACGTTATAATTTATTAACTCTTCTATTTCTATCAAGACAAAATTAAGTAGACAGATTTCCCACTGGTTCGATAGAGGGAACGATGTTTCGCGCTTGGTGGTTGCTAGATAAGAGAGCGAGCAATTGCATTGCATATCAGCATGAGGCTAACCATTGCCAAAAATGTAACGTTTCTTATGTATTGCCATGATCAGGCGGGTTGCAATCATGTAATTGATATCAATGAGAGAAATTGTGTAAAGCGATACGGAAAGCCTATATCGAACCATAGGGTAAATAAGCAAATGTTTATGATTAATATTTACAGATTAGTTAGTTAAGTTTTAGTTTACAATTCAATAATAATTCAAGTATTTAATTCAATAGTAAGAATAGTTTTAAGTTTAGTTAAGTTATTCATTTCCAAACAGATACAGTAGAAACGTAAATTTTTTTTACATCCGCCCACTGCCACGCCTACTTTTTTATAACTTCACTAAATTATATGAAACCGAAAAATTTTGTTAAGTCCAAATATTTAGGTATTCAGATTCCCTACAATTCACTCATAGAACAGTTTTGGCCACGCCCACTTTTTGGGGGCGTTTTCATAAAACAACCCATTTTTGGGCCTTAAATTTTTAACTAGGACGCTGAAATTTCATATCTGCACTTCTGACGAAAAGATACAGTAGAAGTGTAAATTTTGTTTACATCCGCCCACTGCCACGCCTACTTTTTTATAACTTCACTAAATTATATGAAACCGAAAAATTTTGTTAAGTCCAAATATTTAGGTATTCAGATTTCCTACAATTCACCCATAGAACAGTTTTGACCACGCCCACTTTTTGGGGGCGTTTTCATCAAAAAACCGATTTTCATGAAATTTCACATGTAACATCCTCAAACGTTCGACGTTATAGCCATATTTGTGTACCAAATGCAATTTGGCCATGAGCACTTTATAGAAACGAGGATAGGGTATCATACGATCCGTTCCATACGGATTGTAGCTTTTCTGTATGTTTTATATAACGCTTTAGTAATTAATTACTTATAGAAATGCTAATATTATAATTGACACTAGCGGGGAAACTGAAATTCGAATAGATATACATATGTACATAGATACAGACATACATATATACATACATGTATTCACAGAGCGAGGAAAATACGGAAGGGAATTGAATTTATTGGGTATTCTGTTCAAATTCATGTCAATTTTGTAATGCTTGAGTGATGTATAATGGTCCTGACAGGAGTACGTCTATGTGGAAAACTGGAACTGAATGCTGCCAATACCACATAATAACAAAGGTGATAAAATAACAAACGAGCTACGAGTAGACAACAATAACCTCCCTTAGATATCAAGAGGACTATTACCCCATACATTAAATTTTACGAGTTTCTTGTATGAGGGCGAAGAGAGGAAACAATTCCTGGGAGCAGTACGTGTTGTTATATCTCACATACGTTATTTCATCTCCAAAATTTTCCACATGCGTTGGTGTAAACAATCACACATATAAGTGGAAACGAAGGCCTATAAAAGTGTAGATACTTAGGCAGTAATTTAATCAATTGATTTTACGAACAAGAATAACGTCTCTACTCTAGGATATGCTATAGTATAGTAGAGTAGTCCTGCAGGTTACCTGCTCGAGGAGGAGGAAGATGTGTGTGTATGTATATTTATATGTATGACCTCAAACTCATTTGGTCTTTATTACCTCATGAGGGTTATATTTCCAAGTCGTATAATTCGATAATTGGTTCATTGTTCTCGAAAGGTAATGTTTCGTATTTCCAGTTCTATTCACTTTGTTGATTTTAATATGCTTTGCGTTGATATATTTAAAGCAGGTCCAAGACTTTTAATGAACCTTTTAAAAATACTTTATAAGTTTTTTATAAAATTACTCGATGCTAACACATCATTAAATACAGCACCACCACATATCATAATTAAATTTATAATAGTCTATTTGAAATTCTCACGGCCTAGCTGGTGTTTCATACAAAAAAATCGTATCGACTTTGTGATAAAACGAATATTTATCAAAAGTTCTGACCGCAATTTAAATGGCTGCAATATGTTCTCCTGATGTGAGGCGTTCCATGCTTCTTTAATGCGCTACTGCTATTATTTCCATTATTATGAAGCACTTAAAGGAGGGCTGCAATACTTGCCAGGAGAAGGCGACTTTCGTAGCATTAAATCATATTCGTTTGGGTTTTTGGTGGTATCTTCTTAATGCACCTAATAAATTCAGTTGAGTAATACTGGTCTGGGATAATGGCAGCGAGAAAGCTGTGGGGTAACATGTGAATAAGCTCACAAAAAATCGTATTCCTGCTATATTATTTTTAGTACTTACGGCAATAAACGATGGCGAACATGGTTGCTATACTTTTTTATTGAAAAACTTTTCTTCCGAAAATTAAATAATTCACAATAAGTGATTTTATTACAAAAAGTATAACTCATAAACTAGAAGTCTAATGACTTTGTACTGAAAATAATACTAAAATATGTGTGCGGTCGATGCACTGTGTATAAGTTTAAAAAAAGAATACATAAATTCGACTTATAGTTGGCTAAATCTCTAATTTTTTTCTACATACCACTCGAATACTCGTATATACTCGCAAGTAAGCCAAACTCCATATTTGATATGTCCGATATTTGGCGGCAACCTATAGAGTTCCTATCTTAATCCTTTTAAAGTATTGTTCTGGGAACCTTAATAATAACACGACATTGTAGTATCCAGTGCTGCCAGATTTTCATCGAGCAAAATTCTTTTTTTTTTCAGATAGATATTGTTCTTCCTTATATGACTTCTTTATTCGAACTCCTGCGGAATAATTGCTGTATGAATATAGATTTAATATAGACGTAGACAGTTTCTGCAAAACATTAAGTTGGAGCTAGCTTTGTTTTAAGCGAAGGGGACAGAGTATTATGCACTGGTATCCTCAAATGAGCCACTTTTCTTGATTGAACACATTTCATTATGTTAGTTCTGGTGCTAGATTAGACTATTTACTTAGACTTCACTATAAATTAAAACCAGTCCCAAATAAGATTTTTCACAAAACACATTTAAAAGTTTGCATACTACAGGCCAGAAGCAGTACCTACATACAAACAGTACTACATCATCACTTAAAAAAATAATAATTCGTATAAAGATGAAATATCTTCAGTAACTTCGAAGTGGTTAAGGAGTTTACCTACCTCGGAGTAATTTATCATCTCCACGAATTTATATGGACAAAATCAGATGTTGGCTAAAAGGTCATAACTCACGAATGCTTCGACCAATTTCGTTCAAACTTTAGATAAACCAGCTACACGACCATGCGAACAAACCCTAAATTTGATTAAATTCGGTTTGACCGTTCGTGAGTTATAAAGCCACAACGCACTTGCAACAATTTTTTATATATATAGATATTAACCGAAAGATCAAGTCTATTCAATAAAGTAACAATCGTTGAAAAATATTGAACAGTGACTTTTATACCCTATCCTAAGGGTATATTAAGTTTGACACATAGTTTGTAACATAGAGAAATAATCGAGATAGACCCTATAAGGTATATATATTCGTGATCAGCATCAATAGCGAAATCGATTGAGCGATGACCGTCCGTCCGTCCGTCCGTATGTCACCGCTTTTTGGGCCCTAAATTTTGAGCTAGGACGATGAAATTCCATATCTGGGCTTCTGAGAAAAAGATACAGTACAAGAGTAAAATTTTTTTAAATCCGCCCACTGCCACGCCCACTTTTTCATAACTTCATTAAATTATATGAAACCGAAAAATTTTGTTAAGACTCCCTACAATCCACTCATACAAAAGTTTTGGCCACGCCCATTTTTTGGGGGCGTTTTTATCAAAAAACCGATTTTGATAAAATTTTACATATAACATCCTCAAACGTTCGAGGTTATAGCCATATTTGAGTACAAAATGCAATTTGGCCACATCCACTTTATAGAGAGGAGGATAGGGTATCAGACGATCCGTTCCAGACGGTTTGTAGCTTTTCTGTATGTTTTAAAAAGAAACCAACAGGTCCAACCTTTAGAAGAAATAAAAAAAAGGATATTGGGGAAAAGATATGCTATCAGCAAATGAAGTCATTCACCCCTATCGTGGAATCCGACCGTATCTGTCGGATACGTTTCCTTACCGATGAGTATTGTTAATTAGGAAGCGCTCTTGAAGTTAGGGAGTTGTTTCTCAATGAATGATTTCCTTTCGGATTTCTTCAGTGTAAATTCATATGCTTTGAGGATCTACCTGTAGGATTTCTAATATAATTAAATAATTCATTGACTTCATTGATTAACTGGCTGCAGTTTGTTATAGTAAGCTGCGTGATATAAATATTGATGTACCTAAGGCGTCGGCCTTAGATCCCATAATCGTTTTTATACCCTATCCTAAAGGTATATTAAGTTTGGTCATGGTCATAGCGCCTCAATCCATAAACATAACGGGTGATATTGTTGAAAGCAATGTTGAGCTTACGTCTAATGAATGCACTACTGCAACAAAAAATTTCACAGCCGTAAGTAAAAGTTGGGATCAATAGAGCCCTCACTAGCGTTAATCTTGTATGCAAAGGAGTGAAAAACTGTGATACAGACAAATTCCTTAGGCAACTTAGACTTTGCCTATAATAGTGGAGATGTGGTCGTTCCAACTTAAAGTATTGTTAATCCATACACCAAGGTTCTTAACTTTGTCAACGAACTCAATTGGTTCATTTCGGAGCATTATATTAGCAAGATTATAGCCATGCATAGTGCTTCTGCTAATAACAAGACATATTGATTTAGTTGGGTTCAGTCTCAAGGAATTATTTTCAGATCAGTCTAGAATTTTACGAAGATCTTCATTAGGTTTATAGGCTGCATCGTCTATAAGACCTAGTTTACAACTTAGGTACAGTTGTACATCGTCAGCATACATATGCAGTGAAGAGTGTTTGATTGCTTTCGGAAGGTCTTTGATGAATATCGTAAATAATAATGGACCCAGTATAGATCCTTGAGGTACACCCGCTGAGGTTGCAATAAAGTTCGATATACTATTATTAACAGCAACGGCTTGTTGTCTTCCACCAAGGTATGTTTTGATGATCTTGGTAGCAGATGAAGAAAAGCCTTGGAAAAGTCAAGTAGAGTCACGAAAGATATTAGGTCTTTAACCATCGCTGCTCGGATATCATCTGTTACTTTTAACAAAGCAGACGTACAACTATGACGGGGTTTGCACAAAGTATTTTTTTGCGTTGGATAAAGACAGACATTTGGTGTAATATCTTTTCCATCACCTTTGACAAAAAGGGAGGGATGGCAATAGGTCTATATTCAGCTGGAGAGTTGGAGGATGCTTTCTTTTTAAGAATTGGAATAATTTTCGCTATTTTCTAACCACTTGCAAAAGTGGAAGTCAGTATAATATTATTAAAAATATGGGTTATGGCTGGAAGAATATAGGATAGTAGGATTTTTACGAAAATCTGGTGAATTCCATCGATACCAACAGCTTTAGAATTAATTTTGAGTATAGCCTTGATCACATCAGCTTGTTCAATACAAACAAACTCAAAGCCATTAAATGTTATATCCAGTGGGTCGGTATTCGTGCTGGATGTCGTTTGCACTTTCGTGAATTCTCTATTAAGCTGATTGGGATCGACGTTATTAATCTCGGCATTCTTTTTCCGACCAACGCCAAGCTCACGTAAATTATGCCAAAGAGTTCTTGATGGTAACTTGTGGTCAAAGTGTTTATCATAACATACAGAAAGGCTACAATCCGTCTGGAACGGATCGTATGATACCCTATCCTCCTCTCTATAAAGTGGGCATGGCCAAATTGCATACTGTACTCACATATAGCTATAATGTCGAACGTTTGAGGATGTTACATGTAACATTATATCAAAATAGGTTTTTTGATGATAACGCCCCCAAAAAGTGGGCGTGGCCAAAACTGTTCGAAGGGTGAATTGTAGGGAATCTAAATACCCAAATATTTGGTCTTAACAAAATTTTTCGGTTTCATATAATTTAGTGAAGTTATAAAAAGTAGGCGTGGCAGTGGGCGGATGTAAAAAAATATTACACTTGTACTGTATCTTTTTCTTGGAAGCCCAGATATGAAATTTCAGCGTCCTAGTTAAAAATTTAAGGCCCAAAAATCGGTTTTGTGATGAAAACGCCCCCAAAAAGTGGGCGTGGCCAAAAATTTTGTATGGGTGGATTGTAGGGAATCTAAATGCCTAAACATTTGGTCTTAACAAAATTTTTCGGTTTCATATAATTTAGTGAAGTTATGAAAAAGTGGGGGTGGCAGTGGGCGGATTTCAAAAATTTTTACACTTGTACTGTATCTTTTCCTCAGAAGCCCAGATATGAAATTTCATCGTCCTAGCTCAAAATTTAAGGCCCAAAAAGCGGTGACATACGGACGGACGGACGGACGGTCATCGCTCAATCGATTTCGCTATTGACGCTAAAAATGCTCTTTTGGCATGTTTATACCCTATCCTAAGGCTATATTTAGTACGACACATAGTTTGTAACATAGAGAAATAATCGAGATAGACCCTATAAAGTATATATATTCGTGATCAGCATCAATAGCGAAATCGATTGAGCGATGACCGTCCGTCCGTCCGTCCGTCCGTATGTCACCGCTTGTTGGGCCTTAAATTTTGAGCTAGGACGATGAAATTTCATATCTGGGCTTCTGAGAAAAAGATACAGTACAAGTGTAAAAATTTTTGAAATCCGACCACTGCCACGCCCACTTTTTAATAACTTTACTAAATTATATGAAACCGAAAAATTTGTGGGCGTGGCCAAAAATTTTGTATGGGTGGATTGTAGGGAATCTGAATGCCTAAATATTTGGTCTCAACAAAATTTTTCGGTTTCATATAATTTAGTGAAGTTATGAAAAAGTGGGCGTGGCAGTGGGCGGATTTCAAAAATTTTTACACTTGTACTGTATCTTTTCCTCAGAAGCCCAGATATGAAATTTCATCGTCCTAGCTCAAAATTTAAGGCCCAAAAAGCGGTGACATACGGACGGACGGACGGACGGACGGTCATCGCTCAATCGATTTCGCTATTGATGCTGATCACGAATATATATACTTTATAGGGTCTATCTCGATTATTTCTCTATGTTACAAACTATGTGTCAAACTTAATATACCCTTAGGATAGGGTATAAATAGGCAAAAATATTTGAAAGATAAATAAACTGGAACCGCAGCTTTCGTATGAATATGAGCAGGTGGGATTTCATCACGATTTCTACCATCAGTAGCAGCAGCAAAAGCATTCAAGTGGTGAATAGAGTCAATCAGGAAACCTTGTCCAGTGAAGGTGTAAACAGAAAAAACTTTTTTTGTTGGAAAGCTCTTCGATAAAGCTCCAGATTGCGCGCAGTGAGGCTTTCATTTAAGTAGATCGGCTTGTCAGATTGCAACCCAAGATTTTATAAACAAATAGGCTTACGCTTTTTTTAAATGCTTGGTTCGCCAGTCCGAGAATAGTGATTTTTTCGGCCGCCGAGTAGTAGCTCCCTTGGGCTTTGTGAGAAAAATATTTCTGGGAACAACAGGTGGAACACAGTCGATGGAGGTGCAGAGGGTATCAAACATATTCCGAAGATTTTCGTCAGCTGTCACAGGAACACCATGGAGTATGGCATCAGCAGATAGTTTTTCGCGCTCCATTGAATCCAATTTGCCATGTAGCTCAGATATCTCATTGTCGAGCTATGTGCATCGGATTGATTCAGAAGTTTGCTCAAGAACCTCTATTCTCACTGTTAATGCGGACATGGATTTATTTACAATTTCTGCATTAAGATGTTGTGGTTGTCCATTATGAGTGATTTCAGCTCTTTTGTGTTATCTTCCAATTGTTTAGCAAGGCGTAGCTCAAACTTATTGGTTGGTTTATCTTCTTTGTTAGTTATTGCTGGTGACTGCTGTTGGGTTTTGTTGTTTTTAGACCCAAATCTTGTTTTTACAGGAGTTGGTGGGAACGACA
The DNA here is from genome assembly GCA_905220385.1 of Xylota sylvarum. Taxonomy (NCBI): domain Eukaryota; kingdom Metazoa; phylum Arthropoda; class Insecta; order Diptera; family Syrphidae; genus Xylota; species Xylota sylvarum. The sequence goes on from LR999960.1 coordinate 19,164,952, forward strand.
TTTTGACAGCAGCGGTTAGTAACAAAGGCGCGAGAAAACGTTTGGTAATTTTGGTGAAAACACTACGAACCAGAATGCGTATGTAAAAGTAACTTTTTGAAAGAAGAACGTTTTAAATACTGTTCCGACACTTTTGTGATATATATGGAGATTTAATTAGGAGAATACTTGAAATTAATTGCTGCAGCGACACTAATAGGTTAACTACTTTTGACAGTCATCTGTTTACGATCGCTAAACGCTATCCTCCTTTCTATAAAATGGGCGTGGTCAAATTACATTTTGTACTCAAATATGGCTATAACGTCGAACGTTTGAGAATGTTACATGTAAAATCTCATCAAAATCAGTTTTTTGATGAAAACGCCCCCAAAAAGTGAACGTGGCGAAAACTTTTGTATGAATGAATTGTAGGGAATCTAAATGCCTAAATATTTTGTCTAAACAAACATTTTTCGGTTTCATATAATTTAGTGAACTTATGAAAAAGTGGGCGTGGAAATGGGTGGATTTAAAAAAAATTACACCTGTACTGTATCTTTTTCTCAAAAGCCCAGATATGAAATTTCATCGTCCTAGCTCAAAATTTAAGGCCCAAAAAACGGTGACATACGGACGGCCGGACGGTCATGGTGATCATTGATGCTGATCACTTATATATTAATATACTTTATAGGGTCTGTCTCGATTATTTCTCTATGTTACAGACTATGTGTCAAACTTAATATACCTTATAGGGTATTAACATAAATGCCAAACAATCGTGTCGACATGGTCGACGTAGGTATTGCTGGTAAGTACTTTGTTTATAATTGGCTTCTTTAATAAATATTTTTATTCCAGCGTTTAGGTGAAAACCAAATAGAAATGTAAGTATTATGAAATCTTATTGAGGGGAGGTTATTTCTTGTATATTTTGTAATATCCAAGTCGTAACCTCCAACCGATTCCCTTTGTTTACCTTTTTTCTTTTATAACAATTTTTTTTTCTTTTTAGGAAAGAAATCCCAGCAAAACGGCCACGTAATATACACACATATATCTAACCGACATTGTAGTTCATTCGGATTTAGCGAAATAGTTTTTTGTTCGATTGCCGTTTTAGTCCGAAGAATATTAGCTTTAATAAGCGACCGTTGATGCTTTAATTGCTCAAGGTTTTCACTCGTGTTTGGAGAACTTTGTCTCTTTGGCGCCATTTTATTTACGGAAAGTGATTTGCAACGAAAAATAATATCGAAAGTTTGCGCTATTTAAAACGGATTCAGTTTATCTATTCTAATTAGAATTTATTTGCACCGGTCAATACTTGTAATACCACGATATTGTTGGAAAACTAGTTTATTTCCAAACCTTAAATAAGGTAAAGGATACTGTAGTTGCCACTTATAAGGAAATTTTGTCTTTAAACAAGCGTAGCTTTGTTATTTTAAACGCGATTTTAATATGTTATACATTCATATATTGGTAAGGGAAATTTCTTTTTACTAAAAATTTACTTCTTCGAGTTAATGGATTATAAAAAATGTCTCTCAAAACCTACAGTAGTTAGCACTCCTGTACAGTAGTTGGCACTCTACGGAACTACAGTTGTTGGCACTCAAAAATAGTGATCAAATAATAGCTAGCTTTTTATTGCCGAAAGATCTAGTTGAAGCCGATCTTCATCGTAACTTTTCTTCTGTTTTCGTATTTTCAAAAATCTGAAACAAATAACCGTCCTATAGTACAGTCGTTGGCACCGTCAATAGCACAGTTATTGGCAGTGCCAATAACTGTAGTCCCATATGAACAAGTTATTGGCATCCCGTGGCAATAATTGAATCTATTGTTTTTTTTTATACCCTATCCTAAGGGTATATTAAGTTTCACACATAGCTTGTAACATAGAGAAATAATCGAGATAGACCCTATAAAGTATATATATTCGTGATCAGCATCAATAGCGAAATCGATTGAGCGATGACCGTCCGTCCGTCCGTCCGTCCGTATGTCACCGCTTTTTGGGCCTTAAATTTTGAGCTAGGACGATGAAATTTCATATCTGGGCTTCTGAGGAAAAGATACAGTACAAGTGTAAAAATTTTTGAAATCCGACCACTGCCACGCCCACTTTTTAATAACTTTACTAAATTATATGAAACCGAAAAATTTGTGGGCGTGGCCAAAAATTTTGTATGGGTGGATTGTAGGGAATCTGAATGCCTAAATATTTGGTCTCAACAAAATTTTTCGGTTTCATATAATTTAGTGAAGTTATGAAAAAGTGGGCGTGGCAGTGGGCGGATTTCAAAAATACACTTGTACTGTATCTTTTCCTCAGAAGCCCAGATATGAAATTTCATCGTCCTAGCTCAAAATTTAAGGCCCAAAAAGCGGTGACATACGGACGGACGGACGGACGGACGGTCATCGCTCAATCGATTTCGCTATTGATGCTGATCACGAATATATATACTTTATAGGGTCTATCTCGATTATTTCTCTATGTTACAAACTATGTGTCAAACTTAATATACCCTTAGGATAGGGTATAAATAGGCAAAAATATTTGAAAGATAAATAAACTGGAACCGCAGCTTTCGTATGAATATGAGCAGGTGGGATTTCATCACGATTTCTACCATCAGTAGCAGCAGCAAAAGCATTCAAGTGGTGAATAGAGTCAATCAGGAAACCTTGTCCAGTGAAGGTGTAAACAGAAAAAACTTTTTTTGTTGGAAAGCTCTTCGAAAAAGCTCCAGATTGCGCGCAGTGAGGCTTTCATTTAAGTAGATCGGCTTGTCAGATTGCCACCCAAGATTTTATAAACAAATAGGCTTACGCTTTTTTTAAATGCTTGGTTCGCCAGTCCGAGAATAGTGATTTTTTCGGCCGCCGAGTAGTAGCTCCCTTGGGCTTTGTGAGAAAAATATTTCTGGGAACAACAGGTGGAACACAGTCGATGGAGGTGCAGAGGGTATCAAACATATTCCGAAGATTTTCGTCAGCTGTCACAGGAACACCATGGAGTATGGCATCAGCAGATAGTTTTTCGCGCTCCATTGAATCCAATTTGCCATGTAGCTCAGATATCTCATTGTCGAGCTATGTGCATCGGATTGATTCAGAAGTTTGCTCAAGAACCTCTATTCTCACTGTTAATGCGGACATGGATTTATTTACAATTTCTGCATTAAGATGTTGTGGTTGTCCATTATGAGTGATTTCAGCTCTTTTGTGTTATCTTCCAATTGTTTAGCAAGGCGTAGCTCAAACTTATTGGTTGGTTTATCTTCTTTGTTAGTTATTGCTGGTGACTGCTGTTGGGTTTTGTTGTTTTTAGACCCAAATCTTGTTTTTACAGGAGTTGGTGGGAACGACATTTTGACAGCAGCGGTTAGTAACAAAGGCGCGAGAAAACGTTTGGTAATTTTGGTGAAAACACTACGAACCAGAATGCGTATGTAAAAGTAACTTTTTGAAAGAAGAACGTTTTAAATACTGTTCCGACACTTTTGTGATATATATGGAGATTTAATTAGGAGAATACTTGAAATTAATTGCTGCAGCGACACTAATAGGTTAACTACTTTTGACAGTCATCTGTTTACGATCGCTAAACGCTATCCTCCTTTCTATAAAATGGGCGTGGTCAAATTACATTTTGTACTCAAATATGGCTATAACGTCGAACGTTTGAGAATGTTACATGTAAAATCTCATCAAAATCAGTTTTTTGATGAAAACGCCCCCAAAAAGTGAACGTGGCGAAAACTTTTGTATGAATGAATTGTAGGGAATCTAAATGCCTAAATATTTTGTCTAAACAAACATTTTTCGGTTTCATATAATTTAGTGAACTTATGAAAAAGTGGGCGTGGAAATGGGTGGATTTAAAAAAAATTACACCTGTACTGTATCTTTTTCTCAAAAGCCCAGATATGAAATTTCATCGTCCTAGCTCAAAATTTAAGGCCCAAAAAACGGTGACATACGGACGGCCGGACGGTCATGGTGATCATTGATGCTGATCACTTATATATTAATATACTTTATAGGGTCTGTCTCGATTATTTCTCTATGTTACAGACTATGTGTCAAACTTAATATACCTTATAGGGTATTAACATAAATGCCAAACAATCGTGTCGACATGGTCGACGTAGGTATTGCTGGTAAGTACTTTGTTTATAATTGGCTTCTTTAATAAATATTTTTATTCCAGCGTTTAGGTGAAAACCAAATAGAAATGTAAGTATTATGAAATCTTATTGAGGGGAGGTTATTTCTTGTATATTTTGTAATATCCAAGTCGTAACCTCCAACCGATTCCCTTTGTTTACCTTTTTTCTTTTATAACAATTTTTTTTTCTTTTTAGGAAAGAAATCCCAGCAAAACGGCCACGTAATATACACACATATATCTAACCGACATTGTAGTTCATTCGGATTTAGCGAAATAGTTTTTTGTTCGATTGCCGTTTTAGTCCGAAGAATATTAGCTTTAATAAGCGACCGTTGATGCTTTAATTGCTCAAGGTTTTCACTCGTGTTTGGAGAACTTTGTCTCTTTGGCGCCATTTTATTTACGGAAAGTGATTTGCAACGAAAAATAATATCGAAAGTTTGCGCTATTTAAAACGGATTCAGTTTATCTATTCTAATTAGAATTTATTTGCACCGGTCAATACTTGTAATACCACGATATTGTTGGAAAACTAGTTTATTTCCAAACCTTAAATAAGGTAAAGGATACTGTAGTTGCCACTTATAAGGAAATTTTGTCTTTAAACAAGCGTAGCTTTGTTATTTTAAACGCGATTTTAATATGTTATACATTCATATATTGGTAAGGGAAATTTCTTTTTACTAAAAATTTACTTCTTCGAGTTAATGGATTATAAAAAATGTCTCTCAAAACCTACAGTAGTTAGCACTCCTGTACAGTAGTTGGCACTCTACGGAACTACAGTTGTTGGCACTCAAAAATAGTGATCAAATAATAGCTAGCTTTTTATTGCCGAAAGATCTAGTTGAAGCCGATCTTCATCGTAACTTTTCTTCTGTTTTCGTATTTTCAAAAATCTGAAACAAATAACCGTCCTATAGTACAGTCGTTGGCACCGTCAATAGCACAGTTATTGGCAGTGCCAATAACTGTAGTCCCATATGAACAAGTTATTGGCATCCCGTGGCAATAATTGAATCTATTGTTTTTTTTTATACCCTATCCTAAGGGTATATTAAGTTTCACACATAGCTTGTAACATAGAGAAATAATCGAGATAGACCCTATAAAGTATATATATTCGTGATCAGCATCAATAGCGAAATCGATTGAGCGATGACCGTCCGTCCGTCCGTCCGTCCGTATGTCACCGCTTTTTGGGCCTTAAATTTTGAGCTAGGACGATGAAATTTCATATCTGGGCTTCTGAGAAAAAGATACAGTACAAGTGTAAACATTTTTGAAATCCGCCCACTGCCACGCCCACTTTTTCATAACTTCACTAAATTATATGAAACCGAAAAATTTTGTTAAGACCAAATATTTAGGCATTCAGATTCCCTAGAATCCACCCATACAAAAGTTTTGGCCACGCCCACTTTTTGGGGGCGTTTTCTTCACAAAACCGATTTTTGGGCCTTAAATTTTTAACTAGGACGCTGAAATTTCATATCTGGGCTTCCAAGAAAAAGATACAGTACAAGTGTACATTTTTTTTACATCCGCCCACTGCCACGCCTACTTTTTTATAACTTCACTAAATTATATGAAACCGGAAAATTTTGTTAAGACCAAATATTTAGGTATACAGATTCCCTACAATTCACCCATAGAACAGTTTTGGTCACGCCCCCTTTTTGGGGGCGTTTTCATAAAAAAAACGATTTTGATAAAATTTTACATGTAACATCCTCAAACGTTCGACATTATAGCTATATTTGAGTACAAAATGCAATTTGGCCACGCCCACTTTATAGAGAGGATGATAGGGTATCATACGATCCGTTCCAGACGGATTGTAGCTTTTCTGTATGTTTGATACAGTTATTGGCACCCTGTGGCCAAAGAATAGTGATGCGGAATATATGGGAACACAAGCGTTCTCACCATAGCCTCTCACTATCAACTCCTACTCTACACCTTCGCGTTGGTGGCTGCTGGGTGCCTAGTACCTCGTCTGGAAATTGGGTAACCAACCCCTTTGGAAGGTCGTTGGTGGTAGCAAACGAGAGAGGGGGGAGGAGTGTTTTCTCACTGAGACACTTCCTCTTAATCTGGACAGCAGCGGACGAATTCTCCAGGTGGAATCAACGGTGGCGCCCGCAGTTCCAGTCAGGCCGAACTTTCTAGTGCAATCCCTATATGAGCTTGTCTGACTTATTCGGATCCCAGGTGTATAGGGATCTCCAACACTGAGCCAAGGTGTTGGAAAAGAGTTGGTGGCGGATGAGCCCTTAATGGGCCAACGGCAGCACTCATATCCCCGAAGTGGATTACTGAATCCGGAAAATCCGGCCCCTCGTCCTAGAGGTATAAAAGGGAACAGGTCCTCCAGGTTGGGGGTTGTGCGTAGGGGTAACTTCCCGAACACGGAAAAACCCAATAGTTCCGAAAAACTTACAAGCCTCGGATATGGATGGACTCACTGTTGACGACCCCAGCAATCGAAATAAGGACAACGACCTTCGGATCTGCACGTGAAATGTTTGGACCCTTAACATACCGCGTGCAGCCGAAGAATTAGCAGAGGCCCTAGTCTGCTATAAGGCAGACATCACCGCCATCCAGGAAGTGCGATGGGTTTCGTTCGACCACCACAAAGAAACCCATGGTTTGACGAAGAATGCCGGCAAGCAAATGCAGCTAAACAAGAGGCATACAAAGCGGCGCTGCAAAGAAGGACGAGAGCGGCTCGTGAGCTCTACGAGCAAAAGAGACGGGAAGAACATCGGGAAGAACATCTCCGAAAGAAGAAAAAAGAGCACGAGAGGCTCGCGATCGAAGATATTGAGAGATTATACTTCAGGAATAATGTACGGAAGTTTTACCAACAGGTAAAAAGAACGTGTCACGCCAACAAGACCCGTACAGAAGCCTGTAGAGATGAAGAAGAAAACCTCGTAGTAGAGTGTGACTGAGAATATGGAAAAATTTCTTCTGCAGATTGTATAACGGCGACGAAGACCAACATACCGCTGTCAGGCAGAATGAACCATTCAACATAGACGATGATAGCCAAAACTTCCGTCCACCTGACCAAAACGAAGCGAGGATAGCAATATCCAAACTTAAATCCAACAAGGCTGCTGGACCTGACGGCTTACCAGCCGAGCTGTTCAAGGCAGCTGGAAATGACCTGGTAGAGAGCATACACCAACTTATTTCTAAAATTTGGTCAGATGAGAGTATGACTGATGAATGGAATCTCAGCACCGTTTGCCCGGTCCATAAGAAAGGAGATCCTCTCAATGGCGCCAATTACAGATGTATCAGTCTCCTCAGCATCGCGTACAAGATCCTATCTGCCATATTGTGTGAGCGTCTGAAACCCTTCGTCAACAACCTGATTGGACCCTATCAGAGTAGTTTCGGACCAGGAAAGTGCAAAATAGATCAAATCTTCACACTTCGGCAGATCCTAGAAAAAACTCAAGACGTCCAAATTGATACCCACCATATTTTCATCAATTTTAAGGCCGCAAATGACAGCATCTATAGAGACGAGCTATACAGACCCATGTCTAGTTTTGGCATCCCTGCCAAACACGTTCGCCTGTGCAGGATGACGTTGGAGAATTCTTGCTGCTCCATCAAGGTCGGTAACGATCTCACCAAGACCTTTGATGTCAAAAAAGGATTTAGACAAGGTGACGCGCTGTCATGTGATTTTTTTAACATCGTTCTTGAAAGAATTGTGCGAAACTCACAAGTCTTTCAAAAGTCTGTGCAACTACTAGCGTACGCCGATGATATCGACATTATTGGAAGAACACAGCGGACGTTCGCTAGTATTGAAACAGAAGCTGCCAAAATGGGTTTAGCGGTAACCGAGGGCAAAACCAAGTATATGCTGTCAACGATACGCAACATCGACGAATTGGACAGAACGTCACAATCGACAGCTATAACTTTGAGGTAGTAAGGGACTTTATCTACCTTGGCTCTGCTATCAATTCTGACAACAACACCTCGGCAGAAATAAAACGAAGAATAACTCTTGCCAATCGCTGTTTCTTTGGGCTGAGAAGGCAATTGAGTAGTAAGGCCCTATCCCGAACAACTAAGGAGACTCTATATAAGACCTTGATCATCCCAGTCCTGCTTTATGGCGCTGAAGCTTGGACTTTATCAAAAGCGGATGAAGATATCCTTGGTCGTTTCGAGAGAAAAATTCTTCGTAAAATATTCAGTCCCGTTTGCGTTGACGGGCTTTGGAGGAGAAGATTCAACGACGAACTATACAAGCTGTACAGCGACATCGACCTGGTCAAAAACTGCGCATTAGTCGTTTGAGGTGGCTAGGACATGTAGAGCGAATGGACACCAGTACTCCGGCCCGAAGAGTCTTCGAATCACACCCGGAGGGACAACGCAGCAGAGGAAGACCTCGACTTAGGTGGCGCGCACAAGTTGAAGGGGACCTGAACAAGCTTGGAGTACGCAACTGGAGGCAATTAGCTAAGGACCGAGCTAACTGGAGAGGCTTGTTAGTTGATTCCAGGTTCACCCCGAACTGTAGCGCCACCTAAGTAAGTAAGTAAGTAAGTATTGGCACCCCTTTTATTGGCAGGTAATTGGAATATCTGCCTTAAATTAATAATATTTTATGTATTCCAATTTGAAATAGCTAAAGTTTCATTCTTATTTCGAGAATTTCAGAAAAAATCTATACTTATTAAATTGGAAGTAGTTATTAAAATTAGAGAGATTTCACACTAAAAAAAATTGCACTGATAAGTGTATACAATTTTATTTATGAATATCGACTGAAGGATGCCTTTAATATAGGAGCTGGAGGAAAATGTTACAAATTTATTGTATTCTTAGAAACAAAAAAAATGTCCTCAAAAGAAGTAACTCTAAAAGAGCAAATCGCTATTGAACAGAGAGGTGTCAACTACTGTATCCAAAAAAAAAGGTGTCAACTACTGCATCCATTACGCTATTCACGGAACAATGATTAACCTACATGTGTAGTTAGTGTGCAAATGGTAGTAAAATTATTTGTCGTTGACTTAACGTTTATTGTACTTTTGTACAAGAAACTTAATAAAGTTTGCTTAATTTGTTCAAAATAACGCACTTTGTACTGCCAATATATACAGGGTGCCCCACTCCATTTACCGTTATAGCCCATTGAAGTGAGTATAACTTCTGAACTATTATAGCTACGGTTTTGTACATTTTAGAGAGACAATTCAGTAGTCATGAAAATTGTGAAAACTTTGTGTAATTTTATGCAGGCACAGAAAAGTTATGACTCCTTAAACTCGAAATTATGAAAATTTGTTGTTCCAACTTTTTAGTTAAAATAAATTTTTCTCAAAATTTTTTTTATAAAACTTTTATCTTTGACAAATTTTCTACAAATTATGTAAAATAACTTTTTCACGTAAGATTAACAGAAGTTGCAGAAAAGTAATTTTTTGTAAGACAAAAATGGTCAAAAAAAACATACAGAAAAGCTACAATCCATCTGGAACGGATCGTCTAATACCCTATCCTCCTCTCTATAAAGTGGGCGTGGCCAAATTACATTTCGTACTCAAATATGGCTATAACCTCGAACGTTTGAGGATGTTACATGTAAAATTTTATCAAAATCTGTTTTTAGATGAAAACGCCCGCAAAAGCGTGGCCAAAACTGTTCTATGGGTGAATTGTAGGGAATCTGAATACCTAAATATTTGGACTTAACAAAATTTTTCGGTTTCATATAATTTAGTGAAGTTATGAAAAAGTGGGCGTGGCAGTGGGCGGATTTAAAAAATTTTTACACTTGTACTGTATCTTTTTCTCAGAAGCCCAGATATGAAATTTCATCGTCCTAGCTCAAAATTTAAGGCCCAAAAAGCGATGACATACGGACGGACGGACGTACGGTCATCACTCAATCGATTTCGCTATTGATGCTGATCACGAATATATATACTTTATAGGGTCTATCTCGATTATTTCTCTATGTTACAAACTATGTGTCAAACTTAATATACCCTTAGGATAGGGTATGAACCATCCTGTCCACTTCACACAGAGAAGTTAATAACGCTTAACCTTGCCGTTTTAAATTCCAAAAATAATTTGCTAAACTCAAATCGATAATGTAAAGGGTTGTTTCCGACTTCCTGGGTTTCTCCCTCGTTTGTCATGTCTTACGGAGACTTACTTGGTAGGTAGGGCCCGCGGTCTATTTTATAATCTATCCCTCCAAATGGTACGTCCGCAGGGGAATTGTAATTGATATAATGTCCTGAATGTAGGGGAGGGCAAGGTGCGAACCCAAGCAATCACTAAGTTTCGAAAACAAACAGTCTTAAAAAAATTTCCCCACTAGCGTGATATCGAGTGTCGAATGAGAGAATCAACCAGGGAGGCTGCTGGAGCGCTGGATGTGATTCCCTTCGCTGTAGTAGCTGAATCGACTACAAGGAGGCGAAATCAACCATACTAATACATATGCACCCTTTCCCGCCAAAAAGGACGGCGCGGCAGAAAGGCGTGAATTTTATTCAGAATCGCGAAAAAAAAAACATTTTAAAATTCACAAAATCGAATTTGCAAAATATGTGTGACAGAAACAGAATTTTCCAAACATTTTCTAAGTCGTAATGGACTTTGTAAAATGGCTGAATTCGCCTTAAGTGTGTGTATATGTGCGTGTGTGAATGCACAGGGGGTGGATCTGTCCACCCGGCGAACTTACTTGTTGCTTGATCGTGTCCAGAGAAGAACATCACGTCAGTGAGGAGTTTTTTTTGATCTTTGTAAAAAAATTTTTAAGAGAAGGACGTCACGTTAGTAAGGAGTTTTATTTTTATTTGTGAAAAAAATTAAAGTGGAAGAAAAGGACTTAGTGGAAAGAAAAAGAACTTTGTGGAAAGTCTAAAAGGACTTAGTGGAAAAAAAGAATTAGTAAAATAAACAAGCTGTCAAAAGAGCGCTTCCTAATTAACAATACTCATCGGTAAGGAAACGTATCCGACAGATCCCGTCGGATTCCACGATAGGGGTGAATGACTTCATTTGCTGATAGCATATCTTTTCCCCAATATCCTTTTTTTTATTTCTTCTAACGGGTGGACCTGTTGGTTTCTTTTTAAAACATACAGAAAAGCTACAATCCGTCTGGAACGGATCGTCTGATACCCTATCCTCCTCTCTATAAAGTGGATGTGGCCAAATTGCATTTTGTACTCAAATATGGCTATAACCTCGAACGTTTGAGGATGTTACATGTAAAATTTTATCAAAATCGGTTTTTTGACAAAAACGCCCCAAAAAAATGGGGGTGGCCAAAACTTTTGTATGAGTGGATTGTAGGGAGTCTGAATGCCTAAATATTTGGTCTTAACAAAATTACACTTCTACTATATCTTTCCCAGATATGAAATATCAGCGTCCTAGTTAAAAATTTAAGGCTCAAAAATCGGTTTTATGATGAAAACGCCCCCAAAAAGTGGGCGTGGCCAAAACTTTTGTATGAGTGGATTGTAGGGAGTCTGAATGCCTAAATATTTGGTCTTAACAAAATTTTTCGGTTTCATATAATTTAATGAAGTTTTGAAAAAGTGGGCGTGGCAGTGGGCGGATTTAAAAAAATTTTACACTTATGTATACTGTATCTTTTTCTCAGAAGCCCAGATAATAAATTTCATTGCCCTTCGCTATTGATGCTGATCACGAATATATATATTTTATAGGGTCTATCTCGATTATTTCTCTATGTTACAAACTATGTGTCAAACTTAATATACCCTTAGGATAGGGTATAAAAAAGGATAACCTAGTGATTGTGGCGGAGAAATACCGCACGGGGTGGGTGCGGATGTGATTCCCTTCGCTGTAGTAGCTGAATCGACTACAAGGAGGCGAAATCAACCATACTAATACATATGCACCCTTTCCCGCCAAAAAGGACGGCGCGGCAGAAAGGCGTGAATTTTATTCAGAATCGCGAAAAAAAAACATGTTAAAATTCACAAAATCGAATTTGCAAAATATGTGTGATAGAAGCAGAATTTTCCAAACATTTTCTAAGTCGTAATGGACTTTGTAAAATGGCTGAATTCGCCTTAAGTGTGTGTATATGTGCGTGTGTGAATGCACAGGGGGTGGATCTGTCCACCAGGCGAACTTACTTGTTGCTTGATCGTGTCCAGAGAAGAACATCACGTCAGTGAGGAGTTTTTTTTGATCTTTGTAAAAACATTTTTAAGAGAAGGACGTCACGTTAGTAAGGAGTTTTATTTTTATTTGTGAAAAAAATTAAAGTTAAAGAAAAGGACTTAGTGGAAAGAAAAACAACTTTGTGGAAAGTCTAAAAGGACTTAGTGGAAAAAAAGAATTAGTAAAATAAACAAGCTGTCAAAAGAGCGCTTCCTAATTAACAATACTCATCGGTAAGGAAATGTATCCGACAGATCCCGTCGGATTCCACGATAGGGGTGAATGACTTCATTTGCTGATAGCATATCTTTTCCGAAATATTATTTTTTTATACCCTATCCTAAGGGTATATTAAGTTTGACACATAGTTTGTAACATAGAGAAATAATCGAGATAGACCCTATAAAGTATATATATTCGTGATCAGCATCAATAGCGAAATCGATTGAGCGATGACCGTCCGTCCGTCCGTCCGTCCGTATATCACCGCTTTTTGGGCCTTAAATTGTGAGCTATGACGATGAAATTTCATATCTGGGTTTCTGAGAAAAAGATACAGTACAAGTGTAAAAATTTTTGAAATCCGCCCACTGCCACGCCCACTTTTTCATAACTTCACTAAATTATATGAAACCGAAAAATTTTGTTAAGACCAAATATTTGGGTATTTAGATTCCCTACAATTCACCCATAAAACAGTTTTGCCAGGCCCACTTTTTGGGGGCGTTATCATCAAAAAACCTATTTTGATAAAATTTTACATGTAACATCCTCAAACGTTCGACATTATAGCTATATTTGAGTACAATATGCAATTTGTCCACGCCCACTTTATAGAGAGGAGGATAGGGTATCATATGATCCGTTCCAAACGGATTGTAGCTTTTCTGTATGTTTATACCCTATCCTAAGGGTATATTAAGTTTGACACATAGTTTGTAACATAGAGAAATAATCGAGATAGACCCTATAAAGTATATATATTCGTGATCAGCATCAATAGCGAAATCGATTGAGCGATGACCGTCCGTCCGTAAGTCACCGCTTTTTGGGCCTTAAATTTTGAGCTAGGACGATGAAATTTCATATCTGGGCTTCTGAGGAAAAGGTACAGTACAAGTGTAAAAATTTTTGAAATCGGCCCACTGCCACGCCCACTTTTCCATAACTTCACTAAATTATATGAAACTGAAAAATTTTGTTAAGACCAAATATTTAGGCATTCAAATTCCCTACAATCCACCCATACAAAAGTTTTGGTCACGCCCACTTTTTGGGGGCGTTTTCATCACAAAACCGATTTTAGGGCCTTAAATTTTGAACTAGGACGCTGAAATTTCATATCTGGGCTTCCAAGAAAAAGATACACTACAAGTGTAAAATTTTTTTACATCCGCCCACTGCCACGCCTACTTTTTTATAACTTCTCTAAATTATATGAAACCGAAAAATTTTGTTAAACCAAATATTTGGGAATTTAGATTCCCTACAATTTACCCATAGAACAGTTTCGGCCACGTCCACTTTTTAGGGGCGTTATCATCAAAAAACCTATTTTGATAAAATTTTACATGTAACATCCTCAAACGTTCGACATTATAGCTATATTTGAGCACAAAATGCAATTTGGCCATGCCCACTTTATAGAGAGGAGGATAGGGTATCATACGATCCGTTCCAGACGGATTGTAGCTTTTCTGTATGTTTTTATACCCTATCCTAAGGGTATATTAAGTTTGACACATAGTTTGTAACATAGAGAAATAATCGAGATAGACCCTATAAAGTATATATATTCGTGATCAGCATCAATAACGAAATCGATTGAGTGATGACCGTCCGTCCGTCCGTCCGTCCGTACGTCAATGCTTTTTGGGCCTTAAATTTTGAGCTAGGACGATGAAATTACATATCTGGGCTTCTGAGAAAAAGATACGGTACACGTGTAAAAATTTTTGAAATCCGCCCACTGCCACACCCACTTTTTCATAACTTCACTAAATTATATGAAACCGAAAAATTTTGTTAAGACCAAATATTTGGGTATTTAGATTCCCTACAATTCACCCATAAAACAGTTTTGCCAGGCCCACTTTTTGGGGGCGTTATCATCAAAAAACCTATTTTGATAAAATTTTACATGTAACATCCTCAAACGTTCGACATTATAGCTATATTTGAGTACAATATGCAATTTGGCCATGCCCACTTTATAGAGAGGAGGATAGGGTATCATATGATCCGTTCCAGACGGATTGTAGATTTTCTGTATGTTTATACCCTATCCTAAGGGTATATTAAGTTTGACACATAGTTTGTAACATAGAGAAATAATCGAGATAGACCCTATAAACTATATATATTCGTGATCAGCATCAATAGCGAAATCGATTGAGCGATGACCGTCCGTCCGTCCGTCCGTCCGTCACCGCTTTTTGGGCCTTAAATTTTGAGCTAGGACGATGAAATTTCATATCTGGGCTTCTGAGGAAAAGATACAGTACAAGTGTAAAAATTTTTGAAATCCGCCCACTGCCACACCCACTTTTTCATAACTCCACTAAATTATATGAAACCGAAAAATTTTATTAAGACCAAATATTTGGGTATTTAGATTCCCTACAATACACCCATAAAACTGTTTTGCCAGGCCCACTTTTTGGGGGCGTTATCATCAAAAAACCTATTTTGATAAAATTTTACATGTAACATCCTCAAACGTTCGACATTATAGCTATATTTGAGTACAATATGCAATTTGTCCACGCCCACTTTATAGAGAGGAGGATAGGGTATCATACGATCCGTTCCAGACGGATTGTAGCTTTTCTGTATGTTTTTATACCCTATCCTAAGGGTATATTAAGTTTGACACATAGTTTGTAACATAGAGAAATAATCGAGATAGACCCTATAAAGTATATATATTCGTGATCAGCATCAATAGCGAAATCGATTGAGCGATGACCGTCCGTCCGTCCGTCCGTCCGTATGTCACCGCTTTTTGGGCCTTAAATTTTGAGCTAGGACGATGAAATTTCATATCTGGGCTTCTGAGAAAAAGATACAGTACAAGTGTAAAAATTTTTGAAATCCGCCCACTGCCACGCCCACTTTTCCATAACTTCACTAAATTATATGAAACTGAAAAATTTTGTTAGGACCAAATATTTAGGCATTCAAATTCCCTACAATCCACCCATACAAAAGTTTTGGTCACGCCCACTTTTTGGTAGCGTTTTCATCACAAAACCGATTTTAGGGCCTTAAATTTCGAACTAGGACGCTGAAATTTCATATCTGGGCTTCCAAGAAAAAGATACAGTACAAGTGTAAAATTTTTTAACATTCGCCCACCGCCACGCCTACTTTTTTATAACTTCACTAAATTATATGAAACCCAAAAATTTGGTAAGACCAAATATTTGGGAATTTAGATTCCCTACAATTTACCCATAGAACAGTTTCGGCCACGTAAACTTTTTGGGGGCGTTATCATCAAAAAACCTATTTTGATAAAATTTTACATGTAACATCCTCAAACGTTCGACATTATAGCTATATTTGAGTACAAAATGCAATTTGGCCATGCCCACTTTATAGAGAGGAGGATAGGGTATCATACGATCCGTTCCAGACGGATTGTAGCTTTTCTGTATGTTTTTATACCCTATCCTAAGGGTATATTAAGTTTGACACATAGTTTGTAACATAGAGAAATAATCGAGATAGACCCTATAAAGTATAATATTCGTGATCAGCATCAATAGCGAAATCGATTGAGCGATGACCGTCCGTCCGTCCGTCCGTATGTCACCGCTTTTTGGGCCTTAAATTTTGAGCTAGGACGATGAAATTTCATATCTGGGCTTCTGAGGAAAAGATACAGTACAAGTGTAAAACTTTTTGAAATCCGCCCACTGCCACGCCCACTTTTTCATAACTTCACTAAATTATATGAAGCCGAAAAATTTTGTTAAGACCCAATATTTAGGCATTCAGATTCCCTACAATCCACCCATACAAAAGTTTTTACCACGCCCACTTTTTGGGGGCGTTTTCATCACAAAACCGATTTTTGGGCCTTAAATTTTGAACTAGGACGCTGAAATTTCATACCTGGGCTTCCAAGAAAAAGATACAGTACAAGTGTAAAATTTTTTTACATCCGCCCACTGCCACGCCTACTTTTTTATAACTTCACTAAATTATATGAAACCGAAAAATTTTGTTAAGACCAAATATTTGGGTATTTAGATTCCCTACAATTCACCCATAAAACAGTTTTGCCAGGCCCACTTTTTGGGGGCGTTATCATCAAAAAACCTATTTTGATAAAATTTTACATGTAACATCTTCAAACGTTCGACATTATAGCTATATTTGAGTACAATATGCAATTTGGCCATGCCCACTTTATAGAGAGGAGGATAGGGTATCATATGATCCGTTCCAGACGGATTGTAGATTTTCTGTATGTTTATAACCTATCCTAAGGGTATATTAAGTTTGACACATAGTTTGTAACATAGAGAAATAATCGAGATAGACCCTATAAACTATATATATTCGTGATCAGCATCAATAGCGAAATCGATTGAGCGATGACCGTCCGTCCGTCCGTCCGTATGTCACCGCTTTTTGGGCCTTAAATTTTGAGCTAGGACGATGAAATTTCATATCTGGGCTTCTGAGGAAAAGATACAGTACAAGTGTAAAAATTTTTGAAATCCGCCCACTGCCACACCCACTTTTTCATAACTCCACTAAATTATATGAAACCGAAAAATTTTATTAAGACCAAATATTTGGGTATTTAGATTCCCTACAATTCACCCATAAAACTGTTTTGCCAGGCCCACTTTTTGGGGGCGTTATCATCAAAAAACCTATTTTGATAAAATTTTACATGTAACATCCTCAAACGTTCGACATTATAGCTATATTTGAGTACAATATGCAATTTGTCCACGCCCACTTTATAGAGAGGAGGATAGGGTATCATACGATCCGTTCCAGACGGATTGTAGCTTTTCTGTATGTTTTTATACCCTATCCTAAGGGTATATTAAGTTTGACACATAGTTTGTAACATAGAGAAATAATCGAGATAGACCCTATAAAGTATATATATTCGTGATCAGCATCAATAGCGAAATCGATTGAGCGATGACCGTCCGTCCGTCCGTCCGTCCGTATGTCACCGCTTTTTGGGCCTTAAATTTTGAGCTAGGACGATGAAATTTCATATCTGGGCTTCTGAGAAAAAGATACAGTACAAGTGTAAAAATTTTTGAAATCCGCCCACTGCCACGCCCACTTTTCCATAACTTCACTAAATTATATGAAACTGAAAAATTTTGTTAGGACCAAATATTTAGGCATTCAAATTCCCTACAATCCACCCATACAAAAGTTTTGGTCACGCCCACTTTTTGGTAGCGTTTTCATCACAAAACCGATTTTAGGGCCTTAAATTTCGAACTAGGACGCTGAAATTTCATATCTGGGCTTCCAAGAAAAAGATACAGTACAAGTGTAAAATTTTTTAACATTCGCCCACCGCCACGCCTACTTTTTTATAACTTCACTAAATTATATGAAACCCAAAAAATTTGTTAAGACCAAATATTTGGGAATTTAGATTCCCTACAATTTACCCATAGAACAGTTTCGGCCACGTAAACTTTTTGGGGGCATTATCATCAAAAAACCTATTTTGATAAAATTTTACATGTAACATCCTCAAACGTTCGACATTATAGCTATATTTGAGTACAAAATGCAATTTGGCCACGCCCACTTTATAGAGAGGAGGATAGGGTATCATACGATCCGTTCCAGACGGATTGTAGCTTTTCTGTATGTTTTTATACCCTATCCTAAGGGTATATTAAGTTTGACACATAGTTTGTAACATAGAGAAATAATCGAGATAGACCCTATAAAGTATAATATTCGTGATCAGCATCAATAGCGAAATCGATTGAGCGATGACCGTCCGTCCGTCCGTCCGTCCGTCCGTATGTCACCGCTTTTTGGGCCTTAAATTTTGAGCTAGGAGGATGAAATTTCATATCTGGGCTTCTGAGGAAAAGATACAGTACAAGTGTAAAACTTTTTGAAATCCGCCCACTGCCACGCCCACTTTTTCATAACTTCACTAAATTATATGAAGCCGAAAAATTTTGTTAAGACCCAATATTTAGGCATTCAGATTCCCTACAATCCACCCATACAAAAGTTTTTGCCACGCCCACTTTTTGGGGGCGTTTTCATCACAAAACCGATTTTTGGGCCTTAAATTTTGAACTAGGACGCTGAAATTTCATACCTGGGCTTCCAAGAAAAAGATACAGTACAAGTGTAAAATTTTTTTACATCCGCCCACTGCCACGCCTACTTTTTTATAACTTCACTAAATTATATGAAACCGAAAAATTTTGTTAAGACCAAATATTTAGGCATTCAGATTCCCTACAATCCACCCATACAAAAGTTTTGGCCACGCCCACTTTTTGGGGTCGTTATCATCAAAAAACCTATTTTGATAAAATTTTACATGTAACATCCTAAAACGTTCGACATTATAGCTATATTTGAGTACAAAATGCAATTTGGCCACGCCCACTTTATAGAGAGGAGGATAGGGTATCATACGATCCGTTCCAGACGGATTGTAGCTTTTCTGTATGTTTTTATACCCTATCCTAAGGGTATATTAAGTTTGACACATAGGTTGTAACATAGAGAAATAATCGAGATAGACCCTATAAAGTATATATATTCGTGATTAGCATCAATAGCGAAATCGATTGAGCGATGACCGTCCGTCCGTCCGTCCGTCCGTCCGTATGTCACCGCTTTTTGGGCCTTAAATTTTGAGCTAGGACGCTGAAATTTCATATCTGGGCTTCCAAGAAAAAGATACAGTACAAGTGTAAAAATTTTTGAAATCCGCCCACTGCCACGCCCACTTTTTCATAACTTCACTAAATTATATGAAACCGAAAAATTTTGTTAAGACCAAATATTTAGGCATTTAAATTCCCTACAATCCATCCATACAAAAATTTTGGCCACGCCCACTTTTTGGGGGCGTTATCATCAAAAAACCTATTTTGATAAAATTTTACAAGTAACATCCTCAAACGTTCGAGGTTATAGCCATATTTGAGTACAAAATGCAATTTGGCCATGCCCACTTTATAGAGAGGAGGATAGGGTATCATACGATCCGTTCCAGACGGATTGTAGCTTTTCTGTATGTTTATACCCTATCC
This sequence comes from Xylota sylvarum, assembly GCA_905220385.1. Classification (NCBI taxonomy): domain Eukaryota; kingdom Metazoa; phylum Arthropoda; class Insecta; order Diptera; family Syrphidae; genus Xylota; species Xylota sylvarum. Next base: position 19,184,611 of record LR999960.1, read on the forward strand.
TAAGGGTATATTAAGTTTGACACATAGTTTGTAACATAGAGAAATAATCGAGATAGACCCTATAAAGTATATATATTCGTGATCAGCATCAATAGCGAAATCGATTGAGCGATGACCGTCCGTCCGTCCGTCCGTCCGTATGTCACCGCTTTTTGGGCCTTAAATTTTGAGCTAGGACGATGAAATTTCATATCTGGGCTTCTGAGAAAAAGATACAGTACAAGTGTAAAAATTTTTGAAATCCGCCCACTGCCACGCCCACTTTTCCATAACTTCACTAAATTATATGAAACTGAAAAATTTTGTTAGGACCAAATATTTAGGCATTCAAATTCCCTACAATCCACCCATACAAAAGTTTTGGTCACGCCCACTTTTTGGTAGCGTTTTCATAACAAAACCGATTTTAGGGCCTTAAATTTCGAACTAGGACGCTGAAATTTCATATCTGGGCTTCCAAGAAAAAGATACAGTACAAGTGTAAAATTTTTTAACATTCGCCCACCGCCACGCCTACTTTTTTATAACTTCACTAAATTATATGAAACCCAAAAAATTTGTTAAGACCAAATATTTGGGAATTTAGATTCCCTACAATTTACCCATAGAACAGTTTCGGCCACGTAAACTTTTTGGGCGAGGTTATAGCCATATTTGAGTACAAAATGCAATTTGGAAATGCCCACTTTATAGAGAGGAGGATAGGGTATCATACGATCCGTTCCAGACGGATTGTAGCTTTTCTGTATGTTTATACCCTATCCTAAGGGTATATTAAGTTTGACACATAGTTTGTAACATAGAGAAATAATCGAGATAGACCCTATAAAGTATATATATTCGTGATCAGCATCAATAGCGAAATCGATTGAGCGATGACCGTCCGTCCGTCCGTCCGTCCGTATGTCACCGCTTTTTGGGCCTTAAATTTTGAGTTAGGACGATGAAATTTCATATCTGGGCTTCTGAGAAGAAGATACAGTACAAGTGTAAAAATTTTTTACATCCGCCCACTGCCACGCCTACTTTTTTATAACTTCACTAAATTATATGAAACCGAAAAATTTTGTTAAGAAAAAATATTTGGGTATTTAGATTCCCTACAATTCACCCATAGAACAGTTTTGGCCACGCCCACTTTTTGGGGGCGTTATCATCAAAAAACCTATTTTGATAAAATTTTACATGTAACATCCTCAAACGTTTGACATTATAGCTATATTTGAGTACAAAATGCAATTTGGCCACGCCCACTTTATAGAGAGGAGGATAGGGTATCAGACGATCCGTTCCAGACGGATTGTAGCTTTTCTGTATGTTTATACCCTATCCTAAGGGTATATTAAGTTTGATACATAGTTTGTAACATAGAGAAATAATCGAGATAGACCCTATAAAGTATATATATTCGTGATCAGCATCAATAGCGAAATCGATTGAGCGATGACCGTTCGTCCGTCCGTCCGTATGTCACCGCTTTTTGGGCATTAAATTTTGAGCTAGGACGCTGAAATTTCATATCTGGGCTTCCAAGAAAAAGATACAGTACAAGTGTAAAAATTTTTTAAATCCGCCCACTGCCACGCCCACTTTTTCATAACTTCACTAAATTATATGAAACCGAAAATTTTTGTTAAGACCAAATATTTAGGCATTCAGATTCCCTACAATCCACTCATACAAAAGTTTTGGCCACGCCCACTTTTTGCTGGCGTTTCCATCGCAAAACCGATTTTTGGGCCTTAAATTTTGAACTAGGACGCTGAAGTTTCATATCTGGGCTTCTGATGAAAAGGTACAGTAGAAGTGTAAATTTTTTTTACATCCGCCCACTGCCACGCCTACTTTTTTATAACTTCATTAAATTATATGAAACCGAAAAATTTTGTTAAGACCAAATATTTAGGTATTCAGATTCCCTACAATTCACCTATAGAACAGAAAAAAACCGATTTTGATGAAATTTTACATGTAACATCCTCAAACGTTCGAGTTTATAGCCATATTTGGGTACGAAATGCAATTTGGCCACGCCCACTTTATAGAGAGGAGGATAGGGTATCAGACAATCCGTTCCAGACGGATTGTAGCTTTTCTGTATGTTTATACCCTATCCTAAGGGTATATTAAGTTTGACACATAGTTTGTAACATAGAGAAATAATCGAGATAGACCCTATAAAGTATATATATTCGTGATCAGCATCAATAGCGAAATCGATTGAGCGATGACCGTCCGTCCGTCCGTCCGTCCGTCCGTCCGTCCGTATGTCACCGCTTTTTGGGCCTTAAATTTTGAGCTAGGACGATGAAATTTCATATCTGGGCTTCTGAGAAAAAGATACAGTACAAGTGTAAAAATTTTTGAAATCCGCCCACTGCCACGCCCACTTTTTCATAACTTCATTAAATTATATGAAACCGAAAAATTTTGTTAAGACCAAATATTTAGGCATTCAGATTCCCTACAATCCACCCATACAAAAGTTTTGGCCACGCCCACTTTTTGGGGGCGTTTTCATCACAAAACCGATTTTTGGGCCTTAAATTTTTAACTAGGACGCTGAAATTTCATATCTGGGCTTCCAAGAAAAAGATACAGTACAAGTGTAAATTTTTTTTACATCCGCCCACTGCCACGCCTACTTTTTTATAACTTCACTACATTATATGAAACCGAAAATTTTTGTTAAGTCCAAATATTTAGGCATTCAGATTCCCTACAATCCACCCATACAAAAGTTTTGGCCACGCCCACGTTTTGGGGGCGTTTTCACCACAAAACCGAGTTTTGGGCCTTAAATTATTAACTAGGACGCTAAAATTTCATATCTGGGCTTATGACGAAAAGATACAGTAGAAGTGTAAATTTTTTTTACATCCGCCCACTGCCACGCCTACTTTTTTATAACTTCACTAAATTATATGAAACCGAAAAATTTTGTTAAGACCAAATATTTAGGTATACAGATTCCCTACAATTCACCCGTAGAACAGTTTTGGTCACGCCCACTTTTTGGGGGCGTTTTCATCAATAAACCGATTTGGATAAAATTTTACATGTAACATCCTCAAACGTTCGACATTATAGCTATATTTGAGTACAAAATGCAATTTGGCCACGCCCACTTTATAGAGAGGAGGATAGGGTATCAGACGATCCGTTCCAGACGGATTGTAGCTTTTCTGTATGTTTATACCCTATCCTAAGGGTATATTAAGTTTGACACATAGTTTGTAACATAGAGAAATAATCGAGATAGACCCTATAAAGTATATATATTCGTGATCAGCATCAATAGCGAAATCGATTGAGCGATGACCGTCCGTCCGTCCGTCCGTCCGTCCGTATGTCACCGCTTTTTGGGCCTTAAATTTTGAGCTAGGACGATGAAATTTTATATCTGTGCTTCTGAGAAAAAGATACAGTACAAGTGTAAAAATTTTTGAAATCCGCCCACTGCCACGCCCACTTTTTCATAACTTCACTAAATTATATGAAACCGAAAAATTTTGTTAAGACCAAATATTTAGGCATTCAGATTCCCTACAATCCACCCATACAAAAGTTTTGGCCACGCCCACTTTTTGGGGGCGTTTTCATCACAAAACCGATTTTTGGGCCTTAAATTTTTAACTAGGACGCTGAAATTTCATATCTGGGCTTCCAAGAAAAAGATACAGTACGAGTGTAAAATTTTTTTACATCCGCCCACTGCCACGCCTACTTTTTTATAACTTCACTAAATTATATGAAACCGAAAAATTTTGTTAAGACCAAATATTTAGGTATACAGATTCCCTACAATTCACCCATAGAACAGTTTTGGTCACGCCCACTTTTTGGGGGCGTTTTCATCAAAAAACCGATTTTCATGAAATTTTACATGTAACATCCTCAAACGTTCGACATTATAGCTATATTTGAGTACAAAATGCAATTTGGCCACGCCCACTTTATAGAGAGGAGGATAGGGTATCATACGATCCGTTCCAAACGGATTGTAGCTTTTCTGTATGTTTTTATATTAATTTTGATCTCTGTCATTTTGGTGGCCATCCTTGTTTTTAAAAACAATTTTTTTATCGTATCGATTGCTGCAACTAGTCCAAGCCCTCCTCAGAGCCTAATCCCTTGGTGCCGTTATACCGGGATAATTAAGGCCCACATACCTTACGACATTTCGTCCACTCCCCAAAAGGTTTGGTAATTTTACCTTATTCTTTCTCAAAAATTACCTGGAGCTCAACTTATTTTCTTTTTTGATTCGACGTGATTATTTTTCCCAAATAGAAATTCTCTATTTCAATTTTTTTTGCGGCAGTGTAGTAAACACTACCACAAATTATTCCCGAAAAAAAAGAATATTCCCTGAACCCACCCCTCCTTAGCGGCTGGGAATTCGCTTCGAAATTTTTGACATTTCGTTGCAGTTGAGATCCCTTTTCCCATTCGATCCCTTAAACTCGCGTGCGCGGCCGTCTTTTGTTTACCTTCCGAGTAGTATTTTATTTTTCCCTTTTCGCGAATCTTTGGAATTTAATTCCGCTCTCATTAAAGTCGCGCGTATAATTAAACCATTGAATCGGGGAAAATATCCAACAAATTGACGCCCAACGTGTGGGGCCAGGAGTACATATACGTACATATTATATTCTAAGTGTGTTGTTTTCAGTTGATTTTGTCTGGTGATCAGGGAAGTGTCTGTGTTTTTTTTTTTGTTCGAACTTGTTACTGGTGTTTTTTTTTTTTCTCCCCCGGTCTTAAGGTTTATTCAATTGGCCCATCCATTCCCATCCTTGTGTGCAGCATTTAGCAGCGGACAAACAACAAATACGTGTGAATCCAGCGACAGGTCAACAGGTTTAATGAAAAAAATTCATTAAAAACATACAGAAAAGCTACAATCCGTCTGGAACGGATCGTACGATACCCTATCCTCCTCTCTATAAAGTGGCCATGGCCAAATTGCATTTTGTACTCAAATATAGCTATAATGTCGAACGTTTGAGGATGTTACATGTAAAATTTTATCAAAATAGGTTTTTTGATGATAACGCCCCCAAAAAGTGGGCGTGGCCAAAACTTTTGTATGGGTGGATTGTAGGGAATCTGAATGCCTAAATATTTGGTCTTAACAAAATTTTTCGGTTTCATATAATTTAGTGAAGTTATGAAAAAGTGGGCGTGGCAGTGGGCGGATTTCAAAAATTTTTACACTCGTACTGTATCTTTTCCTCAGAAGCCCAGATATGAAATTTCATCGTCCTAGCTCAAAATTTAAGGCCCAAAAAGCGGTGACATACGGACGGACGGTCATCGCTCAATCGATTTCGCTATTGATGCTGATCACGAATATATATACTTTAAAGGGTCTATCTCGATTATTTCTCTATGTTACAAACTATGTGTCAAACTTAATATACCCTTAGGATAGGGTATAAAAAATCCAGGTTATATGTGCAAGTAGGTGTCTTTTTATACCCTATCCTAAGGGTATATTAAGTTTGACACAGTTTGTAACATAGAGAAATAATCGAGATAGACCCTATAAAGTATATATATTCGTGATCAGCATCAATAGCGAAATCGATTGAGCGACGACCGTCCGTCCGTCCGTCCGTATGTCACCGCTTTTTGGGCCTTAAATTTTGAGCTAGTACGATGAAATTTCATATCTGGGCTTCTGAAAAAAAGATACAGTAGAAGTGTAAAAATTTTTAAAATCCGCCCACTGCCACGCCCACTTTTTCATAACTTCACTCAATTATATGAAACCGAAAAATTTTGTTAAGTTTTTATACCCTATCCTAAGGGTATATTAAGTTTGACACATAGTTTGTAACATAGAGAAATAATCGAGATAGACCCTATAAAGTATATATATTCGTGATCAGCATCAATAGCGAAATCGATTGAGCGATGACCGTCCGTCCGTCCGTCCGTCCGTCCGTCCGTCCGTCCGTCCGTCCGTCCGTCCGTCCGTCCGTCCGTCCGTCCGTATGTCACCGCTTTTTGGGCCTTAAATTTTGAGCTAGGACGATGAAATTTCATATCTGGGCTTCTGAGAAAAAGATACAGTACAAGTGTAAAAATTTTTGAAATCCGCCCACTGCCACGCCCACTTTTTTATAACTTCACTAAATTATATGAAACCGAAAATTTTTGTTAAGTCCAAATATTTAGGCATTCAGATTCCCTACAATCCACCCATACAAAAGTTTTGGCCACGCCCACTTTTTGGGGGCGTTTTCATCACAAAACCGAGTTTTGGGCCTTAAATTATTAAATAGGACGCTGAAATTTCATATCTGGGCTTCCAAGAAAAAGATACAGTACAAGTGTAAAATTTTTTTACATCCGCCCACTGCCACGCCTACTTTTTTATAACTTCACTAAATTATATGAAACCGAAAATTTTTGTTAAGTCCAAATATTTAGGCATTCAGATTCCCTACAATCCACCCATACAAAAGTTTTGGCCACGCCCACTTTTTGGGGGCGTTTTCATCACAAAACCGATTTTTGGGCCTTAAATTTTTAACTAGGACGCTGAAATTTCATATCTGGGCTTCCAAGAAAAAGATACAGTACAAGTGTAAAATTTTTTTACATCCGCCCACTGCCACGCCTACTTTTTTATAACTTCACTAAATTATATGAAACCGAAAATTTTTGTTAAGTCCAAATATTTAGGCATTCAGATTCCCTACAATCCACCCATACAAAAGTTTTGGCCACGCCCACTTTTTGGGGGCGTTTTCATCACAAAACCGAGTTTTGGGCCTTAAATTATTAAATAGGACGCTGAAATTTCATATCTGGGCTTCCAAGAAAAATATACAGTACAAGTGTACATTTTTTTTACATCCGCCCACTGCCACGCCTACTTTTTTATAACTTCACTAAATTATATGAAACCGAAAAATTTTGTTAACACCAAATATTTAGGTATACAGATTCATTACAATTTACCCATACAACAGTTTTGGTCACGCCCACTTTTTGGGGGCGTTTTCATCCATCAAAAAACCGATTTTGATAAAATTTTGCATGTAACATCCTCAAACGTTCGACATTATAGCTATATTTGAGTACAAAATGCAATTTGGCCACGCCCACTTTATAGAGAGGAGGATAGGGTATCATACGATCCGTTCCAGACGGATTGTAGCTTTTCTGTATGTTTATTTAGGTATTCAGATTCCCTACAATTCACCCATAGAACAGTTTTGGCCACGCTCACTTTTTGGGGGCGTTTTCATCAAAAAACCGATTTTGATAAAATTTTACATGTAACATCCTCAAACGTTCGACATTATAGCTATATTTGAGTACAAAATGCAATTTGGCCATGCCCACTTTATAGAGAGGAGGATAGGGTATCATACGATCCGTTCCAGACGGATTGTAGCTTTTCTGTATGTTTTACCTATAGGGCAAGTCCCACTTTTCAAAAATGTACATTTTTTAAAAATTTTTACTAGAAATCGAAAAATTTGTTAAAACGAAATTAACAGGCCTTGAAGTTTTCTATTACTCAGTTGAACACCATACACATATGTATAGCCAAGCTCACTTTTTAGGGGCGTTTTTACAAAAAATTTGTGAATTAGTTCAATGTCATCAATTCCATCAAAAATGCAGAATGCCACACCCAAGTTATTAGGCCTCATGTGTAAGAAGAACAAAACTTTGAATTTCAATGAATATAAAATAAGGTACAAGTACGTACGACCCAGTCGTGCACTTTATTTTCCTTTCTTTTCTTATCATTTGTATTGATTTGGTGGGGATATTTCTTTTGTCTTTTATTTTCATTTTATTTATTTTCCTGAGGGTAATCTTTTTATATTTTGGAGCGCTTTCTTATTTTTTTATTCGTTTCGTGGGTGAATACATACATATGTATATACAGACATATATTCGTTTTTTTTTGTGAGAAAATAAAACGTTGTGTTTTTTTTGTCTGTGCAATTCGGTACAGTGGTTTTGGTATTGATACTGGTGAACCACAGTTCAACCGTTTTTGAACTAATTGCACTGGGTATCAGTGCGGCCGATTTTTCTATAGTTAGTACCTTTAGGAGTTTTTGTGATTGATATCGTTTTTTCCGATTTTTATACCCTATCCTAAGGGTATATTAAGTTTGACACATAGTTTGTAACATAGAGAAATAATCGAGATGGACCCTATAAAGTATATATATTCGTGATCAGCATCAAAAGCGAAATCGATTGAACGATGACCGTCCGTCCGTCCGTCCGTATGTCACCGCTTTTTGGCGCTTAAATTTTGAGCTAGAACGATGAGATTTCATATCTGGGCTTCTGAGAAAAAGATACAGTACAAGTGTAAAAATTTTTGAAATCCGCCCACTGCCACGCCCACTTTTTCATAACTTCACTAAATTATATGAAACCGAAAAATTTTGTTAAGACCAAATATTTAGGCATTCAGATTCCCTACAATCCACCCATACAAAAGTTTTGGCCACGCCCACTTTTTGGGGGCGTTTTCATCACAAAACCGATTTTTGGGCCTTAAATTTTTAACTAGGACACTGAAATTTCATATCTGGGCTTCCAAGAAAAAGATACAGTACAAGTGTAAACATTTCTGAAATCCGCCCACTGCCACGCCTACTTTTTCATAACTTCACTAAATTATATGAAACCGAAAAATTTTGTTAAGACCAAATATTTGGGTATTTAGATTCCCTACAATTCACCCATAGAAGAGTTTTGGCCACGCCCACTTTTTGGGGGCGTTATCATCAAAAAACCTATTTTGATAAAATTTTACATGTAACATCCTCAAACGTTCGACATTATAGCTACATTTGAGTACAAAATGCAATTTGGCCACGCCCACTTTATAGAGAGGAGGATAGGGTATCAGACGATCCGTTCCAGACGGATTGTAGCTTTTCTGTATGTTTATACCCTATCCTAAGGGTATATTAAGTTTGACACATAGTTTGTAACATAGAGAAATAATCGAGATAGACCCTATAAAGTATATATATTCGTGATCAGCATCAATAGCGAAATCGATTGAGCGATGACCGTCCGTCCGTCCGTCCGTCCGTATGTCACCGCTTTTTGGGCCTTAACTTTTGAGCTAGGACAATGAAATTTTATATCTGGGCTTCTGAGGAAAAGATACAGTACAAGTGTAAAAATTTTTGAAATCCGCCCACTGCCACGCCCACTTTTTCATAACTTCACTAAATTATATGAAACCGAAAAATTTTGTTAAGACCAAATATTTAGGCATTCAGATTCCCTACAATCCACCCATACAAAATTTTTGGCCACGCCCACTTTGTGGGGGCGTTTTCATCATAAAACCGATTTTTGAGCCTAAAATGTTTAACTAAGACGCTGAAATTTCATATCTGGGCTTCTGACGAAAAGATACAGTAGAGGTGTACATTGTTTTTAAATCCGCCCACTGCCACGCCTACTTTTTTATAACTTCACTAAATTATATGAAACCGAAAAATTTTGTTAAGTCCAAATATTTAGGTATTCAGATTCCCTACAATTCACCCGTAGAAGAGTTTTGGCAACGCCCACTTTTTGGGGGCGTTATCATCAAAAAGCCGATTTTGATAAAATTTTACATGTAACGTCCTCAAACGTTCGACATTATAGCTATATTTGAGTACAAAATGCAATTTGGCCACTCCCACTTTATAGAGAGGAGGATAGGGTATCATACGATCCGTTCCAGACGGATTGTAGCTTTTCTGTATGTTTATACCCTATCCTAAGGGTATATTAAGTTTGACACATAGTTTGTAACATAGAGAAATAATCGAGATAGACCCTATAAAGTATATATATTCGTGATCAGCATCAATAGCGAAATCGATTGAGCGATGACCGTCCGTCCGTCCGTCCGTCCGTCCGTCTGTCCGTCCGTCCGTCCGTCCGTCCGTATGTCACCGCTTTTTGGGCCTTAAATTTTTAACTAGGACGCTGAAATTTCATATCTGGGCTTCCAAGAAAAAGATACAGTACAAGTGTAAAATTTTTTTACATCCGCCCACTGCCACGCCTACTTTTTTATAACTTCACTAAATTATATGAAACCGAAAATTTTTGTTAAGTCCAAATATTTAGGCATTCAGATTCCCTACAATCCACCCATACAAAAGTTTTGGCCACGCCCACGTTTTGGGGGCGTTTTCACCACAAAACCGAGTTTTTGCCTTAAATTATTAACTAGGACGCTAAAATTTCATATCTGGGCTTATGACGAAAAGATACAGTAGAAGTGTAAATTTTTTTTACATCCGCCCACTGCCACGCCTACTTTTTTATAACTTCACTAAATTATATGAAACCGAAAAATTTTGTTAAGACCAAATATTTAGGTATACAGATTCCCTACAATTCACCCGTAGAACAGTTTTGGTCACGCCCACTTTTTGGGGGCGTTTTCATCAAAAAACCGATTTGGATAAAATTTTACATGTAACATCCTCAAACGTTCGACATTATAGCTATATTTGAGTACAAAATGCAATTTGGCCACGCCCACTTTATAGAGAGGAGGATAGGGTATCAGACGATCCGTTCCAGACGGATTGTAGCTTTTCTGTATGTTTATACCCTATCCTAAGGGTATATTAAGTTTGACACATAGTTTGTAACATAGAGAAATAATCGAGATAGACCCTATAAAGTATATATATTCGTGATCAGCATCAATAGCGAAATCGATTGAGCGATGACCGTCCGTCCGTCCGTCCGTCCGTCCGTATGTCACCGCTTTTTGGGCCTTAAATTTTGAGCTAGGACGATGAAATTTCATATCTGGGCTTCTGAGAAAAAGATACAGTACAAGTGTAAAAATTTTTGAAATCCGCCCACTGCCACGCCCACTTTTTCATAACTTCACTAAATTATATGAAACCGAAAAATTTTGTTAAGACCAAATATTTAGGCATTCAGATTCCCTACAATCCACCAATACAAAAGTTTTGGCCACGCCCACTTTTTGGGGGCGTTTTCATCACAAAACCGATTTTTGGGCCTTACATTTTTAACTAGGACGCTGAAATTTCATATCTGGGCTTCTGACGAAAAGATACAGTACAAGTGTAAAATTTTTTTACATCCGCCCACTGCCACGCCTACTTTTTTATAACTTCACTAAATTATATGAAACCGAAAAATTTTGTTAAGACCAAATATTTGGGTATTTATATTCCCTACAATTCACCCATAGAACAGTTTTGGCCACGCCCACTTTTTGGGGGCGTTATCATCAAAAAACCTATTTTGATAAAATTTTACATGTAACATCCTCAAACGTTCGGCATTATAGCTATATTTGAGTACAAAATGCTATTTGGCCACGCCCACTTTATAGGGAGGAGGATAGGGTATCAGACGATCCGTTCCAGACGGATTGTAGCTTTTCTGTATGTTTTTTATTTTGTTTTCTCTCTTCGCTTAATTTTTTTTTTCTCTCTTTGGTGTCTCTTTTTCGTGGACGGTTTCATTATACCCTATCCTAAGGGTATATTAAGTTTGACACATAGTTTGTAACATAGAGAAATAATCGAGATAGACCCTATAAAGTATATATATTCGTGATCAGCATCAATAGCGAAATCGATTGAGCGATGACCGTCCGTCCGTCCGTCCGTCCGTATGTCACCGCTTTTTGGGCCTTAAATTTTGAGCTAGGACGATGAAATTTCATATCTGGGCTTCTGAGAAAAAGATACAGTACAAGTGTAAAAAATTTTGAAATCCGCCCACTGCCACGCCCACTTTTTCATAACTTCACTAAATTATATGAAACCGAAAAATTTTGTTAAGACCAAATATTTAGGCATTCAGATTCCCTACAATCCACCCATACAAAAGTTTTGGCCACGCCCACTTTTTGGGGGCGTTTTCATCATAAAACCGATTTTTGAGCCTAAAATGTTTAACTAAGACGCTGAAATTTCATATCTGGGCTTCTGACGAAAAGATACAGTAGAGGTGTACATTTTTTTTAAATCCGCCCACTGACACGCCTACTTTTTTATAACTTCACTAAATTATATGAAACCGAAACATTTTGTTAAGTTTTTATTTAGGTATTCAGATTCCCTACAATTCACCCATAGAACAGTTTTGGCCACGCTCACTTTTTGGGGGCGTTTTCATCAAAAAACCGATTTTGATAAAATTTTACATGTAACATCCTCAAACGTTCGAGGTTATAGCCATATTTGAGTACAAAATGCAATTTGGCCACGCCCACTTTATAGAGAGGAGGATAGGGTATCAGACGATCCGTTCCAGACGGATTGTAGCTTTTCTGTATGTTTTTAATTTAATGATGGAAATAAATCGTTTGTCTCAGGAAGAGCTATCCTACGAAATCGAGTGGAGGGGGTTAGCTATCGGCAACGTTGATAGCATGCGGAAGTCATTACGTTCCGCAAGAGGTCGGAGATTTTCCGTTTGATTTTGCAGTTGATAGGGTCGCGGTGCAAAAGTAGGTTTTAGAAATCGAAGGTTTGCTATAGGACCTCCCGGTTAAGGATTCTCCAGAATTTAAGAAAATATATACAAAAATTGAGTGGGCAGCGGGGCGGATAGCAAGGTCAAGGCCTATCAACGACATAGATGCAGCGGAAAAGAAAAAGTTGAAAACGACGCTCATGTTGTTGTTGGCGACGTTAGAAGGAGTTGCGGAGGAAGATGAATAGGACGAGTCACAGAAGCATCACGAACAACAACAACAACAAAACCGAACGAAAACTTATCGAAGTTTTCTGGGGAGCGTTGTGGAGCTTCCGTTAATTCCGTCTTGGAACGAGTGGAGGAATTGCGAGAAGCTAGGGGGGTGAGTGACTCTCAACTATTTAGGTCTGCAGTGGACTTGTTCTCAGGGAAGGTGCTTCTTTGGCTTAGAGCGATTAGAAGGAGAATAAGTTCTTGGCAGGAGTTGATTAGGGAATTAAAACTTGAATTTCTTCCTGTTAGAAGAAATAAGACGCTGTACTCAAGGGAAGGAGGAATCTATAGGCGTATACGTCGCCATCATGGAGAACATGTTTGGCAGGTTATCGGATCCACTTAGCGAAAGACGAAAATTGGCGATAGAGCAAAGGAACTTGGCACCATTTTATCAAACGCAACTAGGTTTAGCGGATCCGAAGAATATCGGAGACCTATATAGTTGCATTGGGAAGAAAGCTCGAGATGGTCCGAGCGAATGTGGAAACATTTGCGCCACCTCCTCAGCCACGATCAAGGAATCTTTTGGAACCGGACCTTTCCTACGTCGCAGTGGAGGAACCAACCGTTTCAGTCGTTAGTCGAAACACATCCTTACTTAGGTGTTGAGGTTTATGGGGCTAGGATGATAGGTGTACTAGATTCAGAGGCATCGTGTACTATCGGAATGGTTGGGAAACTTTGAAAGATATAGGTTTAGCTTTAATTAAGACCTAGGTCAGTAGGGTAGCTTTAGCTGATGAGGGTAGAATAGGGGTAGAAGGGAGTATTCTACTACCCTTTGTAGTGCAGGGAAAAACTTTTCTTCTGGAATGCCTAGTCATCTCGTCTCTTCCACATGCCTTCATCTTGGGTGCCGATTTCTGGGACCGAACGGGAATTGTCCCGGATCTGCGATCAGGCGAATGGAGCTTTTCGAATCAAGCCGCGTTGGCTTCGATTTCGGCCATTCAGGAGAGAAGCGAGTTAGACGAAGGGCAAGACAGACAATTAGCTAGCTTTATAGGTTAAGTTGTGGTAACATGCCAGAGGGCATCGGGTGCACACATTTGGTGGAGCATAAGATCAGGACGGCGGCGGAACCAATAAAGCAGCGCTACTATCCTGTGTCGCCTGCGGTTCAACGCCACATTGACAGGGAATTAGAAAAGATGTTGAAGGGGAATATTATAGAGAAATCAAACAGTCCGTGCGCTTCTCCCATCGTGATGATTAAGAAAAAGGATGGATCTTTTAGGTTTTGTGTAGACAACGGAAAGTTGAATAAGGTGACTGAGAGGGACTCCTATCCTCTCCCTTATATTTCTGCTACCTTGGACAAACTCAGGGATGCCAAGTATCTGTCTTCGCTGGACATTAAGTCGGCTTATTGGCAGATCCCGGTTGAGGAAAGGTCGCGGCCGTACACCGCCTTCACTGTACCAAATAGGGGACTTTTCCAATTTAAGAGGATGCCATTCGGGTTGCATAATGCCCCAGCGACGTGGCAAAAGTTTATTGACACTGTGCTTGGCGCCGATCTGGAGCCGCACGTGTTCGTTTACCTGGATGACATTATAATAGTCACCAACTCTTTCCGAAAACACCTGGAGATATTGTAAGAGGTTTTCAAGCGGTTGTGTGCGGCCGGTCTCAAGGTTAGCAAGGAGAAATGTAAATTCTGTAGGTCTTCACTTAAGTTTTTAGGGTACGTAGTTGATAGGAATGGTCTCCACGTATACCCAGAAAAAGTTGAGAGTATGATTAGGATTCCTGCTCCCAGGAATGTTAGGGAAGTTAGGACCTTCGTCGGAACGGTATCCTGGTATAGGAGATTTATACCAAACTTTGCATCTTTGGTAAAACCGTTGACCGACTTGTTCAAGAAGAGCAACAGGTTCAAGTGGTCTGACGAGTGCGAGGGGAGTTTTAAGAAGGCAAAGGAGTGCCTGGTAACTGCCCCGATTCTAACCTGCCCGAACTTTGAGCGACCGTACAAACAGACTTTTGACGACGGAGAAAAAGTAATCTGTTATTTGAGTAGGTCGTTGAATAGGAACGAGAGGAACTATTCAACCACGGAGAAAGAGTGTTTGGCTGTTCTATGGGCTGTTGAAAAGTTGCGACCATATATAGAAGGTGTTCGATTTACGGTTGTGACTGATCAATACTCCTTAGTATGGCTGAGCAATCTCAAGGATCCGTGTGGTAGGTTAGCGCGCTGGGCAGTGAGGCTTCAACAGTTCGATTTTGAAATCATTCATCGGAAAGGGAAGGAGCACGTGGTTCCCGATATGCTCTCTAGGAACGTTGCTTCCGTGGCAGAAATAGATGACCAATGTCCTGATGCCTGAATCACTAAGATGGTTTCAAAAGTAGAATCGAATCCTTTAGCCTACCCGTCTTGGAGAGTAGAACAGGGCATCTTATTTAAATTCATTTGGTCAAAGCAAGTGGTTGTTCATGACAATAATTCTGAATGGAAGGGGGTAGTAGCAAAATCTGATAGAGTTTGGGTTGTTAGAGAGTGTCATGACAACCCATTAGCAGGGTATATGGGGGTTAGAAAAACTTTTGCTAGGGTAGGTGCTCGGTACTACTGGCCTAAAATGAGGTCAGATATTACCAAGTTAACGACAAACCAGCTGGTTGGATGGTTGAAAGAAGAGGGATTTCGAATCCCTAGTAGACTATTTGTGTCGATTTGGTAGGGCCACTTCCAAGGTCGAGTACGTGTTTCGTATATATTTTAACCGTCGTCGATTACTTCACTAAGTTCCCCTTGTTGTTTCGCCTTAGGTCGGCGACGGCGGCTTCTGTTTGTAGGGATCTTGGGGACCATGTTTTTCTTTTGTTCGGCGTACACAAAACTGTGATCTGCGACAATGGCCCTCAGTTCCGGAGTAAGGAACTGAAAACCCTCTGCGAATCCTATGGTTCACAGATCAAATTCACTGCCCACTATCACCCACAGGCTAATCCTGCCGAGAGGATTAACCAAATCATCAAAACCACACTTCGCGCTTACTTTTCGGAAAATCATCGCACCTGGGATACATAGCTCGCGAAGGTGGCGTGCAGTATCCGTACGTCCGAACATGACGTACTTCGTGTCTCCCATTATTACGCGAATTTTGGTATGGAAATGGTTACTTACGCTGTGGAAGATAGGGAAACAGATATAGGAGATAGGGAAACTAGGTCATTAGATAGGGAAAGTAGCATAGGAGATGGGGAACTAAGCCCAGCTGATAGGGAATCAGATATGACTGAGTTAGGAAGTAGGTTTAGTCAACTTACGGAAGATATCAGAAAGAAGCTAGCTATAGCCTCTAAGAAGGCCAGTAGGGCATACAATCTCACGCGGGGAGATGTTTTACCCTTTCCGAGGCTGCGAACTACTACGCGGCGAAATTGGCACCGAAGTATATCGGTCTCTTGATAATCCACAAGAAGGTATCCCCTTGGACTTATGTCCTCCGGGATGAAACCTGAAAAGAGCGAGGTACATGGTATGTCAAGAGAGTTACAAGAGGAAAGAAGTCGCGCTAGACCACGGAGAAGCGCTAAGAGAAGCGCACTGAGAGCATTACGCTCTGTGATGTTCAAGGGCGATTCCCACGCAGTAGTTGTGTTGTCTCACTGTAGTATCTGTTACCTTTGTTGTGTCGTATTTTGGGGGTAATCCAACTTCGGATATTTCTTTTACTTCGGCCTTTCTTACGAAAAGCCAACTTCTTCTCTTCGGAGGTAAGGGTGGGGTTTGTTGCGTGCAAATATTGCGCGAAATTCCTTATCCGCTCCATCCCTCCCAACCTGACCCATCCACTTTTTTTACCCATCTTTTTCTATTTTTCCGTTGTCCTCCGAGAGCTTTGCGATCGTTGAGCGTTCCTGCTTGAATTTCTCATTCAGTGCTCACATCTTCGTAAGCCTCAAGGGCGATGACAAAGCAGGTATCTCGGAGCCAGGCATGTAGCCTGAAGCAGGAAAGAGCCAGGCAGATCGCCTGAAGACTCATGCTGACCACCTCACACAGAGAAGTTAATAACGCTTAACCATGCCGTTTTAAATTCCAAAAATAATTTCCTAAACTCAAATCGATAATGTAAAGGGTAGTTTCCGACTTCCTGGGTTTCTCCCTTGTTTGTCATGTCTTACGGAGACTTACTTGGTAGGTAGGGCCCGCGGTATATTTTATAATCTATCCCTCCAAATGGTACGTCCGCAGGGAAATTGTAATTGATATAATGTCCTGAATGTAGGGGAGGGCTAGCTACGAACATAAGCAATCACTAGGTTTCGAAAACAAAGTCTTAAAAAAATTTCCCAACTAGCGTGATATCGAGTGTCGAATGAGAGAATCATCGACGGAGGCTGCTGCAGCGCTGGATGTGACTCCCTTCGCTCTGGTAGCTGAATCGACTATAAGGAGGCGAAATCCACCAAACTAATACATATGCACCCTTTCCCGCCAAAAAGGACGGCGCGGCAGAAGGCGTGAATTTTATTCAGAATCGCGAAAAAAAACATACAGAAAAGCTACAATCCGTCTGGAACGGATCGTATGATACCCTATCCTCCTCTCTATAAAATGGGCGTGACCAAATTGCATATTGTACTCAAATATAGCTATAATGTCGAACGTTTGAGGATGTTACATGTAAAATTTTATCAAAATTTTTTTTGATGATAACGCCCCCAAAAAGTGGGCGTGGCCAAAACTGTTCTATGTTGTAGGGAATCTAAATACCCAAATATTTGGTCTTAACAAAATTTTTCGGTTTCATATAATTTAGTGAAGTTATAAAAAAGTAGGCGTGGCAGTGGGCGGATGTAAAAAAAATTTACGCTTGTACTGTATTTTCTTCTCGGAAGCCCAGGTATGAAATTTCATCGTCCTAGCTCAAAATTTAAGGCCCAAAAATCGGTTTTGTGATGAAAACGCCCCCAAAAAGTGGGCGTGGCCAAAACTTTTGTATGCGTGGAATGTAGGGAATCCGAATGCCTAAATATTTGGTCTTAACAAAATTTTTCGGTTTCATATAATTTAGTGAAGTTATGAAAAAGTGGGCGTGGCAGTGGGCGGATTTCAAAAATTTTAACACTTGTACTGTATCTTTTCCTCAGAAGCCCAGATATGAAATTTAAGCGTCCTAGTTAAAAATTTAAGGCCCAAAAATCGGTTTTGTGTTGAAAACGCCCCTAAAAAGTGGGCGTGGCCAAAACTTTTGTATGGGTGGATTGTAGGGAATCCGAATGCCTAAATATTTGGTCTTAACAAAATTTTTCGGTTTCATATAATTTAGTGAAGTTATGAAAAAGTGGGCGTGGCAGTGGGCGGATTTCAAAAATTTTTACACTTGTACTGTATCTTTTTCTCAGAAGCCCAGATATGAAATTTCATCATCCTAGCTCAAAATTTAAGGCCCAAAAAGCGGTGACATACGGACGGACGGACGGACGGACGGACGGTCATCGCTCAATCGATTTCGCTATTGATGCTGATCACGAATATATATACTTTATAGGGTCTATCTCGATTATTTCTCTATGTTACAAACTATGTGTCAAACTTAATATACCCTTAGGATAGAGTATAAAAAAAGGATAACCTAGTGATTGTGGCGGAGAAATACCGCACCCACCCCGTACACAGGATAGGATAGAAGTAGACAGGATACAGAGGACCCCAAGTGAAAGGATAGAGGAATCACGAGTTGAAAAAAAGATAAGTAGAGTTTTGTTTCGTAGCCATAAGTTATTTAAAAAAAAAAATCCGGTCAGCCTTCGTACCCGTTTTCTTTTTTATACCCTATCCTAAGGGTATATTAAGTTTGACACATAGTTTGTAACATAGAGAAATAATCGAGATAGACCCTATAAAGTATATATATTCGTGATCAGCATCAATAGCGAAATCGATTGAGCGATGACCGTCCGTCCGTCCGTCCGTCCGTCCGTCCGTCCGTATGTCACCGCTTTTTGGGCCTTAAATTTTGAGCTAGGACGATGAAATTTCATATCTGGGCTTCTGAGAAAAAGATACAGTACAAGTGTAAACATTTTTGAAATCCGCTCACTGCCACGCCCACTTTTTCATAACTTCACTAAATTATATGAAACCGAAAAATTTTGTTAAGACCAAATATTTAGGCATTCAGATTCCCTACAATCCACCCATACAAAAGTTTTGGCCACGCCTACTTTTTGGGGGCGTTTTCATCACAAAACCGATTTTTGGGCCTTAAATTTTTAACTAAGACGCTGAAATTTCACATCTGGGCTTCCAAGAAAAAGATACAGTACAAGTGTAAAATTTTTTTACATCCGCCCATTGCCACGCCTACTTTTTTATAACTTCACTAAATTATATGAAACCGAAAAATTTTGTTAAGACCAAATATTTAGGTATAGAGATTCCCTACAATTCACCCATAGAACAGTTTTGGTCACGCCCACTTTTTGGGGGCGTTTTCATCAAAAAACCGATTTTGATAAAATTTTACATGTAACATCCTCAAAAGTTCGACATTATAGCTATATTTGAGTACAAAATGCAATTTGGCCATGCCCACTTTATAGAGAGGAGGATAGGGTATCATACGATCCGTTCCAGACGGATTGTAGCTTTTCTGTATGTTTTTAATCGTAGCCTTTTTTATTGCTACGCGGTAGAATCGCGATCCGTTCTTTTTTTCTGAACCTGTAGTTAACGGAACCCCAAGGAAATCCGAAACTACCAACCCTCCCCCCCCTTTGGCCATTCTTTTCGTCATCCGCCTTTCTTTTTTTCTTTATAAATCATATTTTATTCGTAAATTAATTTTATATTAATTTTGATCTTTTGACACTCTGTCATTTTGGTGACCATCCTTGTTTTTAAAAACCATTTTTTTATCGTATCGAGGTCCCCCTCAGAGTCTAATCCCTTGGTGTCGTGATACCGGGATAGGTAAGTCCCAGCTACCCGCTGAGACGTAGTGAAACTCTGTAACCTCGATACATACCTTACGACATTTCGGCAACTCCCCAAAAGGTTTGGTAATTTTACCTTATTCTTTCTCAAAAATTACCTGGCGCTCAACTTATTTTCTTTTTTGATCCGACGTGATTATTTTTCCCAAATAGAAATTCTCTATTTCAATTTTTTTTTTGCGGCAGTGTAAACACTACCACAAATTATTCCCGAAAAAAAGAATATTCACTGAACCCACCCCTCCTGAGCGGCTGGGAATTC
The DNA here is from genome assembly GCA_905220385.1 of Xylota sylvarum. NCBI lineage: Eukaryota > Metazoa > Arthropoda > Insecta > Diptera > Syrphidae > Xylota > Xylota sylvarum. Next base: position 19,204,586 of record LR999960.1, read on the forward strand.
GCTACGAAATTTTTGACATTTCTTTGCATTTGGGATCCCTTTCCCCATTCGATCCCTTAAACTCGCGTGCGCGGCCGTCTTTTGTTTATTTCCGAGTTGTATTTTATTTTTCCCTTTTCGCGAATCTTTGCAAATGAATTCCCCTCTCATTAAAGTCACGCGTGTAATTAGACCATTGAATCGGGGAAAATATCCAACAAACTAAGCAGCGTATAGAGCAAGTGAACCACTTCAAATATCTTGGGGCCACAATCAACTGTCATCTATGACTGCCTGTTTGTCTGTATATACATATAGAAAGCAAATGTCCACATGTACAATCTAAGCAGCGTATAGAACACGTGAACCACTTTAAATATCTTGCGGTCACAATCGACTCTCATCTTTTATGGGACCTACACATTGACAAAGAACGCTCTGACCTAAAAACAGCACTTTTCGCAATACAGTATCCTGGGCAGCATTCTACAATCGAAGAAGGGATACAGGTATTCTATTCATTTGTTGAATCAAAACTGAGGCATGGAATAAATATTTTCTTCTTAAAGTTCAGTGAAAATGTTTATAGAAACGCAAACTCCTGCAGAATAGCTAAAGGCTTCACAAGTAAAACATGTATGTAGAAATATTGTAACACATTTTTTGAAGAAATACTAAATAGTAAATACTAAATACTAAGTACTAAATACTAAATACTAACTACTTCGCAACGTTTGTTAGTTTATGAGTTTAAAGAGCTCTTTAATTTTTATCTATTTTTTTTGGCATTCTTGAATTCTTGGTCCATCCCAGTTTATTAAAACAATTACAAGACAGTGACTTTACTAAATCCATAGCCCAACACCTTAAAAAGTGAAAGTTTTTTGTTAATTTTTCGTTTTCCTTTTTATACCCTATCCTAAGGGTATATTAAGTGTGATACATAGTTTGTAACATAGAGAAATAATCGAGATAGACCCTATAAAGTATATATATTCGTGATCAGCATCAATAGCGAAATCGATTGAGCGATGACCGTCCGTCCGTCCGTCCGTCCGTATGTCACCTCTTTTTGGGCCTTAAATTTTGAGCTAGGACGATGAAATTTCATATCTGGGCTTCTGAGAAAAAGATACAGTACAAGTGTAAACATTTTTGAAATCCGCCCACTGCCACGCCCACTTTTTCATAACTTCACTAAATTATATGAAACCGAAAAATTTTGTTAAGACCAAATATTTAGGCATTCAGACTCCCTACAATCCACTCATACAAAAGTTTTGGCCACGCCCACTTTTTGGGGGCGTTTTCATCATAAAACCGATTTTTGAGCCGTAAATTTTTAACTAGGACGCTGAAATTTCATATCTGGGCTTCTGACGAAAAGATACAGTAGAAGTGTAAATTTTTTTTAAATCCGCCCACTGCCACGCCTACTTTTTTATAACTTCACTAAATTATATGAAACCGAAAAATTTTGTTAAGTCCAAATATTTAGGTATTCAGATTGCCTACAATTCACCCGTAGAACAGTTTTGGCCACGCCCACCTTTTGGGGGCGTTTTCATCAAAAAACCGATTTTTATAAAATTTTACATGTAACATCCTCAAACGTTCGAGGTTATAGATATGTATATTTGAGTACAAAATGCAATTTGGCCACGCCCACTTTATAGAGAGGAGGATAGGGTATCAGACGATCCGTTCCAGACGGATTGTAGCTTTTCTGTATGTTTATTTCTAAATTTCGAATTCTTGCTCTTTGTCCATTAAATTAATTTCCCCTCCGCTCAACCTAAATAAGTACGTGTGTAATCATTGTCGTGAAAAACTTCCTCTCGAAGGCGACTATGCGGTTTGCACGAAATGCAACCGTAAACTATGACGATTTAAATGTAAACATAATAAGAAACAATAATCTGATGGAGTGTTTAGCTAAAGAAATAGATGAACTAAAACAAAGCAATATAAACACAAATCAACTCATTAGAACAACAATTACTTAAAAACAATATCGATATAAAAAATATTCCACCAATGGCCAACGAAGATCTCGTAGAAATTGTTACGGCAGTTGGCAAAACTATAAACTGCACGATAAACGACAACGACATCACAGATGATTACAGAACAAACACGAGAATTCCTGCGAAATCATCAATTATAGCATCATTCCCGTCGACAATTCGCTAATATCAAATTTTGAAACATGCCCGCACAACGCATTCCATCAAACTAAACAAGGTCATAGTCTAAGAGCCCACAGTCAATTTTGGACGTATGAGGCAACCGTATGAATCCTATGTTAATGTGGTGCTTTGATGCCCAAGAATTCAAATATGCCCGTCTGGCAGCACGTAATGGCAGCTAAAGCGTGTAACTGTATATTAAAAATCCGTTATGATGCAAAACAGGAATAATTGATGCAACCACTTGAATGTACTAGCAAATAATAGAGTATGATCCCCTCAGTACGAATACATGTATCCAAGACGTTTTAGGTGTAGCCAAGAGCCTGCCAGACGCGCCGGAAGTGCGTAAAAATTACCAATTTTGAATAATTAATGCAACCGCACTAATTTCTTCTGAAACGTAGGATGTTACAACGTGAATACAAATTTGTAGGTCCAAGACGTTTTAGATGTCGCTAAGGTCTTGCCAGACGAGGTAAAAATGTTGATAAAATGCCAATTTGGAATAATTGGTGCAACCACTTAATTTTGTTTTCAATATTTAGAGCTAAACTCCCTGATTACAAATATATAAGTCCAAGACGTTTTACTTGTCGCCAAGTCCTTGCCAGACGCTTTAAAGGATCGATATTTGCTACGAAATACCCTATTTATCCACATTAAACATACAAATGTATCTTAAATTGTTGATGCAACTACATGAAATCTCTCTCAAACATAGAATGACATACAAAGAATATAACAACATAAGTCCAAGACGTTTTAATTGTCGCCAAGTCCTTGCCAGACGCATTCAAATGATCGCATTCCACTAAAAGTAAATACCCTACTTGTAGACCCAAAAAGTGTAGCTGTATCTGAAATAATTGATGCAACCACATGAAACTTGTACCAAACACAGATTAAAATATCAGGAATACAACAACATAAGTCCAAGACGTTTTAATTGTCGCCAAGTCCTTGCCAGACGCATTCAAAAGAGGGAAAAAATACTCATGCTGAAAAAAGTATTAATAAAACTGAATTTCACATTGTGTTATATTTAATCAAGAAACAAGAGATTCATTCTCTGACTCATCCGATGAATCGAAGTCATAAGTCATTTATAACAATATCACCAGAATTAAATGGTTGGATACTGAAGGATCATATGTTTGAAATTAAGTGGTTCGAGGGCAAAGTAGCGCCTGACAGATTAAATGATATTTTGAAAAAAGATATAAATGAATCTGAGAATGAGGACGAAACTTATGACTTCGATTCATCGGATGAGTCAGAGAATGAATCTCTTGTTTCTTGATTAAATATAACACAATGTGAAATTCAGTTTTATTAATACTTTTTTCAGCATGAGTATTTTTTCCCCCTTTTGAATGCGTCTGGCAAGGACTTGGCGACAATTAAAACGTCTTGGACTTATGTTGTTGTATTCCTGATATTTTAATCTGTGTTTGGTACAAGTTTCATGTGGTTGCATCTATTATTTTAGATACAGCTACACTTTTTGGGTCTACAAGTAGGGTATTTACTTTTAGTGGAATGCGATCATTTGAATGCGTCTGGCAAGGACTTGGCGACAATTAAAACGTCTTGGACTTATGTTGTTATATTCTTTGTATGTCATTCTATGTTTGAGAGAGATTTCATGTAGTTGCATCAACAATTTAAGATACATTTGTATGTTTAATGTGGATAAATAGGGTATTTCGTAGCAAATATCGATCCTTTAAAGCGTCTGGACTTATATATTTGTAATCAGGGAGTTTAGCTCTAAATATTGAAAACAAAATTAAGTGGTTGCACCAATTATTCCAAATTGGCATTTTATCAACATTTTTAAGTCGTCTGGTAAGACCTTAGCGACATGTAAAACGTCTTGGACCTACATATTTGTATTCACGTTGTAACATCCTACGTTTCAGAAGAAATTAGTGCGGTTGCATTAATTATTCAAAATTGGTAATTTTTACGCACTTCCGGCGCGTCTGGCAGGCTCTTGGCTACACCTAAAACGTCTTGGATACATGTATTCGTACTGAGGGGATCATACTCTATTATTTACTAGTACATTCAAGTGGTTGCATCAATTATTCCTGTTTTGCATCATAACGGATTTTTAATATACAGTTACACCCTTTAGCTGCCATTACGTGCTGCCAGACGGGCATATTTGAATTCTTGGGCATCAAAGCACCACATTAACATAGGATTCATACGGTTGCCTCATACGTCCAAAATTGACTGCGGGCTCTTGGTCTATCAGGGCAAACAGCGGAATTAGTACCAATGCAGCTATGCCCGATACCATTGTGTATATCAACAATCAGCTGACCAAAGGGAAATAAGCACCTGATGTGGATGACGAAACAGAAGGCGAAGCAAGAGAATTGGCGTTATGTGTGGTAGAGCGCGGGAAGAGTTTTAGCAAGGAAGAATGACAACTAAGCGATTCTAATAAGTACCGCTATTGATGTAAGTAAAATTACACACATACAATAATTACTGAATTTGGTGGGTGTGTAAATAGAAAATCAAAAACTGTTTTTAAAAATGGATAACACAAACAGAAACGATAACTTGTTGTTAAATGTAGATTGTAAGGTGATGCATGATTTTAACGGCTTTAGTTTAAATGAAATTAAAAAAATGAATTTTTGTTGTTTATGCTTAAACATAAGATCAATGCGAAAGAATTGGAATACCTTTTGCGTAAATATAAAGGAATTATTGAGAGGTTTAAAAATTATTGTTCTAGTGGAAATTAACATTAATGAATGAGAAATTTTTTTGTATTCTATAGAAGGCTTTAAGGCCAAGTTTATTAATAGGAGTAAGAAGCGAGGTGGTGGCATTGCTATGTTTATAAAAAATGGTGCAAAATATGAATGCTTAGAGTCTGAAAGTGTTTCGCATGAATCTATAAAAATACGAACCACTGAAGACAATAAAATAATCACTGGAATATATAGACCACCAAGTTTTAATATAAACTACTTTATTATAGAAATAGACAATAGTCTAGGAGGAATAAGATATGCGAAGGATGTGATTTTAATGGGCGATATGAATATCAACATTCGAAATAGCCACTTGAATTACGTTAAGGATTGTGAAGAAATGTTAGCGGCTCATGGACTAATTAATATAATCAAGGAAATAAGAGAGATGATCCAAATATGGGCTCTTCGACGTTATTTGATCACATTATAGTCAAAATATAGGCCAACCAAATATATTCGGCAGTCGTAGAATGTACTATTTCCGATCATTATCGTCTTTTGCATTACTCATATGCAACAAAGGCAGAAGAAGAGCAAGTGCATAGCATTTCACACATCAGCAAAAGAAAAGTGGATGAATCTGTCCGTGAAACCAACTGGGTGACACTTCTAATTGAAACTAATGTTGAAAGTTTATATGAAAAGTGTGCAACTAAAATGAAAGATATATATGTATAGTAATGCATATGTTTCGAAAAGCGTTAAAGCTAAGTACATATATACATAATCTGTGGCTGTCGACACACTTAGTTGGAGAGTGTAAAAAAAGAGACGAGCTCTACCGAAAGTGGAAAAATAATAGATTAAACAAAACTTATGAAACCGAATACAAAAAATTTCGTAACCAATTAAACAAAATAATAACAACCGAGAAAAGTAACTTTTATGTGAGCAAGTTTAACGAAGCAAGATGTGATCCCGGTAAGACTTGTAAGTTTGATCAACGAAATCATGGAAAGGCGTAAAAGAAACGTGGATGACGATATCGTTAAAAACTTTCCGATGGACAAATGCTTGTTGACACTTTCAAATGAAAGTGAAATAATGCCGAATTGTGGAATATTGTTTGTGAAATAAGGCCGAATTTCGGCCGTTCCATTTAGAATTTGAGAATATATATTCGGTGTCATGACATAAGGCCAAATCTCGTGTGACACTTTGATAAAGCGACATTAGTCAGTGGAATAAGCATGAGGGGGGTGCAGCCCCCCTGCAACCCCCCTGCTTGGGGTCCCTGTTGGATTCTATTTTTTAAAAGAAACTTTGCACATGCAGAACCTCGCACCTACGCCAAATTCAACAGTGACCCCAAGCAGGGGGGTTGCAGGGGGGCAACATGCCCCCATATACATTTCACTGTTTATGCATATAAATGACATAAAGCCAACATGGCCTAATGTCGCTTTATGCATACACATGTATGTGTGAATACGTTTTCACGGTAAATTGTCTGGGGTGCAAATCTGAACACAGGGTACATACATATGAACATATAAACATACATATATGTGTATATAAATGCCTGAATAAATTGAAAGCGTAATAAGGCCGACTCGGCTTTATTTCACTTTGTCAAAGTGAAATTCGGCCTTATTTCGCTTTCATATTTAACTCGGCGTTATTTCGCGGCACCAACAAACTCTACGTATCATTCATCACTGCAGTACCATATCAACTAGTCACTACAGCGCTACCATACCTAACATAATTTATATCTAAGAAGCAAATGTTACAGAGGTACAAAACATCAATCATTCCGTGGATGTAAAGAAGTCTGCAGTCTTCGATGGCATCAGAGCGGCTGATATAAAATCACACACGGATATATTTGCGCCTATTTGCATGAGTTTCCGATATACAAAGGAGGGAAGAAAAATGACATTAATAACTATAGAGCAATATCGATCCTGCCTGTAATTGAGAAATGTCAAGAAAATGTTATTATGAAACGGTTGCTACCCTTTATTCAAAAGCACTTTCTTATCCATAACCAGCAATATGGATTTCAAAAAAATAAAAGCACTGGTAGACTCATGGGCGAGTTTGCAAATTGTGTCAACGAAAGTCTGAATAAAAACCACCATGTGCTGGTACTGTTTATGGATTTCAGCAGAGCTTTCGACACACTGAATCACTAAAAACTTATAGAGGCCTTAGAGCGAATTGGAGTACGGGGACTTCTTGCTGACTGGATAAGGGACTATCTTTCCTATAGAACTTGAATTCAATGAAGCTGTAAAGTGGTGCCGTGATAATGGACTCATTGTTAACGCAACAAAGACCAAAATGATGCACATTCGTGGACCACATCTAGCAGGCACGGAGCAGAGTCATGCTGAATAACTGCCCATATAGTAGATGTTGTTGAAAGTTACAAATATTAAGGAGTAACCATCGACAATCACTTTCTTTGGCATAAGCATATTGATAATACATAACTTACGTTTGGATCTGAAGAGAGCACTCTTCGGGTTTAATTACTTAAAAACCTACTCTACTTCCCAGGTACTAAAACAAGTCTACTATGCCCTGTCTGAATCAAAACTGAGATAAGAAATACTTGCATGGGGTAATGCGTGCAGAGCTGCAAAAACTCCAAAAACTACAAAATGCAGCGCTGAAACAAAAAGGGACTGTACGTGAATGAATACCTTTTAAGGTGCTTAATGTCCAAGGAATCTTCAAGATGACAGTATTACTGGAATACTACGACGACGTGCGTTTCAATATGGCTATCAACCACGACCATAGCACAAGAAGTCGAGCTCAGGGTATGCTGAGAACACCAATACCGTAAAACGCATATGGCAGAAGAAAACTTGAACATGGTGTTCCGTCTTGAACTTGAACATAATGTTCCGTTTCAATCAACCCCCGCAAAATTTAAATAATATTGTAAACTTTAAAACGAGGAAAAAGAGTTTCTTTTATCTTAAATCTAAAAACATTTTGTATCTTTTCTTTTTTTCTTATTAAAAAAAGCAAAAAAAAAAATAATTTTTTTTAATAATATTAATTTAAATCTCAAGTATTAATAAACTCATATTGAAAAAAATTATTTCGAAATGTAACCTTCTGCAGAAAAACCGTTATGGTTTCGCGGGAAATCAAATATTGCAGAAATTGCTAAGAATTATATAAATAAATAAACTTCTAAATTTCTAAAACTTCTAAAAAATACTATATACTAAATACTAAATACTTAATACTAAATAGTACATACTTAATACTTAATACTAAATACTAAATACTAAATACTAAATACTAAATACTTAATACTTAATACTTAATACTAAATTCTAAATACTAAATACTAAATACTAAATACGAAAAACTAAATACTAAATACTAAATTCTAAATACTAAATACTAAATACTAATTACAAAATACTACATACTAAATACTAAAATGTTCGATTGGGAAGTGTAACTCTACGCGCACTATAAACCCTCCTGAAAAACGCTAAACTCTATAAATAACAACTACTGTTGCCAATAAAAGACCGTATCTTGCTACGTTATAAAACAGAATCATTTTATTGCACAAACTCTTTTCCTTTATATACAATGTGGTTTTATACATATACATAAATACTAAGTACTAAATACTGAATACTAAATACTAAATACTAAATACTAAATACTAAATACTAAATACTAAATACTAAATACTAAATACTAAATACTAAATACAACAACAACACTAAATACATAATACTGAATACTTTCTGTCTGTCTGTTTATATACATATGTATATAGAAAGCAAATGTCCACACGTACAATCTTAGCAGCGTATAGAGCAAGTGAACCACTTTACATATCTTGAGGTCCGAATCGACTCTTATCTTTGTTTGTCTGTCTGGCTGACTATCTGTCTATTTGTCTGTCTGTCTGTCTGTCTTGCTATATACACTGAGTTACAAAAAAAGTGGCGCAGTGATACTTTTTCGTATGTTGTTATCATGTTGGTAATATGCCGCTATGTTTTTGATGAGCTCTATTTGTTTTTAGTGGGTTACTGGTTTAATGGTTTATTTGTTTGCTAGTTTGCATAATTTCATTTAATTTTCTTTGTGATGTGCACATCGTATTGAAGAAAGCCGTGTTGTATTCGTGTTTTCCTACAGACGTGAGACAGGCTGCCTTGCTTCGGAACCTGAAGCAAATGGTGCAACTGTGGAGATATTTTTTGACGGTTCTTTTCGTTGCGAATATCTAGTACCTTGTACGTAAGTAGCTCATCATCTGCTAGATGCAATACTTCACGCTTCACTTTTGGACTTCACATGCTGCATATTGCTCGCGAAGTTGGTGATTTGCCGACAGACGCCTCTCGAGTCCTGCGAAATGCTGTAAAGCACCTTCCTTTGACCTACCAAGAATCGAATGCACGTTACCCTTAAATGGCAGTGCTACTTGATAGCGTCCATCATCGTTGCGATGTACATTCTTGGTGAAGTGCTCTTCACAAGCGATGTAACACACAAGTTACAGTTTCTCCAGTTTCCAGAACTTGTGAAGTTGTGCTTCAATGTCTGCTGTTTGGAAGAAGGCTCTGATGAGATGCGGTTCTACTGGCACTCTTCCAAATAGGATCCAACCCAATCGTGTTTTCTGGGGCCGTATGACGTCAGGCAACAGAATCTCCGCGAACAATATCGCTACCTAGCAACAGATCGATTTTAGCTGGATTGTAGAAATATAGATCCGCCAGTACTAAGCAACTCTTTTGCATGTGCCGCTGCTGACCCTACCTAACCCGGATATCTCAACATACGTGGATGTCGGTTTGAAGCGAAGCAGTTGTGCACCTGAATCCGTGATGAAGCTAGCTTCCGAGCCTGAGTCCAGTAGTGCTCGAAGTGAAAATAACTCTTCTGACGAAGACCTGACGTTCACTACAGCTGAGTGGAACGTATTAACTGCTGAGCTAGTTGATGGCTGCTCTTGAGGTGGCTGAAAATTTGGAGCACTGGCGTTCATTGACGAGGCTGAAAAGTTATTTGACTCCCTGTGATGATTGAGAGACCGTGATAGCGGATTAGGACGTAGAGTGGGTGCGTAGTTTGGTGTGCAGAAGGGAATGATGTTGCTGCTGGCGGTAATAACACCTACGAGTGCTTGGGCAATGCTCTGACGAATGGCTATAGGCTAAACAATTTCTGCAGAAACCTAACCTATCTACACTCTGACACCGGTCTGGGATGCTCATTTTCAGAAAGCGACCGCACTTCCGAATCGCATGCTGACCCTTGCTGCAAACCTTGCAAGCAAGTTTGGCGGAGTTGGTCTGCATCTGAAACGCATTTCGTTGCGATGGGCTTCTTGATGGATCTGCGGATGGTCTGGACTCCTGATGGGTGACAGCATCGAAACCTGTTGTCCAAAAATTGTTTAAATTCCGCAAAGGTCAGTTCCTTGCTGTTTTCCTTAGACCCCAGTTTCTCCTTCCAAAGCTGCTGCGTTTTTGTTGGCATTTTCTGGAGCAGCACGAAGATGAGCACCACATCCCAGTGCTCAACAGGCACCTTCAAGCTTGTCAAGTTATGAACAACCTCTGTCGTCGTATCCAGCAGCTCCTTGATGGACTCAGCTCGTTCCTGGGTCACTAAGGGCTGACTGAAGAGGCACTTCAGCTGCGTGTTGACGAGGAAGCGTGTGTGGTCGTACCTGTCAGGTAGGATGTTCCAGGCCACTGCATAGTTCCCGTTGTCAATTCCAAAGTGAGCCAGAAGCCTTTCAGCTTCGCCAGATAGAATAAGTGCGGCAAATATGGCCCATGTATGTAATATGGCCCACTGTAATATCTCACTACTGAAAAAGCATAGACACCCCATTATGTATCTATTTCAAACATATTCCAACCGGTTTTGACTTTGTGTAATTTGGTAAGTCTGACTTAAGAAATGTAAGCGGTAGAGCACGTAACTATTAGCATTTTCGTTGTAATTTTTTGGTAAGGTTTCTTAAGTGGACCAAGGACGACATGAAAAAAGCAATTTCTGCCCTGGTCCATTTTTAACACTAGGTGGGCCATATCAGCTGCACTTTTTTAAAAAGTGTTTTTGGAAGTTCCTTTTATTTTTTATTTATATCTTTTTGCTAAGTTATTTTTTATATTTTATGTTTATAAAGAAAAGAAAGAGATGAATTGAAGCTAAATTGCCTATTTTATTTTCAAAGAAGTTAAGGGTGGAGCATATTTCCAGCACTTATTCTACCGTTGACTTTAGATAATGTAACTTTTCTATTTCAGAGAGTGCCGTGTTGTGGTGGATCAACGAGACGAACAGATCTTGTAAGGCTCGTCACGTTACACAAGTTTCCGAGAAAACTGGCAAATTGATCTTCGGCAGCTTGATGTCCGCCCTACTGGACGTAGTCGTTGTAGTTTCTAGGGGCTTGCTGTCCTCCCTTTTCGCTACAGACTAGATTTTGTCAACGGCATCCAGTAAACTGCTGCGGTAGTCGAAGTAATTTTCCCTTAACTTCTCGAAGATTTCCTCTAGTTCAACGTTTTTCGACTCATCATCACTTAGGAGACCCTGAAACTGTGTAGAGCAATGATTAACGATGTCCTTTTCAAGTTGTTTCAGCGTACTTGACACGTCCAATGAATGATTCTCGTTAATTTCAGCGGCTCTGGAACCTGTCTGCGAAACATCCTTCTATGGATGGGTTGCTCCTGGATGTATTGACTGGATCACCGGTTGGATGTCTTCAGGTGACACTGAATTTAATTTTTAAACACATGCTTCATACACTAAATATTGTTTTTATTGTTTCTTATAGTTGCGCGCACACTTTTTTTTGAAAATATCCTGCTCGTGAGGACCAAATCTTGGCGTCTTTGGCACAAGAAAATAAATGTACCAAAGTCCGATCGGAAAGGTGTTGCACTTCCGCGACACACAAAAAGAAAATTATTAACTTCAAAAAAGGAAAAACGAACCAAAAAAAAAACGCGATCGTTTCCACTTACTTACTTACTTACTTAGGTAACGCTACAGTTGGGGTGAACCCGGGCCTCAACTAACAAGCCTCTCCAGTTAGCCCGGTCCTTAGCTAACTGCCTCCAGTTGCACACTCCAAGCTTGTTCAGGTCCCCTTCAACTTGTGCGCGCCACCTAAGGCGAGGTCTTCCTCTGCCTCGTTGTCCCTCCGTGTGTGATTCGAAGACTTTTCGCGCCGGAGCACTGGTGTCCATTCGCTCTACATGTCCTAGCCATCTCAAACGACTAATGCGCAGTTTTTTGACTAGGTCGATGTCGCTGTACAGTATAGTTCGTCGTTGAATCTTCTCCTCCAAAGCCCGTAAACGCAAACGGGACCGAATATTTTACGAAGAATTTTACTCTCGAAACGACCGAGGATATCTTCATCCGCTTTTGATAAAGTCTAAGCTTCAGCCCCATAAAGCAGGACTGGGATGATCAAGGTTTTATATAGAGTCTCCTTAGTTGTTCGGGATAGGGCCTTACTACTCAATTGCCTTCTGAGCCCAAAGAAACAGCGATTGGCAAGAGTTATTCTTCGTTTTATTTCTCCTGAGTTGTTATTTTTAGAATTGATAACAGAGCCGAGGTAGACAAAGTCCCTTACTACCTCAAAGTTATAGCTGTCGATTGTAACGTTCTGTCCAATTCGTTGCGTATCGTTGACAGCATATTATTGGTTTTGCCCTCGTTTACCGTTAAACCCATTTTGGCAGCTTCTGTTTCAATACTAGCAAACGCACCGGTGATAGCCCGCTGTGTTCTTCCAATAACGTCGATATCGTCGGCGTACGCTAGTAGTTGCACAGACTTTTGAAAGATTGTGCCTCCGGTGTTGGCTTGTGAGTTTCTCAAAATTCTTTCAAGAACGATGTTAAAAAAAATCACATGACAGGGCGTCACCTTGTCCTTTTTTGACATCAAAGGTCTCGGTGAGATCGTCATTCTGCACAATCTGACGAGTTTGGCAGGGATGCCAAAACTAGACATGGCTGTGTATAGCTCGTCTCTATAAATGCTGTCATATGCGGCCTTGAAATCGATAAAAAGATGGTGGGTATCGATTTGGACTTCTTGGGTTTTTTCCAGGATCTGCCGAAGTGTGAAGATTTGATCGATTGTGGTCTTTCCTGGTCTGAAATCACACTGATAGGGCCCAATCAGGTTGTTGACGAAGGGTTTCAGACGTTCACACAATATGGCAGATAGGATCTTGTACGCGATGTTGAGGAGACTGATACCTCTGTAATTGGCGCAATTGAGGGGATCTCCTTTCTTGTGGATCGGGCAAACGGTGCTGAGATTCCATTCATCAGGCATACACTCATCTGACCAAATTTTAGAAATGAGTTGGTGTATGCTCTCTACCATGTCATTTCCAGCTGCTTTGAACAGCTCGGCTGGTAAGCCGTCAGGTCCAGCAGCCTTGTTGGACTTAAGTTTGCATATTGCTATCCTTACTTCGTTTTGGTCAGGTGGACGGAAGTTTTGGCTATCATCGTCTATGTTGAATGGTTTATTCTGCCTGACAGCGGTATGTTGGTCTTCGTCGCCGTTATACAGTCTGCAGAAGAAGTTTTTCCATATTCTCAGCACCGACTGTGACTCTACTACGAGGTTTCCTTCTTCATCTCTACAGGCTTCTGTACGGGTCTTGTTGGCCTGACACGTTGTTTTTACCTGTTGGTAAAACTTCCGTAAATTATTCCTGAAGTATAATCTCTCAATATCTTCGATCGCACGCTTCTCGTGCTCTTTTTTCTTCTTTCGGAGAAGCCGATGTTCCTCCCGTCTCTTCTGCTCGTAGAGCTCACGAGCAGCTCTTGTCCTTGTCCGCTATTTGTTGCTGGCGGCATAGGAGTAGTTTAGAGGTTTCGGGATACGCGTTCGGCGAAGGTTCTGGCGATCTCTTGCGATTGCAGCTTTTCGACGTCAAATCTTCTCACAGTAGTTCTTCTTAGTTGTGGCGTTTGGGATATCCGCATTCGTACCTTGGCTGCAACAAGGTAGTGATCCGAATCCATGTTGGCTGCTCGGAAGGTTCGGACATACAGAATACTGGAGGCATGCCGTTCGTCGTTTGGTTGACCGTTTGATGATCAGGAGACCGCCATGTCCCCTTGTTGATATTGAGATGAGGAAACCGTGTGCGTGCTATGGTGACGTTTCGCTCCGCAGCGAAGTCAATAAGCCTAAGTCCGTTTCCGGACGTTTTGTCGTGGAGGCTGTGCTTACCAATCGTCCTATCAAAGATGTCCTCCTTTCCTATCTTGGCGTTAAAATCGCCTAGAACGATTTTAACGTCATATTTAGGGCATTGCTCGTAGGTTTCGTCGAGGAGCTCGTAGAAACATTCTTTGGTGGCGTCGTCCTTGTCTTCGGTGGGAGCGTGAGCGCATATAAGGCTTATGTTGGCGAATTTAGCCTTGATGCGGATTGTCATAAGACGCTCGCTCACGTCTGCCGCGTCTGCAGTCTGCCGCGTATAATGAACCCACATCCAAATAAGCGCTGTTTCTGTTCCCTATAGCAATCACCGTAGTATACGTCACAGTTTTTCATCCTCTTTTTGCCCGGGCCATCCCATCGCACTTCCTGGATGGCGGTGATATCTGCTTTGTAGCAGGAGCGCTGCCGTTGGCCCATTAAGGGTTCATCCGCCACCAACTCTATTCCAACACCCTGATTCAGTATTGAAAATCCCTATAGACCTGGGATTCGAATATGTCTTAGCAGCTCATATAGGGATAACACTAATAGTTCGGCCTAACTGGAACTGGTTGACGCCACCGTTGATTCCATCTAGAGAATTCGTCCGCCGTCGCCTGAAGCAGGAAAAGGTGTCCTAGTGAGAAGACGCTCCTCCCCCCTCTCTCGTTCGCTGCCACCAACAACCTTCCAAAGAGGTTGGTTACCCAATCTCCAGTTGAGGTACTAGGCACCCAGCAGCCACCATCGTGGAGGTGTAGAGTAGGAGTTGATAGTGAGAGGCTAGTACTGACTGGCAAATTTCAGTGGCCACAGACAATATGAGTGTAGACGAGCAAATGCAACTGCAGCTCGTTGGAAGCTGCACACCGGCTGTTCAGCTGGGTTCGGTGAAAAGGAAAATCTAATTTTGTTTGGGTGGGAAAGAGAAATGGCGCCACCAGGTCTTTGAAATATTAGGAAGACCAGGAAATCTGTGGTAATATAAGGTATGGTAAGGAGAGACTGGAAGAAAAAAAAAACACAAGTCTTACCACGTTATAAACGCTCTCTGGGAGCGACGGCCAATTTATTGAAAAAGAAAAATTATCAACTACGTGTAAACTTCAGAAGGAAGTTTACAATATTTAGCAAGATCAGTTAAAAAAAAAGCAAAAGCTAAAGTTCGATTAAAAAAAAATAAACAATGACGCGTTTAATAAAAAAAAGAACCGACGAAAAATGAAAAAAAAAAATCGCCGTTGGGGGGTGGCCCATTATTGCGCGGTCCTGAACGAATAAAAAAAACGAAATTAAAGGGTCGCGCGTCCCGCTTTCTCGGGAAGGGAACAGTATGAGATCCTACCGGGTTTACAATTCACCAAAAAACCTACACAAACGTAATAAAAAGAAAAAACAAAACTTCACTTTGTACTCCTCGGGGTACTCGGCTTCCTTTTCCTCGTTATCCTTATGTACTCTCTATCCTGAGCTCCTATCTTCTCCTCTCCTTCTTGGTCTCTCGTTATTTTTTTTTCTCGAAAAAAAAATCAAATGAAATAAAAAACATACAGAAAAGCTACAATCCGTCTGGAACGGATCGTATGATACCCTATCCTCCTCTCTATAAAGTGGGCATGGCCAAATTGTATTTTGTACTCAAATATAGCTATAATGTCGAACTTTTGAGGATGTTACATGTAAAATTTTATCAAAATCGGTTTTTTGATGAAAACGCCCCCAAAAAGTGGGCGTGACCAAAACTGTTCTATGGGTGAATTGTAGGGAATCTCTATACCTAAATATTTGGTCTTAACAAAATTTTTCGGTTTCATATAATTTAGTGAAGTTATAAAAAAGTAGGCGTGGCAATGGGCGGATGTAAAAAAATTTTACACTTGTACTGTATCTTTTTCTTGGAAGCCCAGATGTGAAATTTCAGCGTCTTAGTTAAAAATTTAAGGCCCAAAAATCGGTTTTGTGATGAAAACGCCCCCAAAAAGTGGGCGTGGCCAAAACTTTTGTATGGGTGGATTGTAGGGAATCTGAATGCCTAAATATTTGGTCTTAACAAAATTTTTCGGTTTCATATAATTTAGTGAAGTTATGAAAAAGTGGGCGTGGCAGTGGGCGGATTTCAAAAATTTTTACACTTGTACTGTATCTTTTTCTCAGAAGCCCAGATATGAAATTTCATCGTCCTAGCTCAAAATTTAAGGCCCAAAAAGCGGTGACATACGGACGGACGGACGGTCATCGCTCAATCGATTTCGCTATTGATGCTGATCACGAATATATATACTTTATAGGGTCTATCTCGATTATTTCTCTATGTTACAAACTATGTGTCAAACTTAATATACCCTTAGGATAGGGTATAAAAACTCCTCAACTTGGACAACCGTCTCTCTTAGTGGTCAACCAAAAAGTGCCCTTTCGCTCTGGTATTTGGCCCACTCACCCCGAGAGTCTGTCACACATATATGGGACATTCAGCGGTAGCGGTGTTCCATCACTGTTCTATCCGCTAAACTCCGATTTTTCGCTGGAGAAAGCAACCGTTGTTGAACCTCCGCTATCCATTGTCTATATCTTCTCCACTGACTCTCTCAGTTCGCCAAACTTGGCAGTTCAGCGAATCGAGTGAGGTCTTTCCCCAACAAGTCCTATGGCGGTTGCGTGACGAGTCCTGGTTGAGGGTCGCCACAACTACTAATCAAAGTCCGGTGTGGGCATTCTCCCACTTAAAATACGCGTTAGGAGGAAAAGGTAGGATACAGAAATTAAGTATTCGTTGGAAAAAAAAGTCAAACAACGATTTTCGTTGGACCCCGTTCGAGAAGAAAAAATCAATTGAGCATCCGGCCGTCAAATTTACAACGCGTCAAATTAATTTAACCCGGTGGAATCTAGCGCTGATTTGGGGATGAGGACGTACGTGAGTCAAGAGATAGGTTGGGCTCTCGGCCATTGATGAGCTCCTCCGGAATCAGCCTAGGATTATCTCTCTGTTGGTGCAATGTTGGTGTGGATTGTTGTGTGTTGGTGAATGCGATGTTTTGTGTTGCGAGTTGGGATAGTTCGTCCCTCCTCGCAGTATCGTACTGGTATGTTGTTTTGATGAGTGTGACATCTCGTGATGGTATGTTGTGTTGGTTAGTGTGATGTTTAGTGTTGAGTGTGTTATGTCGCGTTGCGTTGTGTTGTACTATAGGACCTCGTCCTCCCTCTCTCTCGCTGTCAGGTTGACGAAGTTGTAACGTGTTGATTAGTGTTGTCGTGTAGGCGCAATTTGTGATGTGTTGGTGAATGTTTTGCTCTGGGACCGTCCGCGTCCTCCCATCGATCGCCTGTTATTCGTATGTATTGTGTACGTGAAGGTTTGCGTGTTCGTTTTCGTTTTCTTGGGACCGTCCGTCCCCCTCCTCGATGTTGTGGTTAGGTGTTTCGTGTAGGCGTATTTGTGTATTCGGCTCTTTATGTTACAGCGTCGCTCGGGACCATCTGTCCCTTCTTCTGGGTATTGTGTAGATGTCTCGTGTGTGTATTTGTAGGTGAATGCTGGTGGCGTCTTCTCTTTTTTTGTCGTCGCCGCTTCCGTTGACATCTCGCTGGCTTAGAGACCTCGCGTCTCTATCATCGCCTCAGTCACCTATAGTGGTTGCTAATGCAAGATGCTGGTGAAGTGGACAGTAGGTATTAGGTCCCTTTGACCTGGGAACCAAAAAGATGATTTTTAGGGAAACGCGTCATAAATGATTGGTTTTTGGGGTAAAAAGTGTGATTTTGAGATTTTGCTGTATTATGTCTGTCGGTGATGGGAATTTAGTTGGTTAGTGTAGAAAGTGTGGGTGAGGGGGTGGATGATAGTTGATGTGTAATTAGGAAGTGGGAGTGAATATGGGTTTTGTATCTGGGAGTGTGTGTGTGTGTGTGTGTGTGCGGATGATGTTGAATGGATGAGATCTTATCTGTGGGATGGGTAATTCGTGATCGTTGTTATCTGGGGTGAGTGCGAGAGATTGTAATATGATAGTGTTGATTAGTGTGTGTGTGACGTGGCATGGATATTTGTTTATGTTATTTTAATGGTTTTTTTAATTGTTTTTGGATATAGTTGGAGCGTTGGATTGTGTGATCATGTTGTTGGAGTTTTTGTTTGGTTGAGAGAATGATGCGAATTTTGGAGGATGAGTGTGAGGGGAATGGAGATGGTTTTTCGTTATCGGGGAGGGGTTGGCTGTGTGTGATGACGATAGATGGTTTGCATTTGGTTAATTGGGTGTGCTGGCGTGTTGTGTCATGAATTTTTTGTCAGCGTGATAATCATCTGTATTATTTGTTGTTGTTGTTGTTTTGTTGGATATTGCTGGAGCATTGGAGTGTGTGTGTGGGACATTGTGTAATTGTGAAGCACAGTATGTGGATGAGTAATTTCGACGGATGGGTGAGGGAATATGGGATAAGGGGGGGATGTTTTTGGATGTAATCGTGAGTAATGCATGATCTACCGATCGTTCAAATCAAGCAGCATCGGGGTGGTGTTACTACTTAGATGGGGGACCGTGTGTGTTGTTGGAATTATTAAGAAAGACGAAAAGTCTTTCGAATAATAATATATATATTCATATATATGTATATACATACATATGTATAATTCCTGATCTTGCTATGGGAGTTGGGAATGCGAAAAGGGTGATAAATGCGGAAGGAAAATAGTTTGTATGTATGTGTATGAATTATTGGCATCGGTGACGATAGATGGTTCCCGTGACCAAATGTGTGTGTCTAAACTAGAACATAACCAGCAATCAAGTGTCTTTGATGAAGGTACTGCAGATGAAGGTACTGCAGATGAAGGGATGTACCTATGTACATACATATAAGGCTTGTCAAGAAGCATCTGAAACATGATTGTAATTTATTAGAAATGCTACTACGTCAGAAAAAATATAAAATTTAACAAAAGACACGCTCATCTGTTAAATTTGGGAATTAATCCATGTATCAATCTAGGATATATCCAGCATTCAAGTCTCTTTAAGAAGGTACTGCAAATGAAGTGATGTATAAGGCTTGTCAAGGAATATCTGCAATATGATTGCAATTATTAATTAAGAATCAACGAGCAAGTCAATCCGTCCTAAATTATGCAACGAACTTGACAGATCCTCAGATCTTAGAAATGCTACTAGGCGTGTACATACGTCAGAAAATATAGAACTTAACAAAATACACACTCATCTGGCGCTATTCAATAGCATCGATGTAAACATCTCGTCAACTCCACTTTATGCTGTGTAACCTTTCATAAAGGCATGGAATAGAATGGTTTATCACAAGTCAGGGTCAGGGTAATGTTGATTTGATAAGAGTGGGTCAGGAATAGGAAATATGAAAAATAAAAATAAATAAATTGAATGAATGTGTATCATACATATGTACATACATATATTCATCAAGTAATACTTTATGAGAACAGTCGGTGATATACACGAGATTTCTAAGTTCTATTAAATATGAGAAAGAATCCAAATCTAGAAGATATCCTGCATTCAAGTGTCTTTAAGTACCTTCTTGGATGGAGGGATGTATAAGGCTTGTCAAGGAATATCTGAAATATGATTGTAATTAATTAATTACGAATAGACGGACTAGTCAATCCGTCCTTAATTATATAATGAGCTTGAGAGAGATCCTCAAATCTTACAGATGCTACTATCTACGTCAGAAAATATAGAACTTAACAAAATACAAGCTCATCTGACGCCACTGAATAGCGTCAATCCAACCGTCAGCTCTGATTTATACAGTAAAATATTACAATAAAAGCATATCATACAGGAACTGCTGAAGCCTTCATGGAGCGTACATACATATATAAAAACATACAAAAAAGCTACAATCCGTCTGGAACGGATCGTATGATACCCTATCCTCCTCTCTATAAAGTGGGCGTGGCCAAATTGCATTTTGTACTCAAATATAGCTATAATGTCGAACGTTTGAGGATGTTACATGTAAAATTTTATCAAAATAGGTTTTTTGATGATAACGCCCCCAAAAAGTGGGCGTGGCCAAAACTGTTCTATGGGTGAATTGTAGGGAATCTAAATACCCAAATATTTGGTCTTAACAAAATTTTTCGGTTTCATATAATTTACCGAAGTTATAAAAAAGTAGGCGTGGCAGTGGGCGGATGTAAAAAAAATTTACATTTCTACTGTATCTTTTCGTCAGAAGCCCAGATATGAAATTTCAGCGTCCTAGTTAAAAATGTAAGGCCGAAAAATCGGTTTTATGATGAAAACGCCCCCAAAAAGTGGGCGTGTCCAAAAATGTTGTATGGGTGGATTGTAGGGAATCTGAATGCCTAAATATTTGGTCTTAACAACATTTTCCGGTTTCATATAATTTAGTGAAGTTATGAAAAAGTGGGCGTGGCAGTGGGCGGATTTCAAAATTTTTTACACTTGTACTGTATCTTTTCCTCAGAAGCCTAGCTCAAAATTTAAGGCCCAAAAAGCGGTGACATACGGACGGACGGACGGACGGACGGTCATCGCTCAATCGATTTCGCTATTGATGCTGATCACGAATATATATACTTTATAGGGTCTATCTCGATTATTTCTCTATGTTACAAACTATGTGTCAAACTTAATATACCCTTAGGATAGGGTATAATCAAAGAACAAGTGCCATGCTTCATATAGTCTCACAAATGGATGCAAATCCTATGTCTTTATGGTGAATAAACGAAAATCTTTTCGTTATCCGTTTAAGCGGCACCAATGATTATTTTCTTGAAAATTACACCTGAATGAATAGAGATCGTCACAATCAAATGTGACTTATCGTATTGTTGTAAATCTACCTGCACTTCTTTCAAAACTACATAGAAACTCATTACTTTGTCTGAAAAAATATTATTAAGTAGTTAAAATATTGACGATCAATAAGTGAAATGTTACAGATCAGATCCCAATATCCCAGTTCAAAGAGCAATTACTCCCATCCTGTGCATGATAAGAAAAGAGCAGCTTTCGATGGATACAAAAATCTCTTGAGCCATCCATTGATTGACCTAAACACATTTCATGATACTGAAGCCAGGCAACTGTTGGAAAATGAGTTTCCAGATTATCAGCAGAGATCAATTTAACATATTGATCAATTTTCTACGAAGAAGCAATGAAGGAAAATTCCTACGAAGCTTACATAGAAATTCTTTGCTGCGTCAGAAAAAAGAATTAAACATTCTGAAAAATTAAAATTAAATAAAAAACCATTTTTATTTTTAAATTTTTTATTTTTTTTTTATTTTTATAGAAGTTTGCCTATAATATTTATTTCTTTTGGTATAATAGGGACATCGAATTGTCCACTAACTCCTAGATGCTCCAGTACTTTCATCATATGGAATAGCGTTTTCAGTTGGTTAGTTTTAAGGTCTCTCCTATATTCGTGCAGAAGTTTTGTCGCCTCCGCAACAAATTCTGGGTAGTCCCAGCAAGCCTTCTCGTACTCTTCGATGAAATTAGTTATGATTTGTTGAATCATACTGGTGCTACTATGAATAACATAAATTCATAAGTCTTATTTATACTGAAATTTTTCTCGCTCATTGATCGTGCTCTATGTAAAAAATCCATACACATGTCCTATCTCATATGGAGAAATACAAAGGAGAACAAGGGATAATTCACTGCCCTCTGACTTGGATAAATACACACACATGAGAGATCGATCATTAACTCTCCTTCCGATATTTAATTTCGTTCGGACAGTGGTCCCCGTAATCAAAAATGCTTCTCTAGCAGATATGTAGACTCCATTAAAAAATCTATCCGTATACATTGTCTCAAGACAAAGAGGAACAACGGAGAAATCATATCCATTGACTTATCAATAATTAGTCTTGCATAAACACAGAGACCAATTTCATGGTCCCAATAATCAAAAATGCTTCTCTAGCAGATACATACATATGTGGACTCCATCAAAAAATCTATCCGTATATATTGTCCCATATGGAGAAAAACAAAAGGAGAATTTATGTCCTCTGCTTTAGCAATAATCGACACTTTTTTATAAACAGAGACATTGAGAGAGGTTTCAACGATCATATTTTTGAGGGTAATTAAAATTTCAATCACTGGTGACACGCATTGATCAAGCAAAGAATCTATCCGTATATTTTGTCTCATGACAAAGAGGAACAACGGAGAAATCATATCCATTGACTTATCCTAATTATCTTGCAAAAACACAGAGACCAATTTCATGGTCCCAATAATCAAAAATGCTTCTCTAGCAGAAATAAGTGAACTCCATCAAAGAATGTATCCATATACAATGTCTCATATGGAGAAAAACAAACATGTTTGATCACGCTCGAATCAATGATGATCTATTCGTATACATTGTCTCATATGGAAATGATGTATGGCGTGAACAAAAATTTTCTTGTCCGATTTGATTGAGCAAAGTCCAGTTTTTCATAGAGATACCGATCAATGGAGGGTTCTTAGAATGTTAAAGAGAAAAATGCAATTTCTAATGTTGATATGCTGCCTAAGTGAACAGCCAGTGATAGAATGCGAAAACCTTGAAATACAGTCAAATTTTCGGAGACCATACTCATAGTGTATTGGTGAATTAAATACCAATTCTAATTTACGAATTTAGAAATAGAGCTCTCACAAGTTTTGGTTTTATATTATGCATATTTGATGAATGCCAAAATAAATCCGCTTAATTACATATGTAGATAATATAAGGTTCGCAGGAGAATGTAGATACTATTAAGATAAATGCATAGTTTTAGTTGTTAGCCTCATCTATGTACATAGGATATAGTCGTACCCATAAGATTTAGAGTTTTCTAAGAAATTTGGATCTACATAGTTGTTAGATATGACTTAAGCTTTTGATTTTGTTGGATTAAGACAGAGCTTATTGCAACGGAGTCTTTAATGAGGCCGATTGTTATATAGAAAAATACAGAGGGAGAATAATAAAGGACTTAAAATAGATCCTCGTGGAACCCAAGAGTGTACTTCCAAAGACTGAGAAATCCGTTAGGCTGTACTGACTTGTTGAAATCTGTTGCTAAGATAGCTAGAAACCAAAATTCAGAGTTTTGCTTAAAATTTTACAGTTGCCTTAGTTTTTCAACAAAAGAAAGTAATCCCAATTATTAAAAGCCTTGGAAAAATCTAACAGACACAAAATGGAAATATTATTCTGGTCAAACTGTTGTTTTATGTCATTCATGATTTCAACAGTGGCGATGGTACAACTATGTTTTGACCTGAAATCAGATTGATCCAGAGATAGCATATTATTCAGGTCAATATGTGATTTGATTTCTCATTAGAACTTCCAATACTTTTGAGAGACATGACAAAATGCTTTTTTGTCTGAAGTCATCGGGTCTAAATCATGGCGTTCGTTTATGGAAAATGTTGATATACCTAGTTTCGTAGAATTTGATTGCGAATCGAAATGTGAACCATAGATCTTGTCACAATTCTCATTTGTACTTTGTACATTGTAAAGTACTTTGATTGAGACTATCGTTATAGAAATTTGTGGGTGTTCTAAATGAAGGATCTTTATCTCTTGTTGCTGAAGTCGATAGCAATGGTTCCAGAGATGAGTACTCGAAACTCTTCTTAAATTGTTCTTTTTCTTCTGGTGGGCTTTCAAATTTTAATTATCGTTTTACTGTTTCATTTACATCTTTCATTTTATTAGTATTTTGAGTATCCTCACTCTCGACCACTTTTCGAGACTTCTTTTAAAGGTTCAATTATTGGTTTAAAAGTATTTTCAAAGTCTGTTTTCTTCATAGCTTTTTCCAGTTTTGAGCAACTTATATTTCTTCTTCAAAGCATTTCTAGGTTTTCATTTATATCCAAATTTATGTGTGCGAATAGGGTAATTCCAAAATAGGACTATTCCGTCAACAGGGCTGTTCTCAACAGGGCTGTTCCTTCAACAGGGCTGTTTCTTCAACAGGGCTGTTTTCAACAGGGCTGTTTCTTCAACAGGGCTGTTCTGAACAGGGCTGTTTCTTCAACAGGGCTGTTCTCAACAGGGCTGTTCCTTCAACAGGGCTGTTCTCAACAGGGCTGTTCCTTCAACAGGGCTGTTCCTTCAATAGGGCTGTTCTCAACAGGACTGTGCCTTCAATAGGGCTGTTCCAAATAAATTAATTCAAATGTTTCCAACAAGTTGAGTTCAATTCTTTGAATTGACTGAATATCATTACGGAATTTATATGATCATTGTATATACATATGTTTAAGGTTGAGTTCATCTTCCTTAAAATAACTATATAGCTTGCATTGTCTCTAATCAAATGCTTTAGTATGCATGTATACGACTGACACAAATACGAACTAGTAGTGCGATTGCACCTTAAATCATAATAATGATAATATATTACAGCTCATCTCACATCTCTAATTATAAAAAAGCAGGTATTCCCATTAAACCTATTACTATACAATCAACGTCTGATAAGAGAACCTCAAAACTCACTGCACGAAAAAAGCAATTTCTATTATCACAAATAAAATCAAATCAAATCTTTCAAAGTCATGCTGAACATTTTCGAAGAACCAAAGTTTGAGGTGAGTATCTCAAAATTGAAACATCACACACAATCGCCGTATTTAAATAATTTCCAGAAAAATGATATTATACAAATTTGAGTTCAACATCAAAATCTTAATATTTTAAGAAAACTGATGGAATGGCAGTCGCGAATATAAAACTTATAAATAACGAAGTGGCTTTTTGTTCGATGAAATTCGCTATGAATTAAGTAGTGTCGAAATCGATAGCAATCGTAGTGTTGGTATCACTTCAACTATTAAAATTATATTTCCTTAAATAAAAATGAAAGTGCTACGATATATGATATATCAATAGCCGTCAATCGGCTCTTTTTTTAATTTTTGCATACCTTTACATAAATTCCTAGAATTTGCTGAAGACTACAAAAGATTTAATTCATGCATGATTTAATTCTAACACTTTTATGAACCGATGAAAATTCCTTAATTGCGGATGAGAATGAAAAGGCAAAGATAAATTTGTTCAAAGTATGTACAGTGGAAAATTCCCCAAATTACATTGAATGATACTTACAAATTAAAGCTGTACAAACATATTAATAATTGTTGTTCGGAACTGGGATCTATACGAATATCCAGCACTACCTAGTACCAATCATCATATTTGGAATGTGAAGACAACATTTCGATTAAAGAAACCACACTACATTATATTGCTCTGCAAATGGAAATTAAACTAATTATAATGTGAAAGCCTATTTAAATTCTGATTCCTATCCATGTGAAGATTTAAATCTAGCGTTTGATAAAAACAACTATAGTTTACTATACAAGATGTATTGTGATTTTCAAAAACCTACTATAATCGATCTGTTGCAGAACCATTATTATCAAGAAATACATTCAAGTCTCAAGCGAATATTTTCGTAATAGATTGTAGACATCAGAGTGAATTAATAACAAATGGACCAGTCGATATTCGCATTGAAATCAAAACATCAAAAATAATTCCTGCTAACACATCAGTAGTATACTACTTGATGTTACATGATCGTATTATAAATTATAATCCATTGAGTCAAATAGTTTCTCGAGAAGTATAATTGTTAATTGAGGAACAGCTTTAATTGAGGAAACACACACATACTCATACCACACAAAATGTATTTTATTTTCGATGCTCAAGGCTTTAAAGGTCAAAATAGCAACTTTATCGCTAAGGAATTAGCATTGGTACACAATGGTCAACATCTTCATTTCATCTTAAAACCTCCATTCAACTATGACCAACTATCACCAGCACTACGGAAAGAAGCTCATTGGCTTTATCAGAATTATCATGGTTTAACTTGGGACGGTGGATTTATGGCATTCCAAAAAGTTAGAAAATATCTTCGAGAACAGATCAAAAATACTATTATTTATGTTAAAGCAACAGAAAAACCACAATGGTTCAAGGTGTTACTTCATGATGAAAATGTTGAAATAATGAATATTGAAGAAGCTGGCTGCCTGAGTGCAAAAGAATTGAAACGTCTCCATCCTAATGAAACAAAATGTTTGTCCCATGGCAAATGCTGTGCTTTGCAAAATGTTTACCTGTTAAATAAATTCTTGAGCTAAAATAAAATTATTTTCCTTTTAAATAGTCAATTTGTTTTAATTTTTATTAAATATTTATCTGTTTTTTATAAACGTGGAGTACACAAACTATGAATCTTTGAAGAATTTAACATGTGATGTTTAAAAAGTACAATTAATAAGTATAAAGAATTTGGTTGTTTACAAAATAGTATCATACCTATTTTATTAATCGTCTTTTATTTCCATATGGTAGGGAACTGTGTTCATCAAGAAATCTACGTTTTTCTGCTCTGGGCTTATATGGTTTTATCTCCGGAAGAAAAATACACAATAAATCAATTTGTTTGTTTCAAACAGTTTTTATTTTTGTCTTAGGTAATGTTTTAACAATTTTTACATAAAAGGCTGTGAATTAGGTATATTCACCTCTTCCAAGTTGGATGCATCATCTGAGAGGGGGTAAAATTCCAGCTCAAAAGAATTTCCTACTGCTTGCACCACCTCTATCTCACTTGATGATAGTACCTTCACAGTGTCCTCGTCCATTGTATTGAAGCGTACCGGCAGAAACACCTTAAGCTTGTCCAATTCTACCAAAATACGAGGCCCATATTTGGTTTGACACTGTAGCACTTTGAAGATGCGATATCGTTTTTATACCCTATCCTAAGGGTATATTAAGTTTGACACATAGTTTGTAACATAGAGAAATAATCGAGATAGACCCTATAAAGTATATATATTCGTGATCAGCATCAATAGCGAAATCGATTGAGCGATGACCGTCCGTCCGTCCGTCCGTCCGTATGTCACCGCGTTTTCATCACAAAACCGATTTTTGGGCCTTAAATTTTTAACTAGGACGCTGAAATTTCATATCTGGGCTTCCAAGAAAAAGATACAGTACAAGTGTAAAATTTTTTTACATCCGCCCACTGCCACGCCTACTTTTTTATAACTTCACTAAATTATATGAAACCGAAAAATTTTGTTAAGACCAAATATTTGGGTATTTAGATTCCCTACAATTCACCTGTAGAACGGTTTTGGCCACGCCCACTTTTTGGGGGCGTTATCATCAAAAAACCTATTTTGATAAAATTTTACATGTAACATCCTCAAACGTTCGACATTATAGCTATATTTGAGTACAAAATGCAATTTGGCCACGCCCACTTTATAGAGAGGAGGATAGGGTATCAGACGATCCGTTCCAGACGGATTGTAGCTTTTCTGTATGTTTTCTACTCCAACGATTTGAGGGGTTCTAATGGCTTAATTTTGCCAAGTTGCTTTAAGGAATCCATTATATGTACGTACTTATGTAACAACAAAGAGTTCACTCGTGTGATGTTATAATAAAACTGATAATTCGCAGTCTTAAAATTAGAGCTTATATAGGGCGCAAAAATTTAGCATCGACTCTAAAATAATCACATACACATATGTACATATGAGACAATGTATACGAATAGATCATCATTGATTAGAGCGTGATCAAACATGTTTGTTTTTCTCCATATGAGACATTGTATATGGATACATTCTTTGATGGAGTTCACTTATTTCTGTTAGAGAAGCATTTTTGATTATTGGGACCATGAAATTGGTCTCTGTGTTTATGCAAG
Source organism: Xylota sylvarum (assembly GCA_905220385.1). Taxonomy (NCBI): domain Eukaryota; kingdom Metazoa; phylum Arthropoda; class Insecta; order Diptera; family Syrphidae; genus Xylota; species Xylota sylvarum. The sequence continues at coordinate 19,232,521 of LR999960.1, forward strand.
ACTAATTATTGATAAGTCAATGGATATGATTGCTCCTTTGTTCCTCTTTGCCTTGAGACAAAGTATACGGATAGATTTTTTAATGGAGTCCACATATCTGCTAGAGAAGCATTTTTGATTACGGGGACCACTGTCCGAACGAAATTAAATATCGAAAGGAGAGTTAATGATAGATCTCTGTATGTGTGTGTATTTATCCAAGTCAGAGGGCAGTGAATTATCCCTTGTTCTCCTTTGTATTTCTCCATATGAGATAGGACATGTGTATGGATTTTTTACATAGAGCACGATCAATGAGCGAGAAAAATTTCAGTATAAATAAGACTTATGAATTTATGTTATTCATAGAAGCACCAGTATGATTCAACAAATCATAACTAATTTCATCGAAGAGTTCGAGAAGGCTTGCTGGGACTACCCAGAATTTGTTGCGGAGGCGACAAAACTTCTGCACGAATATAGGAGAGACCTTAAAACTAACCAACTGAAGACGCTATTCCATATGATGAAAGTACTGGAGCATCTAGGAGTTAGTGGACAATTCGATGTCCCTATTATACCAAAAGAAATAAATATTATAGGCAAACTTCTATAAAAATAAAAAAAAAAAATAAAAATTTAAAAATAAAAATTGTTTTTTATTTAATTTTAATTTTTCAGAAGGTTTAATTCTTTTTTCTGACGCAGCAAAGAATTTCTATGTAAGCTTCGTAGGAATTTTTCTTCATTGCTTCTTCGTAGAAAATTGATCAATATGTTAAATTGATCTCTGCTGATAATCTGGAAACTCATTTTCCAACAGTTGCCTGGCTTCAGTATCATGAAATGTGTTTAGGTCAATCAATGGATGGCTCAAGAGATTTTTGTATAAGTTGACCTTTTCTATCCATCGAAAGCTGCTCGTTTCTTATCATGCACAGGATGGGAGTAATTGCTCTTTGAACTGGGATATTGGGATCTGATCTGTAACATTTCACTTATTGATCGTCAATATTTTAACTACTTAATAATATTTTTTCAGACAAAGTAATGAGTTTCTATGTAGTTTTGAAAGAAGTGCAGGTGGATTTACAACAATACGATAAATCACATTTGATTGTGACGATCTCTATTCATTCAGGTGTAATTTTCAAGAAAATAATCATTGGTGCCGCTTAAACGGATAACGAAAAGATCTTCGTTTATTCACCATAAAGACATAGGTATTTGTGAGACTATATGAAGCATGGCACTTGTTCTTTGATTTTATATATGTATGTACGCTCCATGCTTCAGAAGTTCCTGTATGATATGCTTTTATTGTAATATTTTACTGTATAAAACAGAGCTGACGAGACGGTTGGATTGACGCTATTCAGTGGCGTCAGATGAGCTTGTAAGTTCTACATTTTCTGACGTAGATAGTAGCATCTGTAAGATTTGAGGATCTCTCTCAAGTTCATTATATAATTAAGGACGGATTGACTGGTTCGTCGATTCGTAATTAATTAATTACAATCATATTTCAGATATTCCTTGACAAGCCTTATACATCCCTCCATCCAAGAAGGTACTTAAAGACACTTGAATGCAGGATATCTTCTAGATTTGGATGCTTTTCCATATTTAATAGAATTTAGAAATCTCGTGTATATCACCGACTGTTCTCATAAAGTATTACTTGATGTATATATGTACATATGTATGATACACATTCATTCAATTTATTTATTTTTATTTTTCATATTTCCTATTCCTGACCCACTCTTATCAAATCAACATTACCCTGACTTATTACATTCCATGCCTTTATGAACGGTTACATAGCATAATGCAAAGTTGACGAGATGTTTAGATCGATGCTATTGAGCGGCCCCAGATGAGCATGTGTTTTGTTAAGTTTTATATTTTTTCTGACATACAGTAGCATTTCTTAGATCTGAGGATCTCTCAAGTTCGTTGCATAATTTAGGACGGATTGACTTGCTCGTCGATTCATGATTAATAAATTACAATCATATTTCAGATATTCCTTGTATAAGGCTTATACATTTCTCTATCCAAGAAGGTACTTAAAGACACTTGAATGCAGAATATCTTCTAGATTTGGATTCTTTCTCATATTTAATAGAACCTAGAAATCTCGTGTATATCACCGACTGTTCTCATAAAGTATTACTTGATGAATATATGTATGTACATATGTATGATACACATTCATTCAATTTATTTATTTTTAATTTTCATATTTCCTATTCCTGACCCACTCTTATCAAATCAACATTACCCTGACCCTGACTTGTGATAAACCATTCTATTCCATGCCTTTATGAAAGGTTACACAGCATAAAGTGGAGTTGACGAGACGTTTACATCGATGCTATTGAATAGCGCCAGATGAGTGTGTATTTTGTTAAGTTCTATATTTTCTGACGTATGTACACGCCTAGTAGCATTTCTAAGATCTGAGGATCTGTCAAGTTCGTTGCATAATTTAGGACGGATTGACTTGCTCGTTGATTCTTAATTAATAATAACAATCATATTGCAGATATTCCTTGACAAGCCTTATACATCCTTTCATTTGCAGTGCCTTCTTAAAGAGACTGCTGGATATATCCTACATTGATAGATGGATTAATTCCCAAATTTAACAGATGAGCGTGTCTTTTGTTAAATTTTATATTTTTTCTGACGTAGTAGCATTTCTAATAAATTACAATCATGTTTCAGATGCTTCTTGACAAGCCTTATATGTATGTACATAGGTACATCCCTTCATCTGCAGTACCTTCATCTGCAGTACCTTCATCAAAGACACTTGATTGCTGGTTATGTTCTAGTTTAGACACACACATTTGGTCACGGGAACCATCTATCGTCACCGATGCCAATAATTCATACACATACAAACTATTTTCCTTCCGCATTCATCACCCTTTTCGCATTCCCAACTCCCATAGCAAGATCAGGAATTATACATATGTATATACATATATATGAATATATATATTATTAGAAAGACTTTTCGTCTTTCTTAATAATTCCAACAACACACACGGTCCCCCATCTAAGTAGTAACACCACCCGATGCTGCTTGATTTCAACGATCGGTAGATCATGCATTACTCACGATAACATCCAAAAACATCCCCCCTTATCACATATTCCCTCACCCATCCATCGAAATTACTTATCCACATACTGTGCTTCACAATTACACAATATCCCACACATACTCCAATGCTCCAGCAATATCCAACAAAACAACAACAACAACAAATAATACAGATGATTATCACGCTGACAAAAAATGCATGACACAACACGCCAGCACACCCAATTACCCAAATGCAAACCATCTATCGTCATCACACACAGCCAACCCCTCCCCGATAACGAAAAACCATCTCCATTCCCCTCTCACTCATCCTCCAAAATTCGCATATCCAAAACAGCTATATCCAAAAACAATTAAAAAACCATTAAAATAACATAAACAAATATCCATGCCACGTCACACTCTATAATTAACAACTATTGTTATGTTATTGTTAATAAAAGACCGTATCTTGCTACGTTAAAAAACGGAATCATTTTACATATATACATATATACAATGTGGTTTTATACATATATACATATATAATTTTTAATAATAACATTTGGTGACATTTGAGAGACGTTTGCTGCGTAGGTGTGTTCTACAGTGACCTGTTTTTGACTGATGACGTCACTGTGACCCGAACACTAAATATTGGATACTAAATACTAAATGCTAAGTACTAAACACTAAATACTTAATACTAAATACTAAATACTAAATACTAAATACTAAATACTAAATACTAAATACTAAATACTAAATACTAAATACTAAATACTAAATACTAAATACTAAATACTAAATACGAAATACTAAATACTAAATACTAAATACTAAATACTAAATACTAAATACTAAATACTAAATACTAAATACTAAACACTAAATACAAAATATTAAATACTTTCTGTCTGTCTCTCTGTTTGTATGTGTATGTATATAGAAAGCAAATGTCCACATGTACAAGCTAAGCAGCGTATAGAGCAAGTGAACCACTTTAAATATCTTGAGGTCGCAATCGACTCTCATCTTTGTCTGTACGTCTGTCTGTCTGTTTGTCTGTCTGTCTATCTGTCTGTCTATATATAGAAAGTAAATGTCCACACGTACAATCTTAGCAGCATATAGAGCAAGTGAACCACTTTACATATCTTGAGGTCCCAATCGACTCTTATCTTTGTTTATCTGTCTGGCTGTCTATCTGTCTATTTGTCTGTCTGTCTGTCTGTAAGTCTGTCTGTCTGTCTGTCTATATACACTGAGTTATGTTTTTGATGAGCTTTATTTGCTTTTAGTGGGTTACTGGTTTAATGGTTTATTTGTTTGCTAGTTTGCATAATTTCATTTAATTTTCTTTGTGATGTGTACATCGTTTTGAAGAAAGCCGTGTTGTATTCGTGTTTTCCTACAGACGTGAGACATACCAAATTTAGCTTCCATGATCCCGTATGTGTTTTATTAAGTTTATTGTTCTGGATTTGTTTTAATTTGATTAGTTATTAGTTGTTAAATTGCAAATAATGGCACAAGAAGTCGTTGTTGATGGTGGCTGGGGTGTGCTCTATGCCGATATTATGATAAGAAAACCAAAGAAGACGTTAAAAAAAGCCATTAAAGGTACAGGGAGACCAACTCCTACAAACGGCATCAAGGATCAGGTCGCCCCGGAGTAATTACTGCAAGGGTTGACTGATATTTGGTGATTCAAAGTTTTTGGAATCGTCTCTAAACAGCAGCTGAGCTGGCTCACAAACTTCGAACTGTTAGAGGGACAGCTGTTGTTGCGTTCAAATTACGCACAAAAGTCCTTGTCCACTCCATCCTTCCCAGTCTTACCCATCCACCATTTTTGCCTTGCCTTTTCTCTTTTTATCCGTTGTTCTCTGAGAGCTGTGGGTTAACTGAGCGTTCCTAGGTTGTTCTACAACCCAGTGCTCACTCTTTCCCATATGCTCGAAGGGGATGACAAAGCAGGTACCCAAGGGCCAGACGGACGGTCTGAAGCAGGAAGAGCCAGGCAAACCGCCTGGAGACTCATCCTGATCCTTTTTCATCAAAGGGGTTAACAAGGTCCCCCAACGGTCCAAATGATCTCCATGTTGTGAGAGATTCATCGAAGGGGTTAACGAGGTCCCCCCAACAATCCAAATGATCATCATCGAAGGGGGTTAACAAGGTCCCCCAACATTCTAAAATCATCTGCTGCCAAATTCACAAGGCCGAGAGCCCACCCTATATTTTACTGTTTGATATTGCCTAAAACAACGATTTTTATAAACCAAATCTCCCAAAAAGGGACCAAAACCTTATTTTGTAAAGGACAGCTCCCGATTCCCTGGGTACACTTTTTGTCCCTTAATGTCTGCACGATGGTTTACTCGATAGGTAGTTTTCGCGTTAAACTTATCCTTTCACTTTGGGTTAATGTCTAGTCTCCATTTAGTTTTATAATTAGCCCTGGTCAGGAGGGTGAATGCGAACCCAAGCAGTCACTCAAAACGAACAGTGCTACGAGAGAGAGTGAGATCTTGAAGCCGTGAGAGAGGAAGCTGTCAGAGCTCTGGATGTGACTCCCTTTGCTCTGGCAGCTAAATCAACTGCAGCGGAGAGAACGAGGCGAACTCAGCCACCGCCAATACCACCATACAGTTCCCCGCCAGAGAGACAGGCATCAGGAACTGTTTCTCAAAATCTGAGATCATTGGAGACGGCTGAATTCGTCTTGAGAGTGAGTGTGAGAATGTGTGAGTGCGTGAATGCGTACGAGTGTATGGACGAACATACCGATGTATAAAAAGTCGAACATGTCTCGACACGTCGCCTTTTTTTGGTTTGAGATTAAGACCTATGAGAGGTTCTTTTTTTGAGAAATTCGAGAGAGAGTTGCTGTGAAGCAAAAGAAAAAAAAAGCTAGAGAAGATAGTGATCGATAATCCAGGAAGGGATTCCAGAACAAAACATACGAAACATGAGAACGAGACCTAAACACGAGAACAATACCACAAGAACGAAACCTGGAGACATACCGAGGAGACGAGACCAGGATACGGGTGACTGTGGCGGAGAGCATTCAACCTCCCCCAACCAGGAAGATAGTTAGAGCGTCCAGAGAGACATTCCCCAACCCTTAGTGAGCAGATAAGTAGAGTGTTTTCTTTCAATATTAGATTTGTGTTAGTTTTTTTTTGAAAATCGTGTAGGATATTTGATATATATATAATTTCGAGTAAGCCACCGTTCGTTTTATTAGTCACCGAAGATTTCATTCCGGTGTTAAAACTGTTCGCGACCCTTATCTTTTCTTTTTTATAAATTCTGTATCGTGTGGGAATCGCGAGCTACCCTCCGTGGCCATTTTTCTTAACTTGTTTCACTTTTACCCCAATCCTTTTTATTTGGGAGTTTCGTTTTCTTTTTCCTTTTAAATTGCGGCCTCCATTGTCCATTCCACCATCGTATATATATACCAAAACATACAAACCAACTTCTTTTCACCCACACCACGTCTTTCTTTTATTTTAATAGTTTTGGTAATTTTAACTTTAAAGATTACCTGGCGCCCTTGTGTTCCTACCCCAAGGAACATCCCCCAATACATCCCGAACCCATCCCTGCTGAGCGGTCGGAAGTCGGCGAATTCGCATTCGCTGTTGTTGCGATATTCCCTCTCTCCCTCATTCGACTCTTTACCATTCGCGTGCGCGGCCGTGTGTTTTTTTTTTGCTCCAGTTTTTTTTTTGTTGTCTTTTTGTCCCCCTTATAATTAGTAAACTAATTCCCCTCTTAGATTTCGCGCGATTAATTAACCCTTCAATCGGGAATATTGGCAACACTGTGAATGCTGAAACGGTGAGGAGGCGATTAGTAGAAAGCGGCCTGAGAACAAGAAGACCTGCTCGTGTACCGAGGCTCACAGTACAACGTAAGCGACATCGACTTGAATTTGCTAATCTTCACCAGGATTGGACAGAGGCCAACTGGGGTGGAGTCCTTTCCACTGATGACTCCAGGTTTCGTCTCCGCTCAACAGATAGACGTAACAGAGTGTGGGGATGATAAGATGAGAGATGCTCTTCGGCAACAGTTGCCCAGCGGGAAAATTTCTAGAGCGGTTCCGTCCTAGTGCGGGCAGAAATTGTCATGCGCGGAAAAACCGAGCTGTGCATCATGGAAGAATCAGTGACCTCTACGTATTATATCAACAACATTGTGGAGGAATATGTGGTTCTATTTGCACCATTTATGGATATCTTGCTGATGCAAGACAATGCTAGACAACATTTCGCCAGGTACGTTACCCAATATTTACAAGAAGTTTAAATCGACGTGATGGCTTGGCCTGCGATCAGCTTGGACATGAATCCCATTGAACACGTTTGGGACCTGCTGGAGAAAAAGATTGGGATACGATCTGCCATTCCAAAGACACTCAGAGGCCTGAGATCTGCTCTGATCGAGGAATGGAACAATTTGGACGATATCATCGCAAAAAATTTAATCCAATGTATGCCTCGGCAAATATCTGGTCCGTTAGATGTTCGGGGAGACAATACACACTATTACAGGAACTGGGACTCGTTAAAAAAAAAATAATAATAAAAATATAAAATGTTAATTTATGAAGTTGTTATCCATTTTCCTTAATTTATGTTTTATTTCTAAGGTCTCCTTTTTATACCCTATCCTAATTGTATATTAAGTTTGACACATAGTTTGTAACATAGAGAAATAATCGAGATAGACCCTATAAAGTATATATATTCGTGATCAGCATCAATAGCGAAATCGATTGAGCGATGACCGTCCGTCCGTCCGTCCGTCCGTCCGTATGTCACCGCTTTTTGGGCCTTAAATTTTGAGCTAGGACGATGAAATTTCATATCTGGGCTGTTGAGGAAAAGATACAGTACAAGTGTAAACAATTTTGAAATCCGCCCACTGCCACGCCCACTTTTTCATAACTTCACTAAATTATATGAAACCGAAAAATTTTGTTAAGATCAAATATTTAGGCATTCAGATTCCCTACAATCCACCCATACAAAATTTTTGGCCACGCCCACTTTTTGGGGGCGTTTTCATCATAAAACCGATTTTTGGGCCTTACATTTTTAACTAGGACGCTGAAATATCTATATTCATATCTGGGCTTCTGACGAAAAGATACAGTAGAAGTGTAAATTTTTTTTACATCCGCCCACTGCCACGCCTATTTTTTATAACTTCACTAAATTATATGAAACCGAAAAATTTTGTTAAGACCAAATATTTGGGTGTTTAGATTCCCTACAATTCACCCATAGAACAGTTTTGGCCACGCCCACTTTTGGGGGCGTTATCATCAAAAAACCTATTTTAATAAAATTTTACATGTAACATCCTCAAACGTTCGACATTATAGCTATATTTGAGTACAAAATGCAATTTGGCCACGCCCACTTTATAGAGAGGAGGATAGGGTATCATACGATCGGTTCCAGACGGATTGTAGCTTTTTTGTATGTTTTTAATTTTTTTTTTTGACATAAATTACTTATTTTTATGATGGTTGGATGCTGTAGGAATAGGGTAGGCACTGACTGGCGTCAACCTGGCGACGTCCAGTGTTGTAACTGTTACTGCGCATCAATTGTGCTTATTTTACCTCCTAGTGGTAGCCATCGGGTACTGGTTGGTGTCCATCCGGACCCGACTTGCTAAACTTATAAGCGCGAGTGTTGACCAAGAGAAAATTGCAGCACTATAAATACGACAGCGGACGAACTCTCTCGATGGAGTCAACGGTGGCGTTAAAGCTTCAAACGGAAGCACAACACTTTATCTGGGCTACTTCGACATATTCGGAGCTCAGGCCGATAAAGATTTCCAAGAATAAGTCAGGTTTTTCGAAAAGAGATGGTGGCGGATGAGCCCTTATTGGGCCAACGGCAGCGCTCATATCCCCGAAGCGGGATACTGACTTCGGTTTAAAACCGGCCCCTCGTCCTAGGGGTTTCAAAAAATGGAACTGGCCCTCCAGGTTGGGGGTTGTGCCGTCGGGGTAACTTCCTTACCACGTAAAAAAAATTTAGTTATGAGAGAGACACAAGCCTCGGATAATGGACCCCCTCATTTAATACCACGACCCGGAACGTACACGGACTATGATATAAGAGTATGCACCTGGAATGTACGTACACTGTACACTCCTGGTGCTATTCAAAAACTTGAATCTGTCCTCACGCGGTACAAGGCAGATATTACCGCGATCCAGGAGATACGATGGATAGGATCAGGTATGCAAAAACGGAAAAATTGCGACATTTATTACAGCTGCCACAAAAGACTGCACATGTTAGGATGCGGATTCGTCGTGGGAAATCGGCTACGCTCAATGATAATTGACTTTAAGCCGATCAGCGATCGCCTGGCTGTGATCCGCATCAAGGCTACATTTCAAAACATCAGCATAATATGTGCACACGCCCCTACCGACGAAGCTGAAGACTCTATCAAGGAGGAGTTTTATGACCTCCTGGACGGAGCCTACGGAGCCTGTCCGGAGTATGATGTCAAAATCATACTCGGGGACTTCAATGCCAAAATCGGTAAGGAAAACATATTCGGCGGATTAGTTGGAAAGCACAGCCTCCACGACACGACAACAGACAATGGCTTCCGGCTAATCGATTTTGCAGCAGCTCGTAATACGGTGATAAGTAGCACTAGGTTTCCAAGACTACGAATCCACACAGCAACCTGGCGCTCTCCAGATGGTCGAACCGCCAACCAAATCGACCACGTGCTAATAGATGCGAGGCACGCATCCAACATTCTGAATGTGCAAACGTTCAGAGGGGCAAACGTCGACTCTGACCATTTTCTTGTTGCAGCTAAGTTCAGAGCTCGACTATCCAATGAGAAGAAGCTGCAGACCGCCCAGAAAAAGAAATTCAACGTTGGAAGCCTTAGCACGTCTGGAGTAGCCAGAGCCTACAGGGAGCGCCTGAGTGAGAGACTCTCCGCTGTGCATTCACCATCCACAAACGCCAACAATCTGTGGAACCAGTATCGCGACATCATCAAAGGGGTAGCAGAGACCACCATAGGCTACCAGCCACCACCCAAAAAGAGCCCTTGGTATGATGATGAATGCGTACGCCGGAAAAAGGTGACAGAAAATGCACACTTGCAAGCGCTGCACGCAAAACAAGGGCAGCGAGAGAAGAATATCGAACCAGAAGAAGGGAGGAGAAGAAGATACTGCGTAAGAAGAAAAGGGCCCACGCAGCCTCCCAGCTCAAGGATATCGAAGAGTCCCGCGATAGGAACAACATCCGGATGTTTTTCAGGAAAGCCAAGCAACTGGCAGCTGGCTTCAAGCCCGGAACGCAGGCTCTTCGAAACAGTGAAGGAAACCTAGTCACCGAAGCACAGGGAATAGTAGATGTATTTAAGCAGCATTTCCAGCAGCTACTTAATGGGCAGGTAGAGAGAGTGATATGGCAAGAAGAGAACCCGCATCCAGTCAATGAAGAATCCATTCCCCCTCCTAGTTTTGAAGAGGTCGGCTCAGCTATCAAAAAGCTGAAGAACAACAAGGCCGCCGGCTCTGATGGTCTACCAGCAGAGCTTTTCAAACATGGTGGTGATGCTTTGGTGGGGTGCATGCACCAAGTCATCAACCAAGTGTGGGTGGATGAAGTCATGCCCGATGACTGGACTATCAGCTCTATATGCCCCATCTTCAAGAAAGGCGATCCTATGTCTTGTAAGAACTACCGAGGCATATCCCTGCTTAATGTCGCATATAAGATCCTATCCAACGTACTGTGTGAACGTCTGAAGCCTTTCTGCAGCACACTAATCGGCACGTACCAGTGTGGCTTCCGGCCCGGCAGATCGACAATCGACCAAATTTTCACACTAAGGCAAATCCTGGAAAAGACCAACGAATTTCAAGTCGAGACTCACCATCTCTTCATCGACTTTAAAGCCGCATATGATAGCATTCATCGTCTTGAGCTCTACAAGGCGATGGCCGAATTCGGGATCCCGGCTAAACTGATCCAGCTGTGCCGCGTGACGCTGGATAACACGCGGTGCAACGTGCAATTCGGCAACAGTTCCTCTGAACTATTCCAAACATGCACCGGATTTCGGCAAGGGGATGCGCTATCATGTGACTTCTTCAATCTTGTGCTGGAACAGATAGTGCGCAGGGCAGGTGTAAACACGGAAGGCACTATCTTCAACAAATCTGTCCAGTTGCTGGGATACGCAGACGACATCGACATCATCGGTCGCTCCCAGCGCGCCGTGTTAGAGGCTTTTACGGCAATTGAAGAAGAGGCGAAACGTGTTGGCCTTGAAGTGAATGAGGACAAAACCAAATACATGTTGTCAACAAACAAAGAAGCATCTGTCCACCGCCTAGGACAAAACGTCACTGTTGGTAACAGTAACTTCGAAGTGGTTAAGGAGTTTACCTACCTCGGAGTAAATATCAACTCCACGAATGACAACTTAGTGGAGATTCGACGAAGACTTACCCTAGGAAACCGCTGCTACTTCGGTTTGGCGAAACAAATGGGGTCAAAACTCCTAACTCGGAAGACGAAATGTTTGCTCTACAAAACTTTGATCCTGCCAGTTCTGCTGTATGGAGCCGAGTGCTGGACGATAAGCAGGAAAGCAGAGCAAATACTGAACACTTTCGAAAGAAAAATTCTTCGTCGGATATTCGGTCCCGTATGCGAGGAGGGCGAATGGAGGAGAAGATATAACCGCGAACTCTATGAGCTGTACCAGGATGTGGATGTAGTCCAAAAAGCCAAAACACGTCGACTACACTGGCTCGGCCACATCGAGCGAATGGACAATAATGCTCCAGCAAAGAGGATCTTCGAATCACAGCCCCCAGGTTCGAGAAGACAAGGAAGACCGAACCTCCGTTTTAAGGATTAAGCTATCGCGGATGCCAGAGCGCTTGGTCTAGTTAACTGGAAGCAGCGTGCCCGGGATCGAAGAGAGTGGAAGGCTGCTGTGTCTCAGGCAGAGACTCTTCACGGGTCGGGAGCCCGTTAAGTAAGTAAAGTACTTATTTTTATATTAATAAACAAAACTGTATTAAAAAAAAAACTTTTTTTCCAACTTACTTGAAGTAATTGCGAAATATCAAGGTGCGCCACTTTTCAGTGTATATAGAAAGCAAATGTCCACTTGTACAAACTAAGCGAATAGCGCAAGTGAACCAAGTAGGTATTAGGTCCCTTTGAACTGGGAACCAAAAAGATGATTTTTAGGGAAACGCGTCATAAATGATTGGTTTTTGGGGTAAAAAGTGTGATTTTGAAATTTTGCTGTATTATGTCTGTCGGTGATGGGAATTTAGTTGGTTAGTGTAGAAAGTGTGGGTGAGTGGGTGGATGATAGTTGATGTGTAATTAGGAAGTGGGAGTGAATATGGGTTTTGTATCTGGGAGTGTGTGTGTGTGTGTGTGTGTGTGTGTGCGGCTGATGTTGAATGGATGAGATCTTATCTGTGGGATGGGTAATTCGTGATCGTTGTTATCTGGGGTGAGTGCGAGAGATTGTAATATGATAGTGTTGATTAGTGTGTGTGTGACGTGGCATGGATATTTGTTTATGTTATTTTAATGGTTTTTTTAATTGTTTTTGGATATAGTTGGAGCGTTGGATTGTGTGATCATGTTGTTGGAGTTTTTGTTTGGTTGAGAGAATGATGCGAATTTTGGAGGATGAGTGTGAGGGGAATGGAGATGGTTTTTCGTTATCGGGGAGGGGTTGGCTGTGTGTGATGACGATAGATGGTTTGCATTTGGTTAATTGGGTGTGCTGGCGTGTTGTGTCATGAATTTTTTGTCAGCGTGATAATCATCTGTATTATTTGTTGTTGTTGTTGTTTTGTTGGATATTGCTGGAGCATTGGAGTGTGTGTGTGGGACATTGTGTAATTGTGAAGCACAGTATGTGGATGAGTAATTTCGACGGATGGGTGAGGGAATATGGGATAAGGGGGGGATGTTGATGGATGTAATCGTGAGTAATGCATGATCTACCGATCGTTGAAATCAAGCAGCATCGGGGTGGTGTTACTACTTAGATGGGGGACCGTGTGTGTTGTTGGAATTATTAAGAAAGACGAAAAGTCTTTCTAATAATAATATATATTCATATATATGTATATACATATGTATAATTCCTGATCTTGCTATGGGAGTTGGGAATGCGAAAAGGGTGATGAATGCGGAAGGAAAATAGTTTGTGTGTGTATGAATTATTGGCATCGGTGACGATAGATGGTTCCCGTGACTAAATGTGTGTGTGTAAACTTGTGCAAAGGCATTGAATATAATGGATTATCACAAGTCAGGGTAATGTTGATTTGATAAGAGTGGGTCAGTGATAGGAAATTTGAATGTATGAACAGAAATTAATTGAATGTACATACATACATTAAGTAAACATTCATATGTACTTACATTAAGTAATACTTTATGAGAACAGTCGGAGTAACATATGTACATATGTACATACGAAATATTTATAACGCATTAAATATGGGAATGAAACCAAATCTAGAACATAACCAGCAATCAAGTGTCTTTGATGAAGGTACTGCAGATGAAGGGATGTACCTATGTACATACACATAAGGCTTGTCAAGAAGCATCTGAAACATGATTGTAATTTATTAATTATGAATTGACGAGCAAGTCAATCAGCCCTAAGTTATGCAATGAACTCGAAAGATCCTCAGATCGTAGAAATGCTACTACAATTTGGGAATTAATCCATCTATCAATCTAGAACATAATCAGCAATCAAGTCTCTTTAAGAAGGTACTGCAAATGAAGGGATGTATAAGGCTTGTCAAGGAGCATCTGAAACATGATTGTATATTTATTAATTATGAATTGACGAGCAAGTCAATCAGCCCTAAGTTATGCAATGAACTCGAAAGATCCTCAGATCTTAGAAATGCTACTACGTCAGAAAAAATATAAAATTTAACAAAAGACACGCTCATCTGTTAAATTTGGGAATTAATCCATCTATCAATGTAGGATATATCCAGCAGTCTCTTTAAGAAGGCACTGCAAATGAAGGGATGTATAAGGCTTGTCAAGGAATATCTGCAATATGATTGTTATTATTAATTAAGAATCAACGAGCAAGTCAATCCGTCCTAAATTATGCAACGGACTTGACAGATCCTCAGATCTTAGAAATGCTACTAGGCGTGTACATACGTCAGAAAATATAGAACTTAACAAAATACACACTCATCTGGCGCTATTCAATAGCATCGATGTAAACGTCTCGTCAACTCCACTTTATGCTGTGTAACCTTTCATAAAGGCATGGAATAGAATGGTTTATCACAAGTCAGGGTCAGGGTAATGTTGATTTGATAAGAGTGGGTCAGGAATAGGAAATATGAAAAATAAAAATAAATAAATTGAATGAATGTGTATCATACATATGTACATATATGCATCAAGTAATACTCTATGAGAACAGTCGGTGATATACACGAGATTTCTAAGTTCTATTAAATATGAGAAAGAATCCAAATCTAGAAGATATTCTGCATTCAAGTGTCTTTAAGTACCTTCTTGGATAGAGAAATGTATAAGGCTTGTCAAGGAATATCTGAAATATGATTGTAATTTATTAATCATGAATCGACGAGCAAGTCAATCCGTCCTAAATTATGCAACGAACTTGAGAGATCCTCAGATCTAAGAAATGCTACTGTATGTCAGAAAAAACATACAAAAAAGCTACAATCCGTCTGGAACGGATCGTATGATACCCTATCCTCCTCTCTATAAAGTGGGCGTGGCCAAATTGCATTTTGTACTCAAATATAGCTATAATGTTACATGTAAAATTTTATCAAAATAGGTTTTTTGATGATAACGCCCCCAAAAAGTGGGCGTGGCCAAAACTGTTCTACGGCTCAATTGTAGGGAATCTAAATACCCAAATATTTGGTCTTAACAAAATTTTTCGGTTTCATATAATTTAGTGAAGTTATAAAAAAGTAGGCGTGGCAGTGGGCGGGCGTAAAAAAATTTTACACTTCTACTGTATCTTTTTCTTGGAAGCCCAGATATGAAATTTCAGCGTCCTAGATAAAAATTTAAGGCCCAAAAATCGGTTTTGTGATGAAAACGCCCCCAAAAAGTGGGCGTGGCCAAAACTTTTGTATGGGTGGATTGTAGGGAATCTGAATGCCTAAATATTTGGTCTTAACAAAATTTTTCGGTTTCATATAATTTAGTGAAGTTATGAAAAAGTGGGCGTGGCAGTGGGCGGATTTCAAAAATTTTTACACTTGTACTGTATCTTTTTCTCAGAAGCCCAGATATGAAATTTCATCGTCCGAGCTCAAAATTTAAGGCCCAAAAAGCGGTGACATACGGACGGACGGACGGACGGTCATCGCTCAATCGATTTCGCTATTGATGCTGATCACGAATATATATACTTTATAGGGTCTATCTCGATTATTTCTCTATGTTACAACTATGTGTCGAACTTAATATACCCTTAGGATAGGGTATAAATATAAAACTTAACAAAACACATGCTCATCTGGGGCCGCTCAATAGCATCGATCTAAACATCTCATCAACTTTGCTTTATGCTATGTAACCGTTCATAAAGGCATGGAATATAATAAGTCAGGGTAATGTTGATTTGATAAGAGTGGGTCAGGAATAGGAAACTTGAATGTATAAAAGACATAAATTGGATGAATGTGTATCACACATATGTATATATATACATCAAGTAATACTTTATGAGACCAGTCGGTGATATACACGAGATTTCTAAATTTTATTAAATATGGGAAAGAATCCAAATCTAGAAGATATCCTGCATTCAAGTGTCTTTAAGTACCTTCTTGGATGGAGGGATGTATACGGCTTGTCAAGGAATATCTGAAATATGATTGTAATTAATTAATTACGAATCGATGAACAAGTCAATCCGTCCTAAATTATGCAATGAACTTGAGAGAGATCCTCAAATCTTACAGATGCTACTATCTACGTCAGAAAATGTAGAACTTAACAAAATACAAGCTCATCTGACGCCACTGAATAGCGTCAATCCAACCGTCTCGTCAGCTCTGTTTAATACAGTAAAATATTACAATAAAAGCATATCATACAGGAACTTCTGAAGCATGGAGCGTACATACATATATAAAAT
Organism: Xylota sylvarum; assembly: GCA_905220385.1. Taxonomy (NCBI): domain Eukaryota; kingdom Metazoa; phylum Arthropoda; class Insecta; order Diptera; family Syrphidae; genus Xylota; species Xylota sylvarum. The sequence goes on from LR999960.1 coordinate 19,248,836, forward strand.
CAAAGAACAAGTGCCATGCTTCATATAGTCTCACAAATGGATGCAAATCCTATGTCTTTATGGTGAATAAACGAAAATCTTTTCGTTATCCGTTTGAGCGGCATCAATGATTATTTTCTTGAGGGCAATTAAAATTACACCTGAATGAATAGAGATCGTCGCAATCAAATGTGATTTATCGTATTGTTGTAAATCCACCTGCACTTCTTTCAAAACTACATAGAAACTCATTACTTTGTCTGAAAAAATATTATTAAGTAGTTAAAATGTTGACGATCAATAAGTGAAATGTTACAGATCAGATCCCAATATCCCAGATCAAAGAGCAATTACTCTCATCCTGTGCATGATAAGAAACGAGCAGCTTTCGATGGATAGAAAAGGTCAACTTATACAAAAATCTCTTGAGCCATCCATTGATTGACCTAAACACATTTCATGATACTGAAGCCAGGCAACTGTTGGAAAATGAGTTTCCAGATCATCAGCAGAGATCAATTTAACATATTGATCAATTTTCTACGAAGAAGCAATAAAGAAAAATTCCTACAAAGCTTACATAGAAATTCTTTGCTGCGTCAGAAAAAAGAATTAAACCTTCTGAAAAATTAAAATTAAAATAAAAACATACAGAAAAGCTACAATCCGTCTGGAACCGATCGTATGATACCCTATCCTCCTCTCTATAAAGTGGGCGTGACCAAATTGCATATTGTACTCAAATATAGCTATAATGTCGAACGTTTGAGGATGTTACATGTAAAATTTTATCAAAATAGGTTTTTTGATGATAACGCCCCCAAAAAGTGGGCGTGGCCAAAGCTGTTCTATGGGTAAATTGTAGGGAATCTAAATACCCAAATATTTGGTCTTAACAAAATTTTTCGGTTTCATATAATTTAGTGAAGTTATAAAAAAGTAGGCGTGGCAGTGGGCGGATGTAAAAAACATTTACGCTTGTACTGTATTTTCTTCTCAGAAGCCCAGGTATGAAATTTCATCGTCCTAGCTCAAAATTTAAGGCCCAAAAATCGGTTTTGTGATGAAAACGCCCCCAAAAAGTGGGCGCGGCCAAAACTTTTGTATGCGTGAAATGTAGGGAATCCGAATGCCTAAATATTTGGTCTTAACAAAATTTTTCGGTTTCATATAATTTAGTGAAGTTATGAAAAAGTGGGCGTGGCAGTGGGCGGATTTCAAAAATTTTAATACTTGTACTGTATCTTTTCCTCAGAAGCCCAGATATGAAATTTAAGCGTCCTAGTTAAAAATTTAAGGCCCAAAAATCGGTTTTGTGTTGAAAACGCCCCTAAAAAGTGGGCGTGGCCAAAACTTTTGTATGGGTGGATTGTAGGGAATCCGAATGCCTAAATATTTGGTCTTAACAAAATTTTTCGGTTTCATATAATTTAGTGAAGTTATGAAAAAGTGGGGGTGGCAGTGGGCGGATTTCAAAAATTTTTATACTTGTACTGTATCTTTTTCTCAGAAGCCCAGATATGAAATTTCATCGTCCTGGCTCAAAATTTAAGGCCCAAAAAGCGGTGACATACGGACGGACGGACGGACGGTCATCGCTCAATCGATTTCGCTATTGATGCTGATCACGAATATATATACTTTATAGGGTCTATCTCGATTATTTCTCTATGTTACAAACTCTCTCTATGTTGTCTCTCTATGTTGTCAAACTTAATATACCCTTAGGATAGGGTATAAACACATTTTTATTTTTAATTTTTTTTATTAGTATAGCAATCCAGCTATATATTCCAACTCCTTCGGAGTTACAAGGACATCAAACTGACCACTAACTCCTAGATGCTCCAATACTTTGATCATATGAAACAGCGTCTTTAATTGATTTATTTTTTCATCTCTCCTATATTCGTGCAGAAGTTTTGTCGCCTCCGCAACAAATTCTGGGTAGTCCCAGCAAGCCTTCTCGAACTTTTCGATGAACTTAGTTATGATTTGTTGAATCATTTTGTGGCTACTATGAATAACATAAATTCATAAGTCTTATTTATACTGAAATTTTTCTCGCTCATTGATCGTGCTCTATGTAAAAAAAATCCATACACATGTCCTATCTCATATGGAGAAATACAAAGGAGAACAAGGGATAATTCACTGCAATCTGAACACACACACAGAGATTCAATCATTAACTCTCCTTTCAAGTTCGATATTTAAATTCATTCGGACAGAGGTCCCCGTAATCAAAAATGCTTCTCTAGCAGATATGTGGACTCCATCAAAAAATCTATCCGTATACTTTGTCTCAAGACAAAGAGGAACAACGGAGAAATCATATCCATTGACTTATCAATAATCGAGTCTTGCATAAACACAGAGACCAATTTCGTGGTCCCAATAATCAAAAATGCTTCTCTAGCAGATACATACATATGTGGACTCCATAAAAAAAAAAAATCTATCCGTATACATTGTCCCATATGGAGAAAAACAAAAGGAGAATTTATGTCCTCTGCTTTAGCAATAATCGACACTTTTTTATAAACAGAGACATTGAGAGAGGTTTCAGCGATCATATTTTTGAGGGTAATTAAAATTTCAATCACTGGTGACACGCATTGATCAAGCAAAGAATCTATCCGTATATTTTGTCTCATGACAAAGAGGAACAACGGAGAAATCATATCCATTGACTTATCCTAATTATCTTGCATAAACACAGAGACCAATTTCATGGTCCCAATAATCAAAAATGCTTCTCTAGCAGATATAAGTGAACTCCATCAAAGAATGTATCCATATACAATGTCTCATATGGAGAAAAACAAACATGTTTGATCACGCTCTAATCAATGATGATCTATTCGTATACATTGTCTCATATGGAAATGATGTATGGCGTGAACAAAAATTTTCTTGTCCGATTTGATTGAGCAAAGTCCAGTTTTTCATAGAGATACCGATCAATGGAGGGTTCTTAGAATGTTAAAGAGAAAAATGCAATTTCTAATGTTGATATGCTACCTAAGTGAACAGCCAGTGATAGAATGCGAAAACCTTGAAATACAGTCAAATTTTCGGAGACCATACTCATAGTGTATTGCTGAATTAAATACCAATTCTAATTTACGAATTTAGAAATAGAGCTCTCACAAGTTTTGGTTTTATGTTATGCATATTTGATGAATGCCAAAATAAATCCGCCTAATTATATATGTAGATAATATAAGGTTCGCAGGAGAGTGTAGATACTATTAAGATAAATGCATAGGTTGTTAGCCTCATCTATGTACATAGGATATAGTCGTACCCATAAGATTTAGAGTTTTCTAAGAAATTTAGATCTACATAGTTGTTAGATATGACTTAAGCTTTTGATTTTGTTGGATTAAGACAGAGCTTATTGCAACGGAGTCTTTAATGAGGCCGATTGTTATATAGCAAAATACAGAGGGAGAATAATAAAGGACTTAAAATAGATCCTCGTGGAACCCCAGAGTGTACTTGAGAAATCCATTAGGCTGTACTGACTTGTTGAAATCTGTTACTAAGATAGCTGGAAATCAAAATTACAGAGTTTTGCTTAAAATTTTACAGTTGCCTTAGTTTTTCAACAAAAGAAAGTAATCCCAATTATTAAAAGCCTTGGAAAAATCTAACAGACACAAAATGGAAATATTATTCTGGTCAAACTGTTGTTTTATGTCATTCATGATTTCAACAGTGGCGCTGGTACAACTATGTTTTGACCTGAAATCAGATTGATCCAGAGATAGCATATTATTCAGGTCAATATGTGATTTGATTTCTCATTAGAACTTCCAATACTTTTGAGAGACATGACAAAATGCTTTTTTGTCTGAAGTCATCGGGTCTATTTCTAGTACAGTTCTTCAGCACAGGAACTACCTTAACGTATTTTCAACTGCTTGGAATTGTCAAATCATGATACAAAAGTTAATAATATGTGTTAAGGTATAATATGTATATTTACGGTAGAATGAGTTTGAAAAATCTCAAATTTATTTCATCAAATTCTGTTGCGTTTGATTTGATACTAGTTACTGCCTTTAGAACATCATATTTAGATACACATATATTGAAAGACTAGACTATTTGATTGATCATTTTGTAGAAATATCTTTGTTATATTATTTATATGGCTAGAAACAGAGCTGAGAAAATTATCATTCAAGAGATTTGTATCTAAATCACATGACAATGAGGCTTTATCAATAACTTTCAATGTTCTAAGGTTCTTCCATAGATTTGAGGAAGATTAATTTAAGCTAAGCTTTGATGAGTAAAAACCATTTCACCTTAGCATTTTAGATTTCAATAGTTAGTCTGTTCCTTATCGATCTGTAATTTTGCTCGTTGGTGATAATATACCTTATTTGTATCGGCAATTTGCATCTTAATATTATCGGAAAACCATGGTTCTCTAGCATCCCTTAACCTTTTGGACTTAATTGTTACATACCGTTCAAAGAGCGATTGACTTAAATTTTGAAAGAAATAGGCCTTGTCATCAACTCTGTAGGCTTCCCAACAAAAATATCAAGGACTTCGAAAAACACCCAGAACTAATTCTGGCTCATTAATGTTGCGGGGATCACGGTATGAAATATTAAATCATGGTAGGATGGAATACCAAGAAGCGCTATCTGTTTGTACAATTTAACTAAATTCAAATTTGAGATAAGAATTAGATGAAGAAGGCTTTCAGAACAGTTAGGCTTAAAATGTGTCGCATTTGAAATGTTTATGATGCCTACACTCATAATATACCAATTAGTCCGAAAATTACGAAATAAATTATTGTTTCTCTGAAGATCCATATGAAAATCTCCACGTACTATAATATTTATATATCCAGAGCTATGTATACTAGGGCAATCAAAAATTGTGAGGATTGTAGGTGCAGATAATAGTATATACTAGGCTGGTATATCTATAAAAGTATCAGTAATGTATGGATTTAGCTAACTGAATATGATATTTGCTTCGCGTAATCTTTGCGAAAATTATTATCGTCAGCTTTTTTCGGTTGCGATTATAGATCGTAATCTGTCAACGAATTTATTGGGGTTTTCCCACTACAATTAATACTAGAGTACCTATGTCATATTGAATGAATTAATATATGCTTTACCAGTTTTTCTTTTAACGCTCTCTGATAGGGTGAATAATATGTTTAATTGTTGGCCTTTGTTACCTTTCATTTGGGAACGCCCTCAAAAAGTGGGCGTGGCCAAAACTGTTCTATGGGTGAATTGTAGGGAATCTAAATACCCAAATATTTGGTCTTAACAAAATTTTTCGGTTTCATATAATTTAGTGAAGTTATAAAAAAGTAGGCGTGGCAGTGGGCGGATGTAAAAAAATTTTACACTTGTACTGTATCTTTTTCTTGGAAGCCCAGATATGAAATTTCATCGTCCTGGCTCAAAATTTAAGGCCCAAAAAGCGGTGACATACGGACGGACGGACGGACGGTCATCGCTCAATCGATTTCGCTATTGATGCTGATCACGAATATATATACTTTATAGGGTCTATCTCGATTATTTCTCTATGTTACAAACTATGTGTCAAACTTAATATACCCTTAGGATAGGGTATAAACACATTTTTATTTTTAATTTTTTTTATTAGTATAGCAATCCAGCTATATATTCCAACTCCTTCGGAGTTACAAGGACATCAAACTGACCACTAACTCCTAGATGCTCCAATACTTTGATCATATGAAACAGCGTCTTTAATTGATTTATTTTTTCATCTCTCCTATATTCGTGCAGAAGTTTTGTCGCCTCCGCAACAAATTCTGGGTAGTCCCAGCAAGCCTTCTCGAACTTTTCGATGAACTTAGTTATGATTTGTTGAATCATTTTGTGGCTACTATGAATAACATAAATTCATAAGTCTTATTTATACTGAAATTTTTCTCGCTCATTGATCGTGCTCTATGTAAAAAAAATCCATACACATGTCCTATCTCATATGGAGAAATACAAAGGAGAACAAGGGATAATTCACTGCAATCTGAACACACACACAGAGATTCAATCATTAACTCTCCTTTCAAGTTCGATATTTAAATTCATTCGGACAGAGGTCCCCGTAATCAAAAATGCTTCTCTAGCAGATATGTGGACTCCATCAAAAAATCTATCCGTATACTTTGTCTCAAGACAAAGAGAACAGAGAGAACAGAGAGAACAAAGGAACAACGGAGAAATCATATCCATTGACTTATCAATAATCGAGTCTTGCATAAACACAGAGACCAATTTCGTGGTCCCAATAATCAAAAATGCTTCTCCAGCAGATACATACATATGTGGACTCCATAAAAAAAAAAAAAAAAATCTATCCGTATACATTGTCCCATATGGAGAAAAACAAAAGGAGAATTTATGTCCTCTGCTTTAGCAATAATCGACACTTTTTTATAAACAGAGACATTGAGATAGGTTTCAGCGATCATATTTTTGAGGGTAATTAAAATTTCAATCACTGGTGACACGCATTGATCAAGCAAAGAATCTATCCGTATATTTTGTCTCATGACAAAGAGGAACAACGGAGAAATCATATCCTAATTATCTTGCATAAACACAGAGACCAATTTCATGGTCCCAATAATCAAAAATGCTTCTCTAGCAGATATAAGTGAACTCCATCAAAGAATGTATCCATATACAATGTCTCATATGGAGAAAAACAAACATGTTTGATCACGCTCTAATCAATGATGATCTATTCGTATACATTGTCTCATATGGAAATGATGTATGGCGTGAACAAAAATTTTCTTGTCCGATTTGATTGAGCAAAGTCCAGTTTTTCATAGAGATACCGATCAATGGAGGGTTCTTAGAATGTTAAAGAGAAAAATGCAATTTCTAATGTTGATATGCTACCTAAGTGAACAGCCAGTGATAGAATGCGAAAACCTTGAAATACAGTCAAATTTTCGGAGACCATACTCATAGTGTATTGCTGAATTAAATACCAATTCTAATTTACGAATTTAGAAATAGAGCTCTCACAAGTTTTGGTTTTATGTTATGCATATTTGATGAATGCCAAAATAAATCCGCCTAATTATATATGTAGATAATATAAGGTTCGCAGGAGAGTGTAGATACTATTAAGATAAATGCATAGGTTGTTAGCCTCATCTATGTACATAGGATATAGTCGTACCCATAAGATTTAGAGTTTTCTAAGAAATTTAGATCTACATAGTTGTTAGATATGACTTAAGCTTTTGATTTTGTTGGATTAAGACAGAGCTTATTGCAACGGAGTCTTTAATGAGGCCGATTGTTATATAGCAAAATACAGAGGGAGAATAATAAAGGACTTAAAATAGATCCTCGTGGAACCCCAGAGTGTACTTGAGAAATCCATTAGGCTGTACTGACTTGTTGAAATCTGTTACTAAGATAGCTAGAAATCAAAATTACAGAGTTTTGCTTAAAATTTTACAGTTGCCTTAGTTTTTCAACAAAAGAAAGTAATCCCAATTATTAAAAGCCTTGGAAAAATCTAACAGACACAAAATGGAAATATTATTCTGGTCAAACTGTTGTTTTATGTCATTCATGATTTCAACAGTGGCGCTGGTACAACTATGTTTTGACCTGAAATCAGATTGATCCAGAGATAGCATATTATTCAGGTCAATATGTGATTTGATTTCTCATTAGAACTTCCAATACTTTTGAGAGACATGACAAAATGCTTTTTTGTCTGAAGTCATCGGGTCTATTTCTAGTACAGTTCTTCAGCACAGGAACTACCTTAACGTATTTTCAACTGCTTGGAATTGTCAAATCATGATACAAAAGTTAATAATATGTGTTAAGGTATAATATGTATATTTACGGTAGAATGAGTTTGAAAAATCTCAAATTTATTTCATCAAATTCTGTTGCGTTTGATTTGATACTAGTTACTGCCTTTAGAACATCATATTTAGATACACATATATTGAAAGACTAGACTATTTGATTGATCATTTTGTAGAAATATCTTTGTTATATTATTTATATGGCTAGAAACAGAGCTGAGAAAATTATCATTCAAGAGATTTGTATCTAAATCACATGACAATGAGGCTTTATCAATAACTTTCAATGTTCTAAGGTTCTTCCATAGATTTGAGGAAGATTAATTTAAGCTAAGCTTTGATGAGTAAAAACCATTTCACCTTAGCATTTTAGATTTCAGTAGTTAGTCTGTTCCTTATCGATCTGTAATTTTGCTCGTTGGTGATAATATACCTTATTTGTATCGGCAATTTACATCTTAATATTATCGGAAAACCATGGTTCTCTAGCATCCCTTAACCTTTTGGACTTAATTGTTACATACCGTTCAAAGAGCGATTGACTTAAATTTTGAAAGAAATAGGCCTTGTCATCAACTCTGTAGGCTTCCCAACAAAAATATCAAGGACTTCGAAAAACACCCAGAACTAATTCTGGCTCATTAATGTTGCGGGGATCACGGTATGAAATATTAAATCATGGTAGGATGGAATACCAAGAAGCGCTATCTGTTTGTACAATTTAACTAAATTCAAATTTGAGATAAGAATTAGATGAAGAAGGCTTTCAGAACAGTTAGGCTTAAAATGTGTCGCATTTGAAATGTTTATGATGCCTACACTCATAATATACCAATTAGTCCGAAAATTACGAAATAAATTATTGTTTCTCTGAAGATCCATATGAAAATCTCCACGTACTATAATATTTATATATCCAGAGCTATGTATACTAGGGCAATCAAAAATTGTGAGGATTGTAGGTGCAGATAATAGTATATACTAGGCTGGTATATCTATAAAAGTATCAGTAATGTATGGATTTAGCTAACTGAATATGATATTTGCTTCGCGTAATCTTTGCGAAAATTATTATCGTCAGCTTTTTTCGGTTGCGATTATAGATCGTAATCTGTCAACGAATTTATTGGGGTTTTCCCACTACAATTAATACTAGAGTACCTATGTCATATTGAATGAATTAATATATGCTTTACCAGTTTTTCTTTTAACGCTCTCTGATAGGGTGAATAATATGTTTAATTGTTGGCCTTTGTTACCTTTAATTTGAGAAGCACTATTATAGTTTCTCATATTCACATTGGTCTTATGTGATATTTTTCGATATTGTTGTAAATCCTCATTAGTATACCGTGATTTTCTAGGGTTTTTACGTAAAATCAGCTCATAGAGCCCATCTGTTCCACTGAAGATTTTATCGTCAATAACGAAATCATGGTGTTCGTTTATTGAAATTGTTGATATACTTAGTTTCATAGAATTTGATTGCGAATCGAAATGTGGACCATAGATCTTGTCACGATTCCTATTTGATGGTGATGATCGATTAAATAAAGTACTTTGATTGAGACTATCGTTATAGAAATTTGTGGGTGTTCTTAATGAAGGATCTTTATCTCTTGTTGCTGAAGTCGATAGCAATGGTTCCAGAGCAGTACTCGAAACTCTCCTTAAATTGTTCTTTTTCTTCTGGTGGGCTTTGAAATTTTAATTGTCGTTTTACTGTTTCATTTATATCTTTCATTTTATTAGTATTTTGAGTATCCTCACTCTCGACCTTTTTCGAGACTTCTTTTAAAGGTTCAATTATTGGTTTAAAAGTATTCTTCATACTTTTTCCAGTTTTGAGCAACTTATATTTCTTCTTCAAAGCATTTCTAGGGCTGTTCCCAACAGGGCTGTTCTCAACAGGGCTGTTCCTTCAACAGGGCTGTTTCTTCAACAGGGCTGTTTTCAACAGGGCTGTTTCTTCAACAGGGCTGTTTCTTCAACAGGGCTGTTCTCAACAGGGCTGTTCCTTCAACAGAGCTGTTCTCCACAGGGCTGTTCCTTCAACAGGGCTGTTCCTTTAACAGGGCTGTTCCTTCAATAGGGCTGTTCTCAACAGGACTGTGCCTTCAATAGGGCTGTTCCAAATAAATTAATTCAAATGTTTCCAACAAGTTGAGTTCAATTCTTTGAATTGACTGGATGTCATAACGGAATTTATATGATCATTGTATATACATATGTTTAAGGTTGAGTTCATCTTCCTTAAAATAACTATATAGCTTGCATTGTCTCTAATCAAATGCTTTAGTATGCATGTATACGACTGACACAAATACGAACTAGTAGTGCGATTGCACCTTAAATCATAATAATGATTATATATTACAGCTCATCTCACATCTCTAATTATAAAAAAGCAGGTATTCCCATTAAACCTATTACTATACAATCAACGTCTGATAAGAGAACCTCAAAACTCACTGCACGAAAAAAGCAATTTCTATTATCACAAATTAAATCAAATCAAATCTTTCAAAGTCATGCTGAACATTTTCGAAGAACCAAAGTTTGAGGTGAGTATCTCAAAATTGAAACATCACACACAATCGCCGTATTTAAATAATTTCTAGAAAAATGATATTATACAAATTTGTGTTCAACATCAAAATCTTAATATTTTAAGAAAACTGATGGAATGGCAGTCGCGAATATAAAACTTCTAAATAACGAAGTGGCTTTTTTGTTCGATGAAATTCGCTATGAATTAAATAGTGTCGAAATCGATAGCAATCGTAGTGTTGGTATCACTTCAACTATTAAAATTATATTTCCTTAAATAAAAATGAATGTGCTATGATATATGATATATCAATCGACGTCAATCGGCTCTTTTTTTAATTTTGCATATCTTTACATAAATTCCTAGAATTTGCTGAAGACTACAAAAGATTTAATTCATGCACGATTTAATTCTAACACTTTTGTGAACCGATGAAAATTCCTTAATTGCGGATGAGAATGAAAAGGCAAAGATAAATTTGTTCAAAGTATGTACAGTGGAAAATTCCCCATATTACATTGAATGATACTTACAAATTAAAGCTGTACAAACCTATTAATAATTGTTGTTCGGAACTGGGATCTATACGAATATCCAGCACTATCTAGTACCAATCATCATATTTGGAATGTGAAGACAACATTTCAATTGGAGAAACCTCACTACATTATATTGCTCTGCAAATGGAAATCCAACTAATTATAATGTGAAAGCCTATTTAAATTCTGATTCCTATCCATGTGAAGATTTAAATCTAGCATTTGATAAAAACAACTATAGTTTACTGTACAAGATGTATTATGATTTTCAAAAACCTACTATAATCGATCTGTTGCAGAACCATTATTATCAAGAAATACATTCAAGTCTCAAGCGAATATTTTCGTAATAGATTGTAGACATCAGAGTGAATTAATAAAAAATGGACCAGTCGATATTCGCATTGAAATCAAAACATCAAAAATAATTCCTGCTAACACATCAGTAGTATACTACTTGATGTTACATGATCGTATTATAAATTATAATCCATTGAGTCAAATAGTTTCTCGAGAAGTATAATTGTTAATTGAGGAACAGCTTTAATTGAGGAAACACACATACTCACACCACACAAAATGTATTTTATTTTCGATGCTCAAGGCTTTAAAGGTCAAAATAACAACTTTATCGCTAAGGAATTAGCATTGGTCAACATCATCATTTCATCTTAAAACCTCCATTCAACTATGATCAATTATCACCAGCACTAAGGCTGGTGGCTGGTGGCATTGGCTTTATCAGAATTATCATAGTTTAACTTGGGACGGTGGATTTATGGAATTCCAAGAAGTTAGAAAATATCTTCGAGAACAGATCAAAAATACTATTGTTTATGTTAAAGCAACAGAAAAACCACAATGGTTCAAGGAGTTACTTCATGATGAAAATGTTGAAATAATGAATATTGAAGAAGCTGGCTGCCTGAGTTTAAAAGAATTGAAACGTCTCCAACCTAATGAAACAAAATGTTTGTCCCATGGCAAATGGTGTGCTTTGCAAAATGTTTACCTGTTAAATAAATTCTTGAGCTAAAATAAAATTATTTTCCTTTTAAATAGCCATTTTGTTTTAATTTTTATTAAATATTTATCTGTTTTTTATAAACGTGGAGTACACAAACTATGAATCTTTGAAGAATTTAACATGTGTCAGAAATATGACAACATCATTTTGCCAGTACCGAAACAATCTATTTCCTGCACGAAAATAAAAAGTACAATTAATAAGTATAAAGAATTTTGGATGTTTACAAAACAGTATCATACCTATTTTATTAATCGTCTTTTATTTCCATATGGTAGGGAACTGTGTTCATCAAGAAATCTACGTTTTTCTGCTCTGGGCTTATATGGTTTTATCTCCGGAAGAAAAATACACAATAAATCAATTTGTTTGTTTCAAGCAGTTTTTATTTTTGTCTTAGGTAATGTTTTAACAATTTTTACATAAAAGGCTGTGAATTAGGTATATTCACCTCTTCCAAGTTGGATGCATCCTCTGAGAGGGGGTAAAATTCCAGCTCAAAAGAATTTCCTACTGCTTGCACCACCTCTATCTCACTTGATGATAGTACCTTCACAGTGTCCTCGTTCATCGTATTGAAGCGTACCGGCAGAAACACCTTAAGCTTGTCCAATTCTACCAAAATACGAGGCCCATATTTGGTTTGACACTGTAGCACTTTGAAGATGCGATATCGTTTTTTCATCTCCAACGATTTGAGGGGTTCTAATGGCTTAATTTTGCCAAGTTGCTTTAAGGAATCCATTATATGTACGTACTTATGTAACAACAATGAGTTCACTCATGTGATGTTATAATAAAACTGATAATTCGCAGTCTTAAAATTAGAGCTTATATAGGGCGCAAAAATTTAGCATCGACTCTAAAATAATCACATACACATATGTACATATGAGACAATGTATACGAATAGATCATCATTGATTAGAGCGTGATCAAACATGTTTGTTTTTCTCCATATGAGACATTGTATATGGATACATTCTTTGATGGAGTTCACTTATATCTGTTAGAGAAGCATTTTTGATTATTGGGACCATGAAATTGGTCTCTGTGTTTATGCAAGATAATTAGGATAAGTCAATGGATATGATTTCTCCGTTGTTCCTCTTTGTCATGAGACAAAATATACGAATAGATTCTTTGCTTGATCAATGCGTGTCACCAGTGATTGAAATTTTAATTACCCTCAAAAATATGATCGCTGAAACCTCTCTCAATGTCTCTGTTTATAAAAAAGTGTCGATTATTGCTAAAGCAGAGGACATAAATTCTCCTTTTGTTTTTCTCCATATGGGACAATGTATACGGATAGATTTTTTTTTTTTTTTGATGGAGTCCACATATGTATGTATCTGCTAGAGAAGCATTTTTGATTATTGGGACCACGAAATTGGTCTCTGTGTTTATGCAAGACTCGATTATTGATAAGTCAATGGATATGATTTCTCCGTTGTTCCTCTTTGTCTTGAGACAAAGTATACGGATAGATTTTTTGATGGAGTCCACATATCTGCTAGAGAAGCAGCTTAAACTGTTCGAATGAGTTTAAATATCGAACTTGAAAGGAGAGTTAATGATTGAATCTCTGTGTGTGTGTTCAGATTGCAGTGAATTATCCCTTGTTCTCCTTTGTATTTCTCCATATGAGATAGGACATGTGTATGGATTTTGTTTTTACATAGAGTACGATCAATGAGCGAGAAAAATTTCAGTATAAATAAGACTTATGAATTTATGTTATTCATAGTAGCCACAAAATGATTCAACAAATCATAACTAAGTTCATCGAAGAGTTCGAGAAGGCTTGCTGGGACTACCCAGAATTTGTTGCGGAGGCGACAAAACTTCTGCACGAATATAAGAGAGATGAAAAAATAAATCAATTAAAGACGCTGTTTCATATGATCAAAGTATTGGAGCATCTAGGAGTTAGTGGTCAGTTTGATGTCCCCGTAAATCCGAAGGAGTTGGAATATATAGCTGGATTGCTATAATAATAAAAAAATTTTAAAATAAAAATGTGTTTTTATTTTAATTTTAATTTTTCAGATGGTTTAATTTTTTTTTCTGATGCAGCAAAGAATTTCTATATAAGCTTTGTAGGAATTTTTCTTCATTGCTTTTTCGTAGAAAATTGATCGATATGTTAAATTGATCTCTGCTGATGATCTGGAAACTCATTTTCCAACAGTTGCCTGGCTTCAGTATCATGAAATGTGTTTAGGTCAATCAATGGATGGCTCAAGAGATTTTTGTATAAGTTGACCTTTTCTATCCATCGAAAGCTGCTCGTTTCTTATCATGCACAGGATGGGAGTAATTGCTCTTTGATTTGGGATATTGGGATCTGATCTGTAACATTTCACTTATTGATCGTCAACATTTTAACTACTTAATAATATTTTTTCAGACAAAGTAATGAGTTTCTATGTAGTTTTGAAAGAAGTGCAGGTGGATTTACAACAATACGATAAATCACATTTGATTGTGACGATCTCTATTCATTCAGGTGTAATTTTAATTGCCCTCAAGAAAATAATCATTGATGCCGCTTAAACGGATAACGAAAAGATTTTCGTTTATTCACCATAAAGACATAGGATTTGCATCCATTTGTGAGACTATATGAAGCATGGCACTTGTTCTTTGATTTTATATATGTATGTACGCTCCATGCTTCAGAAGTTCCTGTATGATATGCTTTTATTGTAATATTTTACTGTATAAAACAGAGCTGACGAGACGGTTGGATTGACGCTATTCAGTGGCGTCAGATGAGCTTGTATTTTGTTAAGTTCTACATTTTCTGACGTAGATAGTAGCATCTGTAAGATTTGAGGATCTCTCTCAAGTTCATTGCATAATTTAGGACGGATTGACTTGTTCATCGATTCGTAATTAATTAATTACAATCATATTTCAGATATTCCTTGACAAGCCTTATACATCCCTCCATCCAAGAAGGTACTTAAAGACACTTGAATGCAGGATATCTTCTAGATTTGGATGCTTTTCCATATTTAATAGAATTTAGAAATCTCGTGTATATCACCGACTGTTCTCATAGAGTATTACTTGATGTATATATGTACATATGTATGATACACATTCATTCAATTTATTTATTTTTATTTTTCATATTTCCTATTCCTGACCCACTCTTATCAAATCAACATTACCCTGACTTATTATATTCCATGCCTTTATGAACGGTTACATAGCATAAAGCAAAGTTGACGAGATGTTTAGATCGATGCTATTGAGCGGCCCCAGATGAGCATGTGTTTTGTTAAGTTTTATATTTTTTCTGACATACAGTAGCATTTCTTAGATCTGAGGATCTCTCAAGTTCGTTGCATAATTTAGGACGGATTGACTTGCTCGTCGATTCATGATTAATAAATTACAATCATATTTCAGATATTCCTTGTATAAGGCTTATACATTTCTCTATCCAAGAAGGTACTTAAAGACACTTGAATGCAGAATATCTTCTAGATTTGGATTCTTCCTCATATTTAATAGAATTTAGAAATCTCGTGTATATCACCGACTGTTCTCATAAAGTATTACTTGATGCATATATGTATGTACATATGTATGATACACATTCATTCCATTTATTTATTTTTATTTGTCATATTTCCTATTCCTGACCCACTCTTATCAAATCAACATTACCCTGACCCTGACTTGTGATAAACCATTCTATTCGATGCCTTTATGAATAAAGTGGAGTTGACGAGACGTTTAGATCGATGCTATTGAATAGCGCCAGATGAGTGTGTATTTTGTTAAGTTCTATATTTTCTGACGTATGTACACGCCTAGTAGCATTTCTAAGATCTGAGGATCTGTGGATTGACTTGCTCGTTGATTCTTAATTAATAATTACAATCATTATACAAATTTGTGTTCAACATCAAAATCTTAATATTTTAAGAAAACTGATGGAATGGCAGTCGCGAATATAAAACTTCTAAATAACGAAGTGGCTTTTTTGTTCGATGAAATTCGCTATGAATTAAATAGTGTCGAAATCGATAGCAATCGTAGTGTTGGTATCACTTCAACTATTAAAATTATATTTCCTTAAATAAAAATGAAAGTGCTATGATATATGATATATCAATCGACGTCAATCGGCTCTTTTTTTAATTTTGCATACCTTTACATAAATTCCTAGAATTTGCTGAAGACTACAAAAGATTTAATTCATGCACGATTTAATTCCAACACTTTTATGAACCGATGAAAATTCCTTAATTGCGGATGAGAATGAAAAGGCAAAGATAAATTTGTTCAAAGTATGTACAGTGGAAAATTCCCCATATTACATTGAATGATACTTACAAATTAAAGCTGTACAAACCTATTAATAATTGTTGTTCGGAACTGGGATCTATACGAATATCCAGCACTATCTAGTACCAATCATCATATTTGGAATGTGAAGACAACATTTCAATTGGAGAAACCACACTACATTATATTGCTCTGCAAATGGAAATCCAACTAATTATAATGTGAAAGCCTATTTAAATTCTGATTCCTATCCATGTGAAGATTTAAATCTAGCATTTGATAAAAACAACTATAGTTTACTGTACAAGATGTATTATGATTTTCAAAAACCTACTATAATCGATCTGTTGCAGAACCATTATTATCAAGAAATACATTCAAGTCTCAAGCGAATATTTTCGTAATAGATTGTAGACATCAGAGTGAATTAATAAAAAATGGACCAGTCGATATTCGCATTGAAATCAAAACATCAAAAATAATTCCTGCTAACACATCAGTAGTATACTACTTGATGTTACATGATCGTATTATAAATTATAATCCATTGAGTCAAATAGTTTCTCGAGAAGTATAATTGTTAATTGAGGAACAGCTTTAATTGAGGAAACACACATACTCACACCACACAAAATGTATTTTATTTTCGATGCTCAAGGCTTTAAAGGTCAAAATAACAACTTTATCGCTAAGGAATTAGCATTGGTCAACATCATCATTTCATCTTAAAACCTCCATTCAACTATGATCAATTATCACCAGCACTAAGGCTCACAGTATCATAACGTATTTTATTAATCGTCTTTTATTTCCATATGGTAGGGAACTGTGTTCATCAAGAAATCTACGTTTTTCTGCTCTGGGCTTATATGGTTTTATCTCCGGAAGAAAAATACACAATAAATCAATTTGTTTGTTTCAAACAGTTTTTATTTTTGTCTTAGGTAATGTTTTAACAATTTTTACATAAAAGGCTGTGAATTAGGTACATTCACCTCTTCCAAGTTGAATGCATCCTCTGAGAGGGGGTAAAATTCCAGCTCAAAAGAATTTCCTACTGCTTGCACCACCTCTATCTCACTTGATGATAGTACCTTCACAGTGTCCTCGTTCATCGTATTGAAGCGTACCGGCAGAAACACCTTAAGCTTGTCCAATTCTACCAAAATACGAGGCCCATATTTGGTTTGACACTGTAGCACTTTGAAGATGCGATATCGTTTTTTCATCTCCAACGATTTGAGGGGTTCTAATGGCTTAATTTTGCCAAGTTGCTTTAAGGAATCCATTATATGTACGTACTTATGTAACAACAATGAGTTCACTCATGTGATGTTATAATAAAACTGATAATTCGCAGTCTTAAAATTAGAGCTTATATAGGGCGCAAAAATTTAGCATGGACTCTAAAATAATCACATACACATATGTACATATGAGACAATGTATACGAATAGATCATCATTGATTAGAGCGTGATCAAACATGTTTGTTTTTCTCCATAAGAGACATTGTATATGGATACATTCTTTGATGGAGTTCACTTATATCTGTTAGAGAAGCATTTTTGATTATTGGGACCATGAAATTGGTCTCTGTGTTTATGCAAGATAATTAGGATAAGTCAATGGATATGATTTCTCCGTTGTTCCTCTTTGTCATGAGACAAAATATACGGATAGATTCTTTGCTTGATCAATGCGTGTCACCAGTGATTGAAATTTTAATTACCCTCAAAAATATGATCGCTGAAACCTCTCTCAATGTCTCTGTTTATAAAAAAGTGTCGATTATTGCTAAAGCAGAGGACATAAATTCTCCTTTTGTTTTTCTCCATATGGGACAATGTATACGGATAGATTTTTTTTTTTTTTTTGATGGAGTCCACATATGTATGTATCTGCTGGAGAAGCATTTTTGATTATTGGGACCACGAAATTGGTCTCTGTGTTTATGCAAGACTCGATTATTGATAAGTCAATGGATATGATTTCTCCGTTGTTCCTCTTTGTCTTGAGACAAAGTATACGGATAGATTTTTTGATGGAGTCCACATATCTGCTAGAGAAGCATTTTTGATTACGGGGACCACTGTCCGAATGAGTTTAAATATCGAACTTGAAAGGAGAGTTAATGATTGAATCTCTGTGTGTGTGTTCAGATTGCAGTGAATTATCCCTTGTTCTCCTTTGTATTTCTCCATATGAGATAGGACATGTGTATGGATTTTGTTTTTACATAGAGTACGATCAATGAGCGAGAAAATTTTCAGTATAAATAAGACTTATGAATTTATGTTATTCATAGTAGCCACAAAATGATTCAACAAATCATAACTAAGTTCATCGAAGAGTTCGAGAAGGCTTGCTGGGACTACCCAGAATTTGTTGCGGAGGCGACAAAACTTCTGCACGAATATAGGAGAGATGAAAAAATAAATTAATTAAAGACGCTGTTTCATATGATCAAAGTATTGGAGCATCTAGGAGTTAGTGGTCAGTTTGATGTCCCCGTAAATCCGAAGGAGTTGGAATATATAGCTGGATTGCTATAATAATAAAAAAATTTAAAAATAAAAATGTGTTTTTATTTTAATTTTAATTTTTCAGATGGTTTAATTTTTTTTTCTGACGCAGCAAAGAATTTCTATATAAGCTTTGTAGGAATTTTTCTTCATTGCTTCTTCGTAGAAAATTGATCAATATGTTAAATTGATCTCTGCTGATGATCTGGAAACTCATTTTCCAACAGTTGCCTGGCTTCAGTATCATGAAATGTGTTTAGGTCAATCAATGGATGGCTCAAGAGATTTTTGTATAAGTTGACCTTTTCTATCCATCGAAAGCTGCTCGTTTCTTATCATGCACAGGATGGGAGTAATTGCTCTTTGATCTGGGATATTGGGATCTGATCTGTAACATTTCACTTATTGATCGTCATCATTTTAACTACTTAATAATATTTTTTCAGACAAAGTAATGAGTTTCTATGTAGTTTTGAAAGAAGTGCAGGTGGATTTACAACAATACGATAAATCACATTTGATTGTGACGATCTCTATTCATTCAGGTGTAATTTTAATTGCCCTCAAGAAAATAATCATTGATGCCGCTCAAACGGATAACGAAAAGATTTTCGTTTATTCACCATAAAGACATAGGATTTGCATCCATTTGTGAGACTATATGAAGCATGGCACTTGTTCTTTGATTTTATATATGTATGTACGCTCCATGCTTCAGAAGTTCCTGTATGATATGCTTTTATTGTAATATTTTACTGTATAAAACAGAGCTGACGAGACGGTTGAATTGACGCTATTCAGTGGCGTCAGATGAGCTTGTATTTTGTTAAGTTCTACATTTTCTGACGTAGGTAGTAGCATCTGTAAGATTTGAGGATCTCTCTCAAGTTCATTGCATAATTTAGGACGGATTGACTTGTTCATCGATTCGTAATTAATTAATTACAATCATATTTCAGATATTCCTTGACAAGCCTTATACATCCCTCCATCCAAGAAGGTACTTAAAGACACTTGAATGCAGGATATCTTCTAGATTTGGATGCTTTTCCATATTTAATAGAATTTAGAAATCTCGTGTATATCACCGACTGTTCTCATAGAGTATTACTTGATGTATATATGTACATATGTATGATACACATTCATTCAATTTATTTATTTTTATTTTTCATATTTCCTATTCCTGACCCACTCTTATCAAATCAACATTACCCTGACTTATTATATTCCATGCCTTTATGAACGGTTACATAGCATAAAGCAAAGTTGACGAGATGTTTAGATCGATGCTATTGAGCGGCCCCAGATGAGCATGTGTTTTGTTAAGTTTTATATTTTTTCTGACATACAGTAGCATTTCTTAGATCTGAGGATCTCTCAAGTTCGTTGCATAATTTAGGACGGATTGACTTGCTCGTCGATTCATGATTAATAAATTACAATCATATTTCAGATATTCCTTGTATAAGGCTTATACATTTCTCTATCCAAGAAGGTACTTAAAGACACTTGAATGCAGAATATCTTCTAGATTTGGATTCTTCCTCATATTTAATAGAATTTAGAAATCTCGTGTATATCACCGACTGTTCTCATAAAGTATTACTTGATGCATATATGTATGTACATATGTATGATACACATTCATTCCATTTATTTATTTTTATTTGTCATATTTCCTATTCCTGACCCACTCTTATCAAATCAACATTACCCTGACCCTGACTTGTGATAAACCATTCTATTCGATGCCTTTATGAATAAAGTGGAGTTGACGAGACGTTTAGATCGATGCTATTGAATAGCGCCAGATGAGTGTGTATTTTGTTAAGTTCTATATTTTCTGACGTATGTACACGCCTAGTAGCATTTCTAAGATCTGAGGATCTGTGGATTGACTTGCTCGTTGATTCTTAATTAATAATTACAATCATATTGCAGATATTCCTTGACAAGCCTTATACATCCCTTCATTTGCAGTGCCTTCTTAAAGAGACTTGAATGCTGGATATATCCTAGATTGATTACTTACTTTACTTACTTAACGGGCTCCCGACCCGTGAAGAGTCTCTGCCTGAGACACAGCAGCCTTCCACTCTCTTCGATCCCGGGCACGCTGCTTCCAGTTATCTAGACCAAGCGCTCTGGCATCCGCGATAGCTTGATCCTTAAAACGGAGGTTCGGTCTTCCTTGTCTTCTCGAGCCTGGGGGCTGTGATTCGAAGATCCTCTTTGCTGGAGCATTATTGTCCATTCGCTCGATGTGGCCGAGCCAGTGTAGTCGACGTGTTTTGGCTTTTTGGACTACATCCACATCCTGGTACAGCTCATAGAGTTCGCGGTTATATCTTCTCCTCCATTCGCCCTCCTCGCATACGGGACCGAATATCCGACGAAGAATTTTTCTTTCGAAAGTGTTCAGTATTTGCTCTGCTTTCCTGCTTATCGTCCAGCACTCGGCTCCATACAGCAGAACTGGCAGGATCAAAGTTTTGTAGAGCAAACATTTCGTCTTCCGAGTTAGGAGTTTTGACCCCATTTGTTTCGCCAAACCGAAGTAGCAGCGGTTTCCTAGGGTAAGTCTTCGTCGAATCTCCACTAAGTTGTCATTCGTGGAGTTGATATTTACTCCGAGATAGGTAAACTCCTTAACCACTTCGAAGTTACTGTTGCCAACAGTGACGTTTTGTCCTAGGCGGTGGACAGATGCTTCTTTGTTTGTTGACAACATGTATTTGGTTTTGTCCTCATTCACTTCAAGGCCAACTCGTTTCGCCTCTTCTTCAATTGCCGTAAAACCCTCTAACACGGCGCGCTGGGAGCGACCGATGATGTCGATGTCGTCTGCGTATCCCAGCAACTGGACAGATTTGTTGAAGATAGTGCCTTCCGTGTTTACACCTGCCCTGCGCACTATCTGTTCCAGCACAAGATTGAAGAAGTCACATGATAGCGCACCCCCTTGCCGAAATCCGGTGCATGTTTGGAATAGTTCAGAGGAACTGTTGCCGAATTGCACGTTGCACCGCGTGTTATCCAGCGTCACGCGTCACAGCTGGATCAGTTTAGCCGGGATCCCGAATTCGGCCATCGCCTTGTAGAGCTCAAGACGATGAATGCTATCATATGCGGCTTTAAAGTCGATGAAGAGATGGTGAGTCTCGACTTGAAATTCGTTGGTCTTTTCCAGAATTTGCCTTAGTGTGAAAATTTGGTCGATCGTCGATCTGCCGGGCCGGAAGCCACACTGGTACGTGCCGATTAGTGTGCTGCAGAAAGGCTTCAGACGTTCACACAGTACGTTGGATAGGATCTTATATGCGACATTAAGCAGGGATATGCCTCGGTAGTTCTTACAAGACATAGGATCGCCTTTCTTGAAGATGGGGCATATAGAGCTGATAGTCCAGTCATCGGGCATGACTTTATCCACCCACACTTGGTTGATGACTTGGTGCATGCACCCCACCAAAGCATCACCACCATGTTTGAAAAGCTCTGCTGGTAGACCATCAGAGCCGGCGGCCTTGTTGTTCTTCAGCTTTTTGATAGCTGAGCCGACCTCTTCAAAACTAAGAGGGGGAATGAATTCTTCATTGACTGGATGCGGGTTCTCTTCTTGCCCTATCACTCTCTCTACCTGCCCATTAAGTAGCTGCTGGAAATGCTGCTTAAATACATCTACTATTCCCTGTGCTTCGGTGACTAGGTTTCCTTCACTGTTTCGAAGAGCCTGCGTTCCGGGCTTGAAGCCAGCTGCCAGTTGCTTGGCTTTCCTGAAAAACATCCGGATGTTGTTCCTATCGCGGGACTCTTCGATATCCTTGAGCTGGGAGGCTGCGTGGGCCCTTTTCTTCTTACGCAGGATCTTCTTCTCCTCCCTTCTTCTGGTTCGATACTCTTCTCTCTCTGCCCTTGTTTTGCGTTGCAGCGTTTGCAAGTGTGCATTTTCTGTCACCTTTTTCCGGCGTACGCATTCATCATCATACCAAGGGCTCTTTTTGGGTGGTGGCTGGTAGCCTATGGTGGTCTCTGCTACCCCTTTGATGATGTCGCGATACTGGTTCCACAGATTGTTGGCGTTTGTGGATGGTGAATGCACAGCGGAGAGTCTCTCACTCAGGCGCTCCCTGTAGGCTCTGTCTACTCCAGACGTGCTAAGGCTTCCAACGTTGAATTTCTTTTTCTGGGCGGTCTGCAGCTTCTTCTCATTGGATAGTCGAGCTCTGAACTTTGCTGCAACAAGAAAATGGTCAGAGTCGACGTTTGCCCCTCTGAACGTTTGCACATTCAGAATGTTGGATGCGTGCCTCGCATCTATTAGCACGTGGTCGATTTGGTTGGCGGTTCTGTTGCTGTGTGGATTCGTAGTCTTGGAAACCTAGTGCTACTTATCACCGTATTACGAGCTGCTGCAAAATCGATTAGCCGGAAGCCATTGTCTGTTGTCGTGTCGTGGAGGCTGTGCTTTCCAACTAATCCGCCGAATATGTTTTCCTTACCGATTTTGGCATTGAAGTCCCCGAGTATGATTTTGACATCATACTCCGGACAGGCTCCGTAGGCTCCGTCCAGGAGGTCATAAAACTCGTCCTTGATAGAGTCTTCAGCTTCGTCGGTAGGGGCGTGTGCACATATTATGCTGATGTTTTGAAATGTAGCCTTGATGCGGATCACAGCCAGGCGATCGCTGATCGGCTTAAAGTCAATTATCATTGAGCGTAGCCGATTTCCCACGACGAATCCGCATCCTAACATGTGCAGTCTTTTGTGGCAGCTGTAATAAATGTCGCAATTTTTCCGTTTTTGCATACCTGATCCTATCCATCGTATCTCCTGGATCGCGGTAATATCTGCCTTGTACCGCGTGAGGACAGATTCAAGTTTTTGAATAGCACCAGGAGTGTACAGTGTACGTACATTCCAGGTGCATACTCTTATATCATAGTCCGTGTACGTTCCGGGTCGTGGTATTAAATGAGGGGGTCCATTATCCGAGGCTTGTGTCTCTCTCATAACTAAATTTTTTTTACGTGGTAAGGAAGTTACCCCGACGGCACAACCCCCAACCTGGAGGGCCAGTTCCATTTTTTTAAACCCCTAGGACGAGGGGCCGGTTTTAAACCGAAGTCAGTATCCCGCTTCGGGGATATGAGCGCTGCCGTTGGCCCAATAAGGGCTCATCCGCCACCATCTCTTTTCGAAAAACCTGACTTATTCTTGGAAATCTTTATCGGCCTGAGCTCCGAATATGTCGAAGTAGCCCAGATAAAGTGTTGTGCTTCCGTTTAAAGCTTTAACGCCACCGTTGACTCCATCGAGAGAGTTCGTCCGCTGTCGTATTTATAGTGCTGCAATTTTCTCTTGGTCAACACTCGCGCTTATAAGTTTAGCAAGTCGGGTCCGGATGGACACCAACCAGTACCCGATGGCTACCACTAGGAGGTAAAATAAGCACAATTGATGCGCATTAACAGTTACAACACTGGACGTTGCCAGGTTGACGCCAGTCAGTGCCTACCCTATTCCTACAGCATCCAGCCATCAATGATCCTAGATTGATAGATGGATTAATTCCCAAATTTAACAGATGAGCGTGTCTTTTGTTAAATTTTATATTTTTTCTGACGTAGTAGCATTTCCAAGATCTGAGGATCTTTCGAGTTCATTGCATAACTTAGGGCTGATTGACTTGCTCGTCAATTCATAATTAATAAATATACCATCATGTTTCAGATGCTTCTTGACAAGCCTTATATGTATGTACATAGGTACATCCCTTCATCTGCAGTACCTTCTTAAAGACACTTGATTGCTGGTTATGTTCTAGATTGATAGATGGATTAATTCCCAAATTGTAGTAGCATTTCTAAGATCTGAGGATCTTTCGAGTTCATTGCATAACTTAGGGCTGATTGACTTGCTCGTCAATTCATAATTAATAAATTACAATCATGTTTCAGATGCTTCTTGACAAGCCTTATATGTATGCACATAGGTACATCCCTTCATCTGCAGTACCTTCATCAAAGACACTTGATTGCTGGTTATGTTCTAGATTTGGTTTCATTCCCATATTTAATGCATTATAAATATCTCGTATGTACATATGTACATATGTTACTCCGACTGTTCTCATAAAGTATTACTTAATGTAAGTACATATGAATGTTTACTTAATGTATGTATGTACATTCAATTAATTTCTTTTCATACATTCAAATTTCCTATCACTGACCCACTCTTATCAAATCAACATTACCCTGACTTGTGATAATCCATTATATTCAATGCCTTTGCACAAGTTTACACACACACATTTAGTCACGGGAACCATCTATCGTCACCGATGCCAATAATTCATACACACACAAACTATTTTCCTTCCGCATTCATCACCCTTTTCGCATTCCCAACTCCCATAGCAAGATCAGGAATTATACATATGTACATATATACATATATATGAATATATGTATATTATTATTAGAAAGACTTTTCGTCCCCCATCTAAGTAGTAACACCAGCCGTTGCTGCTTGATTTCAACGATCGGTAGATCATGCATTACTCACGATTACATCCATCAACATCCCCCCTTATCCCATATTCCCTCACCCATCCATTGAAATTACTCATCCACATACTGTGCTTCACAATTACACAATATCCCACACACACTCCAATGCTCCAGCAATATCCAACAAAACAACAACAACAACAAATAATACAGATGATTATCACGCTGACAAAAAATTCATGACACAACACGCCAGCACACCCAATTAACAAAATACAAACCATCTATCGTCATCACACACAACCAACCCCTCCCCGATAACGAAAAACCCTCTCCATTCCCCTCTCACTCATCCTCCAAAATTCGCATCATTCTCTCAACCAAAGAAAAACTCCAACAACATGATCACACAATCCAACGCTCCAACTATATCCAAAAACAATTAAAAAACCATTAAAATAACATAAACAAATATCCATGCCACGTCACACACACACTAATCAACACTATCATATTACAATCTCTCGCACTCACCCCAGATAACAACGATCACGAATTACCCATCCCACAGATAAGATCTCATCCATTCAACATCAGCCGCACACACACACACACACACACACACACTCCCACATACAAAACCCATATTCACTCCCACTTCCTAATTACACATCAACTATCATCCACCCACTCACCCACACTTTCTACACTAACCAACTAAATTCCCATCACCGACAGACATAATACAGCAAAATTTCAAAATCACACTTTTTACCCCAAAAACCAATCATTTATGACGCGTTTCCCTAAAAATCATCTTTTTGGTTCCCAGTTCAAAGGGACCTAATACCTACTGAACCACTTTAAATACCTTGGGGTCACAGTTAACTCTCATCTTTGTCTATCTGTTTGTCTGTTTGTCGATCTATATAAGTAGGACTTTACTTTATTAGATAATAACTGAATGAACAAGACTTTATTTTAAAACAAGATAATGAATAATAATCATATCGTGATATACTTCTCAGACCGCCGACTTAACTCTTAACTGCACCGGCTCATCCATCACATCGCCCACTTCGCCAATCTGCCTCACCACAACGACCAGATATTAAGTCCACTCAGCAGATTGTACCAAGCCCACGCCCGTACGAACCACGAACACACGGCTCCGGCTCCACACACGCCAACGACCAGTAGTATCACTTTCCTCCAGTTCGTCATTTCGCTGAATTGCCTGCTTAACCACACGCCCTCTTGCTTTTATGATTCCCCTTATCTGGGTCACCTGCATCGTATAGCGATCGGTGCAGTGTAATCTTCATAGATACGCCATAGAATACGCCTACGTACTAACCCACACCCTGCACACGTCGAATCACTCTCCCCGCGGGACTGCCGTTAGGTATTACTTCGCGGGACTGGTTAGCCTTTAAAGCTATATTCGCCTCTACGCGTTATTATTCATGTTACGTTGGCGCTCTATTCGCCTTAGATCGCTGAGTATGCGTACCGCCATGTTACTTACGATGGTCCAGTTTTCATCATTCTCCAGCATGTAGTTTACACCATTCTCGGTTTCATATCGTGGGCAATGAAAAAACACATGTTCAGCGTTTCCGAAGCATTCCCACAATGTGGACAATTTGGAATATTTTCGTGTCTGCGTTTGAAGAGATATTCTCTGAAACAGCCATGTCCTGTCAGAAACTCAGTGAGATAAAAATTTGTTTCGCCATGGTCCCGGTTCATCCACACATCAATCACTGGTATAAGACGATGTGTCCATCTTCCCTTTAAGGATTCGTTCCACTGTTGTTGCCATGATGCGATACTGCGATTCCTTTCGTATCTTCGTCATCTACCGAACCATTTCGAACTCGCTTCTTTTTGAGTCTTTCCATTTCTTCAGCGAGTAGGTCGATGGGTAGCATTGAAGACACGATGAGTATAGCATCGTTTGAAGTAGTTCGAAACGCACTGGCGACCCTAAGCGCGCTGAGACGGTGGACCAATTTAACTCCACGCACATAGGATTTAGCTTTCGCGGCACTTGACCATATTTTTGCTGCGTACATATTTATGGAACTGACAGTTTTTGCGATAATAAGTCTTTTATTCTGTTTGGGGCCTCCGATATTACTCATCAGCCTTGAGTGTGCACTAACAGCTTTCGACGATTTTCGCATGCATATTCAAGGTGCTGTTTGAAATTTATCCGCACGCCGATAATCACTGCAAGGTACTTAATTAATGGTTGTGAGATAACTTCGTGCTGCCCGACTCTAAACGATATCGTTTCATGGATTTTCCTACTTGTAATAAGCACCGCTTCAGTTTTCTGTTTTATGATGGTTTTTGCTACGACCACCAAGGCGATGCCATCCGCAAAGCCGACCGGGACCTTCCATTGTGGGGGTTGGGGGTTGCGGTTCCTAACTTTGATTGAAACAAAAGGAGGACACCAATTGTACTAGAATTAGGTCAGTTCTTTGTAGCTCCTTCCGGTAGGGGTTATAATATACCCGATGTAGGCATGCCTGTTGTAAGAGGCGACTAAAATCCAACTTCCGTATACCAAGTATACGTATGAAAAAAACAAAACGACAAGATTTAGTACCCCAGGTGGCAGTCTAGCTTTACTGGAAAATGTACCCTCTTCGGATGTCGGCTATACGGATTCTGAGGACAGCCACTTATTGCGATGACCCTTTTACAAAAAGTTAAAGGGGTCTCGATCTCCGCCACCATGGTGAAATAACCACGGCAAAAATATCCATCGCCAGAGCGCGAAAATCGGGATTCAGCGAAATTAAAAAGCTTTGAGGAAGAAAATAAAGCACTCCGAATCAAACTTAATGAAATGGATCTACTATATCAAATCTTAAGAAAGAGATAGACGAATGTACTCCATCACGGTTAGCTAGTCAGAAATATCACACCGACAAAGAAAACCAAAAACCGGGATAAAAATAGGGTCCATAAGAAAAGACCTAGTAGGAAACAAAGAGCCGGTTCTTCGCTCGAAGAATTTTAAGGGCAATTTCGCCTACCGCCACCAATAAAAGTCGGTCGGGATAAAGGAATATAATAAGTTGCATAGCCTCCTTAATAACGATAACATTAAGATTACATCTTAGGGATATTCCTTATGCGTGGAAAATTAAAGATGGCTACCGGGGCAGTGTCCCAAAAGCTAAATACCAAGAAGATCCAGTGGTATACTTTCGAAAGAAAGTGTTCAGACAAAACTATCAATCTGAACACGGAAACGTAAAAAAAATCCAGTCTGTCAGTCTTGTATGAACAGAGTCATTACCGAAAAAGGCTACAACCAGCCAAATCATCGAAAATGGGTGCGTGCAATAAAAATAGTCGTAAGAAAAAGGAAAACAGTTTTTAACCCCACTTTTATTTTGTTTGCTTTACGAGCAATAAGAGGACATTTTTACTTAAAAGAGGACGGGAGGACAAGGTGTTGAAAAGGAGAACTGTCCTCCAAAAAAGAGGACGGTTGGGAACCCTGCTGGGGGTCGAAGTTTTCCTGCACCCAGTTTGGACATCGATACATTACACGCATTGACTAATACCCGTGTTACCTGCCTTACGAAATCCTCTGCAATTCTGGCTTCAATTATCGCCTCACGAACGATGAGGCTTAAAAGGTCTTCATTAAGAGAATTTGCGTTCCATTTGGTTCGTTTGAGTATTGTCCGATTACTGCGGATTGGTGGACCAATGCCGGCGGTGAATAGAATTGCATTGTGCTCACTATGCCAGTTAGCATCTCGAACCAGACCGCTGCTTGCAAACGTGATGTCGACAATAGAACCCGATCTAGCTGTACTAGGGGTGTTTGTACTTACGTTACTAGCTAGAACAATATCCGGACAAGAAAAGGCTTCAAGTAGAACAGTCCCTCTACGATTCGTATATGAACTGCCCCATTCTGTGGACCAAGCATTGAAATCACCCGCTATTATGACAGGACCTCTGCCTATAATGTCTGCGACTAGTCTATCCAAAATCATCTGGAAGCTTTCGAAAGTAGCGCTAGGTGGTATATAGCAGCTCTATATATAAATGCCATTTATCTTAGCCCGTACATGGAAATCCTCACGCACCTCCGGATATTCCTAAATTGACGCGTCTCCGCAAACCCAGATTGCAGCCTTATTCGTCGCGTCGGTAAGCCAGTTATTGTCAGATAAATTTTTATATTGCTCACAGAGTATCGCTACATCAATTTTTAGTTCACGAACAGATTGTTGTAAAGGGTCATGAGCCGCTTCACAATGGTTAAGATTGAGCTGTAATATATTAATTTTTTTTTTCAAAATAGCTTCTAACGCATGTTTGTACTCTGGACATTTAATGCTACCGGTTATATGCCCAGATTCTACGCTCTTAGCTTTACAGAGTAAGCAATTCGGTATGCCTTTACAGTCCTTCAATTTGTGACCGTTTTCGCAAAGTGTCCAAACTCGAGGCATCTGAAGCAGCGCTTCGGCACAATTGTTTCTCGTATTCGACAGTGGATCCAGCCGATCCGCACTTTTCCGATTCTCAACAACTTGTGTGCTATTTCCGCTGGTAGGCTTATTTTAGCAGTTTGCGTTCCAGCATAGGCTTTTCTAACACTTTTGATTATAGCAGTTTTGAACTCGAAACTGACTTGCTCTGTTAGGGCGGCACAGGTCTCCTCTTTTGAAGTCGCTTCGTCAATATCCTTGCACTCTAGCAAGACCTCTTGCGTTAAGGACTAAAAGTTACCGCTTTCTCCCAAGCCTTCTTTGATTTTGTCTTTGTTGCGTGCAAAAATTGCGCGAAATTCCTTACCCATTCCATCCCTCCCAACCTGAACCATCTTTTATCTTTTTTTCCGTTGTCCTCCGAGAGCTTTGCGATCGTGGAGCGTTCCTGCTTGAATTTCTCATTCAGTGCTCACACCTTCGTTTAGGTTCAAGGAGGATGACAAAGCAGGTATTTGGGAGCCAGGTAGGAAACCTGAAGCAGGAAAGAGCCAGGCAGATGGCCTGAAAGCTCATCCTGACTACCTCAAATAATAATGCTTAACTTTGCAATTTTTCAATTCTAAAACTAATTGTTAAAATTTATAATGTAAAGGGTAGCTTCCGACTTCCTGGGTTTCTCCCTTCTTTGTTATGTCTTACGGAGGCTTACTTGGTAGGTAGGGTACGCGGTATATTTTATAATCTATCCCTCCAATTGGTAGCTCGTGAGAGGAATTGTATTTGTTAAAAGATCCTGAATGTAGGGGAGGGCTAGGTACGAACCCAAGCAATCACTGGGTTTCCAAAATAAACAGTCTAAAAAAATTTCCCACTAGCGTGATGTCGAGTGTCGAATGAGAGAATCAACGAGGGAGGCTGCTGGAGCGCTGGATGTGACTCCCTTCGCTCTGGTAGGTGAATCTACTACAAGGAGGCGAAATCAACCATACTAATACATATACACCCTTTCCCGTCAAAAAGGACGGCGCGTCAGAAAGGCGTGAATTTTATTCAAAACCGCGAGAAAAACATTTTAAAAATCACAATATCGAATTTCCCAAATATGTGTGAATAAAACAGAATTTTGCAAATATTAGTTTAGTCGTAATGGACATCATAAAATGGCTGAATTCGCCTCAACTATGTGTATTTGTGCGTGTGTGAATGCTAAAGAGGTGGATCTGCCAACCCGGTGAACCCACTTGACCAAGTTGACCGAGTCCAGTGAAGGATCACGTTAGTGAGGAGTTTTTTTTATACATGTACAAAAAAAAAAAGAAAAACAAAAAAAGTAGTAAAGAAAGAAAGTTAGTGAGAAAAAAAAGTTTGTGAAAAGTCGGAAAAGACTGAGGAAAGAATAGGACCTAGTGAAAAAACATACAGAAAAGCTACAATGCGTCTGGAACGGATCTGAACGGATATGATACCCTATCCTCGTTTCTATAAAGTGCTCATGGCCAAATTGCATTTGGTACTCAAATATGGCTATAACGTCGAACGTTTGAGGATGTTACATGTGAAATTTCATGAAAATCGGTTTTTTAATGAAAACGCCTCCAAAAAGTGGGCGTGGCCAAAATTGTTCTATGGGTGAATTGTAGGAAATTTTAATACCTAAATATTTGGACTTAACAAAATTTTTCGGTTTCATATAATTTAGTGATGTTATCAAAAAGTAGGCGTGGCAGTGGGCGGATGTAAAAAAATTTTACACTTGTACTGTATCTTTTTCTTGGAAGCCCAGATGTGAAATTTCAGCGTCTTAGTTAAAAATTTTGTTAAGACCAAATATTTAGGTATAGAGATTCCCTACAATTCACCCATAGAACAGTTTTGGTCGCGCCCACTTTTTGGGGGTGTTTTCATCAAAAAACCGATTTTGATAAAATTTTACATGTAACATCCTCAAAAGTTCGTCATTATAGCTATATTTGAGTACAAAATGCAATTTGGCCATGCCCACTTTATAGAGAGGAGGATAGGGTATCATACGATCCGTTCCAGACGGATTGTAGCTTTTCTGTATGTTTTTTATATACTTCGGTACAATTCGGTAGAAATTTTGGTACTGGAGAATAAAACAAGATTTCTAGTATAGAATAAAAAGAAAAAAATCTGCCTATTTTTGCCTTTTTAGATTTGTGCATCCGAAATGTATGTGTAGTTCGACGCAAATTAACTGGTCATTTTTGCCTTTTGACACTTGTACGTCCATTATATATGTGTTGTTTGTTGTAAGTTCTAGTCTGTATATTACAATCAGAATGTCTTTTACTTGAAGGATCATCCGGCTTTAGAATTATAACTAAACAACATTTATATGACGTAATGCGAGAGAATGAAGCGAAAAATTTTGATGAAAAATTGGACTACATTGAAAATTATTTGTTAAGCAAAGCTTCTTGTACGAAAGATATACTTAATGATTTTAAGCTTAGAATTCAACGATTGAGGTAGTATTAAGCTAAACTTATTATTTGTAGCATAATGTTAAGCATTTTTTACTTTTGACTTCATCTTAAAGACATGAATTTAAGTTTAGATGGTCAAAAGCACGAAGAACAGATGCAATATTTATAAAAAAAAAATCAGGATTGGCTTCAGGGAGTTTTTGAAATACCCTTAGCATCGGTTAGACCAAGGCGCCCATCGAAATCGTTCGAAGAACTTAGTTTTCGTAGCAAAAGAAGAAGAACGCAAAGCCTACGTGACAATATTGAAGAGGAAGAGCTTGCGTACGCCACTATAATGAAGTTGCGTGAGGCTGGGAAGACAGATGCTTCGAAAGTGCTTGAGAAAATCGCTCAATCCCCTGAAACAGCCAAAAAATACAAGGAGTCATTTTCCAGCAGTTTGTTCTGCAAAAATACAAAATTATCTACTCTGAAAGCTCTGTCTATTTTCGTTGAAGCGGATTTATCTTTTCTTTTAACTTTTTCCTTGCTACAGTATACTGCAAAAAGAAAAACGAAACTGCTACCCTGACCCAGATTCATATACTGTAACGGAAGTTGTGGCTGAAGTTAACTTGCAGGACTTATTTAATCACACAGCTGAAAGATTGATTTTGTATTTGGATGAAGTGTTAGAAACCTTGAGTGAAAGTGAGTGTAGTTTTTTGGAACTTATATCCAAATGGGGTTGTGACGGTTCAAAACAAACTGAATACAAACAAAAGTTTGAAAATAGCACTGATTCGGATGCATATATATTCCAAGTCTCATTTGTACCATTAAGATTATTTTGCAGTTCGTCAAAAAAAATTATTTGGCAAAATCAAACGCCTTCTTCACCACGGTATTGTCGACCTATAAGAGTAAGTTTTGCAAAAGAATCTGTTGACTATACCCAAAGCGAAATAAGTTACATTCAGTCTAAAATCAATGTACTTACCAACACACGATTAGAAGGCAAAGGCATCGAAGTTAAGCACACGTTGACATTTACCATGGTTGATGGCAAAGTCTGTAATGCAGCAACTAATACAAAGTCAACATTAAAATGTTATATTTGCGGAGCTTCTTCAAAGGACTTTAATGATTTGACCAAATCAAAACAAGTTTCTAAAGACGCATTGCAGTTTGGCTTATCAATTTTGCATGCAAGAATACGTTTTTTTGAAAGCATTCTTCATCTTGCATATAAACTTCCATTAAAAAAATGGCAGCTTCGAAAACAGGAAGATAAAGATATTGTGAAAGAGAAGAAAGCTGAAATACAGGAGAAGTTCAGAACCAAACTAGGCCTAATCGTGGATGTCCCAAAACCTAGTTTCGGCAATTCAAATGACGGCAATACTAGTCGAAGATTTTTTAAGGATCCAGAAGTAGTTGCCGAAATAACAGGTGTTGATGTGCTGTTAATTTACAGATTGAAAGTCATACTGGAAGTACTGTCCAGTGGATTTCGTATAGATACTTTAAAGTTTGCTGTATTTGCACACGATACGGCTAGGTTTTATATTGAGCTCTACCCATGGTATCCCATGACTCCAACCTTGCACAAGATTCTTATGCACGGATCTGAAGTTGTCGAAAACGCTCTTCTACCAATTGGACAGTTGTCCGAAGAAGCAGCAGAAGCGCGCAATAAGCATTTTCGATTATACCGCCTAAATTTTGCCAGAAAATGTTCAAGGAGGCACTGCAACATGGATGTTCTAAACAGGTTAAATGAAAACTGATGTGAAATAGCAATAATTCGTTATATTAAGTACTTTTCTTTTTTTTTCTAAACAGGCTACTTTTGACATCTGATCCTCTCATATCAAGTTTAAGAGAATTGAATAGAAAAACATACAGAAAACCTACAATCCGTCTGTAACGGATCGTCTGATACCCTATCCTCCTCCCTATAAAGTGGGCGTGGCCAAATTGCATTTTGTACTCAAATATAGCTATAATGCCGAACGTTTGAGGATGTTACATGTAAAATTTTATCAAAATAGGTTTTTTGATGATAACGCCCCCAAAAAGTGGGCGTGGCCAAAACTGTTCTATGGGTGAATTGTAGGGAATCTAAATACCCAAATATTTGGTCTTAACAAAATTTTTCGGTTTCATATAATTTAGTGAAGTTATAAAAAAGTAGGCGTGGCAGTGGGCGGATGTAAAAAAAATTTACACTTCTACTGTATCTTTTTCTTGGAAACCCAGATATGAAATTTCAGCGCCCTAGTTAAAAATTTAAACCCCAAAAATCGGTTTTGTGATGAAAACGCCCCCAAAAAGTGGGCGCGGCCAAAACTTTTGTATGGGTGGATTGAAGGGAATCTGAATGCCTAAATATTTGGTCTTAACAAAATTTTTCGGTTTCATATAATTTAGTGAAGTTATGAAAAAGTGGGCGTGGCAGTGGGCGGATTTCAAAAATTTTTACACTTGTACTGTATCTTTTTCTCAGAAGCCCAGATATGAAATTTCATCGTCCTAGCTCAAAATTTAAGGCCCAAAAAGCGGTGACATACGGACGGACGGACGGACGGTCATCGCTCAATCGATTTCGCTATTGATGCTGATCACGAATATATATACTTTATAGGGTCTATCTCGATTATTTCTCTATGTTACAAACTATGTGTCAAACTTAATATACCCTTAGGATAGGGTATAAAAAACACGCCAATTTAGAAAAGAGACCCTTGAAATGCTGATTTCCGAGCCTCCTGGTTCATGTATAAATGAAGATATCGGCACGGCTTTATTATCGAATGAAACTGAAGCAGAATCAGGTGAAGAATCATTGGATGACGAAGTATCTTGGGCAGAATAATTCAAATTTAATAATTAATCGTCTGAAAAATGTTCCTTTTTTTACATTCCCAAAAAAAGTACATGAAATATAATAATAAACATTTTTTTTGCTTCTAACAAAGATTAAATAGCTTTTAAATACTATAGACAGATGTTTCAGATATAGATTAGGTCATTAAAACAAAAAAAAGTGGGACGGACGGACGGACGGACGGTCATCGCTCAATCGATTTCGCTATTGATACTGATCACGAATATATAGGGTCTATCTCGATTATTTCTCTATGTTACAAACTATGTGTCAAACTTAATATACCCTTAGGATAGGGTATAAAAAGTGATTGTGGCGGAGAATAACCGCACCCACCCCGTACACAGGATAGGATTCAGGATTTAGAGGACTCCTAAGTGGAAGGATAGAGGAGTCAAGAAAAAAAGATAAGTAGAGTTTTTTTTGTTCGTAGTACAAGTTGTTTCAAAAAAAGCCGATCAGCCTTCGTATCCGATATTGTTTTAATCGTAGCTTTTTTTTGCTACGCGGTAAAATCGCGCCCCGTTCTTTGTTTCGAACCTGTAGTTGACGGAACCGAAAGGAAATCCGAAACTACCGCCCTCTTTTTTTATCCATTCTATCGTCTTTGTTTCTTTTTAAATTAAATTTTCCTTCGCGTTTGTTAATTAACATTACTTTTAAATTCTTGATACTTTGTCATTTTGTGACCATTTGTTGCGTTCAAATTACGCACAAAATTCCTTGTCCACTCCATCCTTCCCAGTCTTACCCATCCACCATTTTTGCCTTGCATTTTCTCTTTTTATCCGTTGTTCTCTGAGAGCTGTGGGTTAACTGAGCGTGCTCACTCTTTCCCATATACTCGAAGGGGATGACAAAGCAGGTACCCAAGGACCATACGGACGGTCTGAAGCAGGAAGAGCCAGGCAAACCGCCTGGAGACTCATCCTGATCCTTTTTCATCAATTCCATAAATTCATCAAAGGGGTTAACAAGGTCCCCCAACGGTCCAAATTTTCATCAAAGGGGTTAACGAGGTCCCTCAACATTCTAAAATCATCTGCTGCCAAATTTAAAAGGCCGTGAGCCCACCCTATATTTTATTGTTTAAACCAAATCTCCCAAAAAGGGACCAAAACCTTATATTGTAAAGGATAGCTCCCGATTCCCTGGCTACCTTTTTTGTCCCTTAATGTCTGCACGATGGTTTACTCGATAGGTAGTTTTCGCGATAAACTTATCCTTTCACTTTGGGTTAATATCTAGTCTCCATATAGTTTTATAATTAGCCCTGGTCAGGAGGGTGAATGTGAGCCCAAGCAGTCACTCAAAACGAACAGAACAGAAGCTGTCAGAGCTCTGGATGTGACTCCCTTTGCTCTGGCAGCTAAATCAACTGCAGCGGCGAGAACGAGGCGAACTCAGCCACCACCAATACCACCATACAGTTCCCCGCCAGAGAGACAGGCGTCAGGAACTGTTTCTCAAAATCTGGGATCATTGGAGACGGCTGAATTCGTCTTGAGAGTGAGTGTGAGAATGTGTGAGTGCGTGAATGCGTGTATAGACCCACATACGTATAAAAAGTCGAACGTGTTTCGACACGTCGCCTTTTTTTGGTTTGAGCTTAAGACCTGTGAGAGGTTCTTTTTGAAAAAATTCAAGAGAGAGTTGCTGTGAAGCAGAGAAAAAAAATAGAGGAGCGATTGAGAATCCAGGAAGGGATTCCAGAACCCAGAATCCAGACAAAACAACATACGAAAACCCGAGACCAAAACACGAGAACAATACCACAAGAACGATACCAGGAGACATTACGAGACCAGGATACAACGAGTGACTGTGGCGGAGAGCATCCAACCTCCCCCAACCAGGAAGATAGAGAGTTTAAGAACATTCCCCAACCCCTAGTGAAAGGATCACAGCTAAGTATAGTGTTTTCTTTGGATAATAGATTTGTTATAGTTTTTGAATCTCGTTTAGGATATTGTTATATATATATTTCGCGTAAGCCATCGTCTGTTTCTTTCTGAGTCACCGAAGATTTCATTCCGGTGTTAAAACTGTTCGCGACCCTTATCTTTTCTTTTTTTTTAAATCCTGTATCGTGCGAGAATCGCGAGCTACCCTCTGTGGCCATTTTTCTTAATTTGTTTCACTTTTACCCCAATACTTTTGATTTGGGAGTTCCGTTTCTTTTTTTTGCTTTTAAATTGCGGCCTCCATTGTTCATTACACTATCGTATATATATATCAAAATATACAAACCAACTTCTCTTCACCTACACCACGTCTTTTTTATTACAAAGGTTTTGGTAATTTTGCCTTTTTTTTGCAAAAGATTACCTGGCGCCCTTGTGTTCCTACCCCAAGGAACATTCCCTCATACATCCCGAACCCATCCCTGCTGAGCAGTAGGAAGGCGGCGAATTCGCATTCGCTGTTGTTGGGATATTCCCTCTCCCTCATTCGACCCTTTACACTTCGCGTGCGCGGCCGTGTTTGTTTACCTTCTCCGTTTAATTTTATTTGTATTCTTTTTATACCCTATCCTAAGGGTATATTAAGTTTGACACATAGTTTGTAACATAGTGAAATAATCGAGATAGACCCTATAAAGTGTATATATTCGTGATCAGCATCAATAGCGAAATCGATTGAGCGATGACCGTCCGTCCGTATGTCACCGCTTTTTGGGCCTTAAATTTTGAGCTAGGACGATGAAATTTCATATCTGGGCTTCTGAGAAAAAGATACAGTACAAGTGTAAACATTTTTGAAATCCGCCCACTGCCACGCCCACTTTTTCATAACTTCACTAAATTATATGAAACCGAAAAATTTTTGTTAAGACCAAATATTTAGGCATTTAGATTCCCTACAATCCACCCATACAAAAGTTTTGGCCACGCCCACTTTTTGGGGGCGTTTTCATCACAAAACCGATTTTTGGGCCTTAAATTTTTAACTAGGGCTCTGAAATTTCATATCTGGGCTGGGATTGTAGCTTTTCTGTATGTTTTGATCTCCGCGTGCGCGACCGTCTTGTGTTACCTTCCGAGTTTTATTTTATTTTCACCTATTTCGCGGATATTTTTAATCAATTTCAATTAGATTGCGCGCGTATAATTCACCACTCGAATCGGGAAAAATACCTAAAGGAAAAATACCTTTTGTTTTACTCGGCTTTCCCATTTCTTTAACCGGGTCTAAGGCCAAGACCTTTTTAGACGGATTTAAACTATTGTCGCGATTTGTCTTTCTTGGCGCGTTCATCCGCCTCTTTTTCTGAGCATAAGCTTTTATTGGTTGCTCCTCGGACCGGTTACCTATACGTTCGACCGTCGTTCGAACGTTGTACTCTTGTCGGTCGGCTGTACTTCTTTACCCGCCGCCTTTCTTTCGATTTTATTTCGATCGGGACTATGTTCGTTTGTGTACCTGTTGTCGCTTGGCTTTTGTGGGAACTACGACTAAGGATCTTTATTTGTTCTCGGAGATCAGATATCTCACTTCGTAGATCAGCGACCTCGGATTCCGCCTCTTGGAAAACGGACTTAATGACAGCGCCCATTTTCTTAATTTCCCCATGGACGTTATGCTTGTCCCTGTAAAAATTAATAAGGCCGCCTATTTTCAGGCCGAGTTGTATCATTTTAGTGCTCTCGTGGTTGACTCTGCAATTTTGGGCGCCGTGAGCAATGTCAATCGCTCTTATAGCGTCGATCACTTTTGTGGGTGGAGACGATTTCGAATGCGACCACGTATTGTCTCTACGAATAGGCTCTTTTATTGGCGAACGCACAAGCCACGTGCTCCTCTTAAACGGATAAAGAAGACTGTAGACTCTTGACTGGTAACATTACTGGCTACAGCAGCCAAGTTTACCACTGCTGTAGTCGGTGCAATAGCACAATTGCTTACATTTCCATTGCAGTCATTGTATCTCGACGACTTTGAGCCCGCTTTCGCACTCTCCGCCGCCGGTACTGGGGATCCGACTACCTGCACCATACCTTCGTTCCTTTTAGTCTCTTCCGTATTAGATTTTTATAGAGTATCCACCTACTGTCAGTTTTTTGGTCCGCGGGTGGTATTTGATATTTTCACCAACCCTATGAATGTGCACACCATATGGTACACACAACACACGCACAGGGCCCCCCAATTCGCCACCTGGAGACGCGCCCGGTGGGAGAACTGACTAAACTCCACACATGTCTGTCTGTCTGTCTATTATATCGAAAGCAAATGTTCACATGTACAATCTGAGCAGCGTAGAGAGCAAGTGAACCACTATAAATATTTTGGGGTCACAGTCAACTGTCATCTTTGTATATCTGCCTGTCTGTCTGTCTGTTTGTATAAATAGAAAGCAAATGTCAACATGTACAAGGTAAGCAGCGTATAGAGCAAGTGAACCACTTCAAATATCTTGGGGGCACAATCAACGCTCATCTTTATTTGTCTGTCTGTCTGTCTACGTACATAGGAAGCAAATGTCCACATGTAAATGCTTAACAGCGTATAAAACAAGTGAACCATTTTAAATATCTTGGGGTCCCAATCAACTTTCATCTGTGTCTGTCTGTCTGTCTGTCTATCTGTCTATATATATAGAAAGCAAACGTCCCTGTCGCGGCTGGAGACTTTAAGGGATGCGATTTAACAATTCTTCAAAATGTGTAGTTTGAATTGAACTTTTATTTCTATGAGATACAGAGAAATATTAATTAAAACTAAACTATTAATTAAAGCCTTACCGCAGTTT
Source organism: Xylota sylvarum (assembly GCA_905220385.1). Taxonomy (NCBI): domain Eukaryota; kingdom Metazoa; phylum Arthropoda; class Insecta; order Diptera; family Syrphidae; genus Xylota; species Xylota sylvarum. The sequence goes on from LR999960.1 coordinate 19,288,699, forward strand.
TACTCCCTTCTTCCTTTGCTGGCGGCGGACGAATAGCAAATGAAAATTTTAATGAAAATATTCTATATAAATCAAAGTTCTAGAAAGTATGCGTAGAAATCAAACAGAAAATAAATGTCAAGTAAGAAAGAAGGGAAATAACGCTACGTTTACAATATGGAATAAGCTTGAGCTGTTTTCACTAGGCGTTCTGCAACATCCCCGCCCCCGTGAATCAACCCTGATTCACCAACTTCTATGTCCAGGACGGCTAGCTTCGATACAGGGCGCTGCATTACTCCTTTGGATGTGAGGACATCGACTCTCCGAACTTCTCCATCAACTCCCGGATGGATGTTTTCAACACGCTCACGTAACCAGTGCTTTCGCGGTAGATTCGAGTCACAGACAAAGATTAAATCTCCTTTGGTTATTGGTTTAGATCGTTCACACCATTTGGTACGGCGTGTAAGCGTTGACAAGTACTCAGCCACCTACCTTTTCCAAAAACGATCTCTTAGTTGACGGGCTATGCGCCATTGCTTTCGTAGATAACAGATATTCTCAGATGGCTCTTTTACACTGGGCGTCTGCGCTGTATTTGGTGACCCTAACAGGAAGTGGTTCGGTGTGAGCGGCTCTTCTTGATCGGGTGTAACTGGTAGGTGAGTAAGCGGGCGAGAGTTTACTACGTTTTCCGCCTCAATGATAAAGCATTGCACAGTATACTCCCGTGGGGCTATTTCTTTCAGCGTATGAAGTAAAACTCTTTTGACGCACTGGACCATTCGCTCCCATACTCCTACTTCCGATGGATTGGCTGGACAATTAAACACCCACTCAACTCCCTTGGTAGATAATTCTCCTTGCACTCGCTGACAGTCAAATACTTCTGAGAATCGCTTTGCTTCTTGGTTAGCACCAACGAAATTCGTCCCGTTGTCGGAACGTATTCTTACTGGAACTCCGCGGCGTCTGTGGACAAGTCGTGGACAACTTCTAGGTGAATAGCACGCACAACTAGGCACGTGAATAGTGCTACCCATCGCTTCTCAGTATGTCGCCCTATCGTAACGGTGATAGGCCCGAAGTAGTCCAAACCAGTGTATGAAAAGGGTCTTACAAACGGTGTAATACGGTCCTCTGGCAAGGGACCCATCATTGGTGTAATCGGCAATGCTTTGGTGATTCGGCAAACGCAGCAACTGGCAATCACTCTGCGCATGATTTGTCGTAGTCGAGGAATCCAATATGTTCGACGAATTTCGCAAATCGTTGCTTCGATGTTCTGGTGCTTCATCCTGGAGTGTTGATCAGCAACCACTAACGTCGTAAATGTGTGAGCAGACGGTAAAATGATTGGGCGTCTGGTTACGTAAGGAAGCCAGCTAGCTGCATCTATTCGCCCATAGACTCGGAGAATACCATCACTGTCGATATATGGTGAAAGTTTATATATCTCACTGTCTTTCGTTACTGCTTCGCTGCGACCGATCTGCTTCAGCTCTGTTGCAAACGCTTCCTGTTGGACTTGGCGACATAGGGATTGTTCTGCTGCAGTGAGCTCGGATACTGTTAACCCATTATTTTGAAAGTCGCGGAATTGTTTTGCGACAGTTATTAACAAAACGAATTACCCAGGCCATGGTTCTCTTAAGCCTGGAAAGAGAGGAAAAACGTTTAAAATCAACGAAATGATTACTCACAATGAACAATGAATATTTCGGGCGGAGCTCTTCTTCAACATCCTCTTTGACGGCTGAAGTCGTAATGATTGGCCAATTATCTTCGTCTCCAAATAGAAAATCAGGCCCAATTAATCAGTGTGACGAGGGGCTGAAGTCGACGTGGCTATTTGTCCTTGTTGCCTCATCAGCAGGATTCTCATGAGTGGGTACCCATTTCCAATTGGATGGTTCCGTAGTGCTCAAAATTTCCGCAATCGTGTGTGCCACAAATGGTTTGTATCGACGATGCTCACTATTAATCCATTTAATGACAGTTGTTGAGTCGCTCCAGAGAAAAGTACGAACAACGCTTACAGAATGCTCCTCGATTATGGTTTTCATTAGACGTGCTCTTCAGAGGAGCACACTTTGTTCCCACTTTACCTTTTCGATTCACGGTTCTCCAATACGCTACAGCGGCAAAGGCGTCTTCACTAGCGTCGACGAAAACGTGGAGCTGAAGTTGTTGAGGTGAACCAGTTCGAAAATAAAAACGTGGAACGTTAAAGTTGACTACATCGGGTAGTTGTAAACGCCATCTATTCCATGCTAGTAGAGCTTCTTCCGGTAATGGTTCATCCCATCGCACATACTTCACGCATTAGCAATTTGGCAGATATAGTAAAGTGATTAAGCAACCCCAATGGATCGAACACTGACATTATAACGCTTAGAAGTTCTCTTTTTGTAGGGATCCTTTCTCCGGTGATAATGGCTTTCTCTACATGGTGAAAGCGTAATTGATAACAAAAATCATCACTTGCTGGCTGCCAGTACATGCCGAGTATCTTTTCACTTTCTATACTACCACTTGCACCCACTAACACAGCTGCATTTTGACCTTCCAATGCATTGAGTACCTCTGGCGAATTGGAACTGAAGCCCCTTAGCTCGAATCCGGCGTGCCTGTGGATCTCTCTACTTGTTGCGATATTTTGAGGGCTTCTTTTGTAGATTCAAAGCTATCCACGAAGTCATCTACTTAATGATATTTCAGGATAGCTCGTGGATGATGGTTTTGATGCTCCAGAGCGTTGGTTGTCTTTACATATTGAGCTGTGCAAGGCGAGCACGCAGCACCAAAAGTCATAACCACCATTTCATAAACGTCGGGTAATCTTATATCGTCGCCATCACGCCAAAGAAATCGTTGGGCACATCTGTCCTTCGGTTGAATCAGTATTTGGTGGAACATTTCCTTGATGTCTCCACACACGGCGATGGCTCCTTCACGGAAGTGAAAAAGTATTGAAGGCAGTGGCTGGTATTGCTGAGGCCCTTTCATTAAGTACGTGTTAAGAGATGCTCCATTCACCTCGGCTGCTGCGTCGAATACAAGACGTAGTTTGGCTGGCTTATTTGGATTTACCACGCCAAAATGTGGCAAATACCACGTCTTGGGTCCACGAATTGCGGCTTCTGCTGGCTGCAGTTTACGTGCATAGTTCTTTTTGACGTAGTCTTTTATTATAAAACAATAGGCAGCACCAAAACTCTCATTTCGCTTCATCTTACGTTCTATCCCAACAAGTCGCTTCAATGCCATGGGATAGCTATCGGGCAGTTCCACATTATCATCCTTCCATAATAGTCCGGCTTGGAATCTTCCATTAGTTCTTTTTGTTGTTAATCGAAGTATATCTCTAGCTCGAGTATCGTCTTTGCTCTCAACTGCAGGTCATGGTCTAACACCAAAACTATCTGTTTCAAAGTACTCGGCGACTAGTTTGTGGTACTCGTCGCTCGTTGTGTGAGTGAAGAGGCACGTCGGCATCGCGCGAGGGATTTTCGTGGTTTGACCGAATACTACCCAACCTAGTTCCGTGTTGGCGGCATATGGACCATTATCACATATTCTTCGAGTTGATTTTGGTAGTCCTAAGTGGCAGTGGTCCAAACCAATTAAAAGTTTAGGTTCAGCGTTCGAGTATGACGGTAGTTGAAACTTCCAAGGTGGACTTGTAACGGTACGAAGCTCACTTTTACTTAGTGTTTGTTTGGGAAGAATTAGCTTTTAACATTTCTCAACATATGCTTCTTTTTCTTTTCAGCTCCACTCACATACAAGTCGACAAGGAGTGTAGGCTCTTGAGCTTGTCTCCCACCAACCCATTGCATATTTAGTTCGCACTGTTGACCTCGAAGACCTAATTCCTTCACTAGATCAGCATCCAGTATTGTTATTGACGATCCTTCATCTAAGAGTGCATATGTATCGATGACTTTATTCGGACCATAGAGCGTGACTGGCAATACTCGAAATAGCAAATCGTTGGTTACCACTTGTGCACCTAAGAGTGTAGTATCAGAAGCACTAGAACAATGTGCCACCAGAGGAGGTACGTGTTCCTCGACGTTAGCTTGTTTTTGATGCAACCGAGAAGATATAGATACCTCCTCATGTAGTAGCGGATGATGCAGTCTCTGGCAACCACTGACTGAACATCGGCTCAAACAGAAAATAAAAAATAAATAAAATAAATAAAAAAAAAAAAATAAATGTTAAGTAAGAAAGAAGGGAAATAACGCTACGTTTATAATATGGAATAAGCTTGAGCTATGTTCTCACTAGGCGTTCTGCAACATGTCCCCATGTACATGTGAACCACTTTAAATATTTTGCTGCCATAATCAATTCTCATCTTTGTCTGTCTGTCTATTCGTCTGTCTGTCTGTCTGTCTATCTGTCTCTTTATATATGTATAGAAAGCAAATGTGCGCTTATACAAAGTAAGCAGCACATAGAGCAAGTGAACCAAATATCTTCGGGTCACAATCGACTCTCATCTTTGTCTGTCTGTCTGTCTTCCGTCTGTTTGTCTGTCTGTTTGTATAAATAGAAAGCAAATGTCAACATGTACAAGGTAAGCAGCGTATAGAGCAAGTGAACCACTTTAAATATCTTGGCGTCACAATCAAATCTCATCTTTGTCTGTCTGTCTGTCTTGTTGCGTGAGCCTGGGGGAAGAAAAATAATTAATAAACATACAGAAAAGCTACAATCCGTCTGGAACGGATCGTATGATACCCTATCCTCCTCTCTATAAAGTGGGCGTGGCCAAATTGCATTTCGTACTCAAATATGGCTATAATCTCGAACGTTTGAGGATGTTACATGTAAAATTTTATCGAAATCGGTTTATTTAAGAAAACGCCCCCAAAAAGTGGGCGTGACCAAAACTGTTCTATGGGTGAATTGTAGGGAATCTGTATACCTAAATATTTGGTCTTAACAAAATTTTTCGGTTTCATATAATTTAGTGAAGTTATAAAAAAGTAGGCGTGGCAGTGGGCGGATTAAAATAAAATTTTACACTAGTATTGTATCTTTTTCTCGGAAGCCCAGATATGAAATTTCAGCGTCCCAGTCAAATACTTAAGGCCCCAAATCGGTTTTGTCACGAAAACGCCCCCAAAAGTGGGCGTGGCAAAAACTGTTGTATGGGTGAATTGTAGGGAATCTAAATGCCTAAATATTTGGTCTTAACAAAATTTGTCGGTTTCATATAATTTAGTAAAGTTATGAATAAGTGGTCGTGGCAGTGGGCGGATTTCAAAAATTTTTACACTTCTACTGTATCTTTTTCTCAGAAGCTCAGATATGAAATTTCATCGTCGTAGCTCAAAATTTAAGGCCCAAAAAGCGGTGACATACGGATGGACGGACGGACGGACGGACGGACGGACGGACGGACGGTCATCGCTCAATCGATTTCTCTATTGATGCTGATCACGAATATATATACTTTATAGGGTCTATCTCGATTAGTTCTCTATGTTACAAACTATGTGTCAAACTTAATATACCCTTAGGATAGGGTATAAAAAGGTAAACAAAGCACATCCGTCTGGAAGTTATATCTTGGATTGTATATCAAAGTCCCAGATATAACCACCAAGACATCTTGCAATGTACTTACCTTTGTTTACAAGTTATTTGTACCTCACCGCTGCAAACAAGAGAAGGTTATTAGCGTAAAATAATAGATAATTTAATAAAAATTAAACCTCATGATACTTACCCCGGCTACGTAAAAATCAGTTTTGACGTTTCAATTTTTTTGTTTTATTGTCAACGCCTGTACAAATACGTTTGTCTCTCTCCCTCTCAAAATAGACGAAACCGAGGTCTGTTCACAGATCGAGAGTGAATGAATTTGACCAGGGAACAGATTGATTTCTTATCTGTTCTGTAGAAATCAAACAGAAAATAAATGTTAAGTAAGAAAGAAGGGAAATAACGCTACGTTTATAATATGGAATAAGCTTGAGCTATGTTCTCACTAGGCGTTCTGCAACATGTCCCCATGTACATGTGAACCACTTTAAATATTTTGCTGCCATAATCAATTCTCATCTTTGTCTGTCTGTCTATTCGTCTGTCTATCTGTCTCTTTATATATGTATAGAAAGCAAATGTGCGCTTATACAAAGTAAGCAGCACATAGAGCAAGTGAACCAAATATCTTCGGGTCACAATCGACTCTCATCTTTGTCTGTCTGTCTGTCTTCCGTCTGTTTGTCTGTCTGTTTGTATAAATAGAAAGCAAATGTCAACATGTACAAGGTAAGCAGCGTATAGAGCAAGTGAACCACTTTAAATATCTTGGCGTCACAATCAAATCTCATCTTTGTCTGTCTGTCTGTCTTGTTGCGTGAGCCTGGGGGAAGAAAAATAATTAATAAACATACAGAAAAGCTACAATCCGTCTGGAACGGATCGTATGATACCCTATCCTCCTCTCTATAAAGTGGGCGTGGCCAAATTGCATTTCGTACTCAAATATGGCTATAATCTCGAACGTTTGAGGATGTTACATGTAAAATTTTATCAAAATCGGTTTTTTAAGAAAACGCCCCCAAAAAGTGGGCATGACCAAAACTGTTCTATGGGTGAATTGTAGGGAATCTGTATACCTAAATATTTGGACTTAACAAAATTTTTCGGTTTCATATAATTTAGTGAAGTTATAAAAAAGTAGGCGCGGCAGTGGGCGGATTAAAATAAAATTTTACACTAGTATTGTATCTTTATCTCGGAAGCCCAGATATGAAATTTCAGCGTCCCAGTTAAATACTTAAGGCCCCAAATCGGTTTTGTCACGAAAACGCCCCCAAAAGTGGGCGTGGCAAACACTTTTGTATGGGTGAATTGTAGGGAATCTAAATGCCTAAATATTTGGTCTTAATAAAATTTTTCGGTTTCATATAATTTAGTAAAGTTATGAAAAAGTGGGCGTGGCAGTGGGCGGATTTAAAAAATTTTTACATTTGTGCTGTATTTTTTTCTCAGAAGCCCAGATATGAAATTTCATCGTCCTAGCTCAAAATTTAAGGCCCAAAAAGCGGTGACATACGGACGGACGGACGGACGGACGGACGGACGGACGGTCATCGCTCAATCGATTTCGCTATTGATGCTGATCACGAATGTATATACTTTATATGGTCTATCCCGATTATTTCTCTATGTTACAAACTATGTGTCAAACTTAATATACCCATAGGATAGGGTATAGGATTGGGTTCGTTTTCATCACAAAACCGATTTTAGCTCCTTAAATTTTTAACTAGGACGCTGAAATTTCATATCTGGGCTTCCAAGAAAAAGATACAGTACAAGTGTAAAATTTTTTAACATCCGCCCTCTGCCACGCCTACTTTTTTATAACTTCACTAAATTATATGAAACCGAAAAATTTTGTTAAGACCAAATATTTGGGTATTTAGATTCCCTACACGCCCACTTTATAGAGAGGAGGATAGGGTATCATACGATCCGTTCCAGACGGATTGTAGCTTTTCTGTATGTTTTTTTTTTGTTCGAACTTGTTACTGGTGTTTTTTTTTTCTCCCCCGGTCTTAAGGTTTATTCAATTGGCCCAACCATTCCCATCCTTGTGTGCAGCATTTAGCAGCGGACAAACAACAAATACCTGTGAATCCAGCGACAGGTCAACAGGTTTAATGAAAAAAATTCAATAGAAAACATACAAAAAAGCTACAATCCGTCTGGAACCGATCGTATGATACCCTATCCTCCTCTCTATAAAGTTTGCGTGGCCAAATTGCATTTTGTACTCAAATATAGCTATAATGTCGAACGTTTGAGGATGTTACATGTAAAATTTTATTAAAATAGGTTTTTTGATGATAACGCCCCCAAAAGTGGGCGTGGCCAAAACTGTTCTATGGGTGAATTGTAGGGAATCTAAATACCCAAATATTTGGTCTTAACAACATTTTTCGGTTTAATATAACTTAGTGAAGTTATAAAAAATAGGCGTGGCAGTGGGCGGATGTAAAAAAAATTTACACTTCTACTGTATCTTTTCGTCAGAAGCCCAGATATGAAATTTCAGCGTCCTAGTTAAAAATGTAAGGCCCAAAAATCGGTTTTATGATGAAAACGCCCCCAAAAAGTGGGCGTGGCCAAAAATTTTGTATGGGTGGATTGTAGGGAATCTGAATGCCTAAATATTTGGTCTTAACAAAATTTTTCGGTTTCATATAATTTAATGAAGTTATGAAAAAGTGGGCGTGGCAGTGGGCGGATTTCAAAAATGTTTACACTTGTACTGTATCTTTTTCTCAGAAGCCCAGATATGAAATTTCATCGTTCTAGCTCAAAATTTAAGGCCCAAAAAGCGGTGACATACGGACGGACGGACGAACGGACGGTCATCGCTCAATCGATTTCGCTATTGATGCTGATCACGAATATATATACTTTATAGGGTCTATCTCGATTATTTCTCTATGTTACAAACTATGTGTCAAACTTAATATACCCTTAGCCCTTCCATATCTGGGCTTCTGAGAAAAGATACAGTAGAAGTGTAAAAATTTTTTAAATCCGCCAACTGCCACGCCCACTTTTTCATAACTTCACCCGATTATATGAAACCGAAAAATTTTGTTAAGACCATATATTTAGGCATTCAGATTCCCTACAATACACCCATACAAAAGTTTTGGCCACGCCCACTTTTTGGGGGCGTTATCATCAAAAACCTATTTTGATAAAATTTTACATGTAACATCCTCAAACGTTCGACATTATAGCTATATTTGAGTACAATATGCAATTTGGCCATGCCCACTTTATAGAGAGGAGGATAGGGTATCATACGATCCGTTCCAGACAGATTGTAGCTTTTCTGTATGTTTTTTTTTGCATAGTGTTAGCCACACGTTGTTACCGGAAAAATTTTCCCTGAACCCACCCCTCCTGAGCGGCTGGGAATTCGCTTCGAAATTTTTGACATTTCGTTGCAGTTGGGATCCCTTTACCCATTCGATCTCTTAAACTGGCGTGAGTGGCCGTCTTTTTGTTTACCTCTCGAGTTTCATTTTATTTTTCCTTTTCTCGCGTAATTATTTTAATTTAATTCCATATCTTAAAGTCGCGCGTATAATTTAACCCCTGAATCGCTGAAAATACCCAATAAATTGACGCCCAACGTGTGCGGCCAGGAGTACTTATACGTACAAATTATATTTCAAGTGTGGTGTTTTAATTTGTGGTGGTTAGTCTGTCTGGTGATCAAGGAAGTGTCTGTGTTTATACCATATCCTAAGGGTATATTAAGTTTGACACATAGTTTGTAACATAGAGAAATAATCGAGATGGACCCTATAAAGTATATATATTCGTAATCAGCATCAATAGCGAAAACGATTGAGCGATGACCGTCCGTCCGTCCGTATGTCACCGCTTTTTGGGCCTTAAATTTTGAGCTAGGACGATGAAATTTCATATCTGGGCTTTTGAGAAAAAGATACAGTACAAGTGTAAAATTTTTTTAAATCCGCCCACTGCCACGCCTACTTTTTTATAACTTCACTAAATCATATGAAACCGAAAAATGTTGTTAAGACCAAATATCTAGGTATTCAGAATCCCTACAATTCACTCATACAAAAGTTTTGGCCACGCCCACTTTTTGGGGGCGTTTTCATCAAAAAACAGATTTTGATAAAATTTTACATGTAACATCCTCAAACGTTCGAGGTTATAGCCATATTTGAGTACGAAATGCAATTTGGCCACGCCCACTTTATAGAGAGGAGGATAGGGTATTAGACGATCCGATCCAGACGGATTGTAGCTTTTCTGTGTGTTTTTTATACCCTATCCTAAGGGTATATTAAGTTTGACACATAGTTTGTAACATAGAGAAATAATCGAGATAGACCCTATAAAGTATATATATTCGTGATCAGCATCAATAGCGAAATCGATTGAGCGATGACCGTCCGTCCGTCCGTCCGTATGTCACCGCTTTTTGGGCCTTAAATATTGAGCTAGGACGATGAAATTTCATATCTGGGCTTCTGAGAAAAAGATACAGTACAAGTGTAAAAATGTTTGAAATCCGCCCACTGCCACGCCCACTTTTTCATAACTTCACTAAATTATATGAAACCGAAAAATTTTGTTAAGACCAAATATTTAGGCATTCAGATTCCCTACAATCCACCCATACAAAAGTTTTGGCCACGCCCACTTTTTGGGGGCGTTTTCATCACAAAACCGATTTTTGGGCCTTAAATTTTTAACTAGGACGCTGAAATTTCATATCTGGGCTTCCAAGAAAAAGATACAGTACAAGTGTAAAATTTTTTTACACCCGCCCACTGCCACGCCTACTTTTTTAATAACTTCACTAAATTATATGAAACCGAAAAATTTTGTTAAGACCAAATATTTGGGTATTTAGATTCCCTACAATTCACCCATAGAATAGTTTTGGCCACGCCCACTTTTTGGGGGCGTTATCATCAAAAAACCTATTTTGATAAAATTTTACATGTAACATCCTCAAACGTTCGACATTATAGCTATATTTGAGTACAATATGCAATTTGGCCATGCCCACTTTATAGAGAGGAGGATAGGGTATCATACGATCCGTTCCAGACGGATTGTAGCTTTTCTGTGTGTTTTTTATTTTTTCTTCGAACTTTTTACTGGCGTTTTTTTTTTTCTCCCCGGTGTTTAGGTTATTCAATTGGCCCATCCATTCCCACCCTTGTGTGCAGCATCATTTAGCAGCGGATAAACAACAAATACCTGTGAATCCAGCGACAGGTCAACGTGGGAAAACGTCATTAAAAAAGAAACATACAGAAAAGCTACAATCCGTCTGGAACGGATCGTATGATACCCTATCCTCCTCTCTATAAAATGGGCTTGGCCAAATTGCATTTTGTACTCAAATATAGCTATAATGTCGAACGTTTGAGGATGTTACATGTAAAATTTTATCAAAATAGGTTTTTTGATGATAACGCCCCCAAAAAGTGGGCGTGGCCAAAACTCTTCTATGGGTGAATTGTAGGGAATCTAAATACCCAAATATTTGGTCTTAACAAAATTTTTCGGTTTCATATAATTTAGTGAAGTTATAAAAAAGTAGGCGTGCCAGTGGGCGGATGTAAAAAAATTTTACACTGGTATTGTATCTTTTTCTCGGAAGCCCAAATATGAAATTTCAGCGTCCTAGTTAAAAATTTAAGGCCCAAAAATCGGTTTTGTGATGAAAACGCCCCCAAAAAGTGGGCGTGGCCAAAACTTTTGTATGGGTGGATTGTAGGGAATCTGAATGCCTAAATATTTGGTCTTAACAAAATTTTTCGGTTCCATATAATTTAGTGAAGTTATGAAAAAGTGGGCGTGGCAGTGGGCGCATTTAAAAAATTTTTACACTTCTACTGTATCTTTTTCTCAGAAGCCCAGATATGAAATTTCATCGTCTTAGCTCAAAATTTAAGGCCCAAAAAGCGGTGATATACGGACGGACGGACGGACGGTCATCGCTCAATCGATTTCGCTATTGATGCTGATCACGAATATATATACTTTATATGGTCTATCTCGATTATTTCTCTATGTTACAAACTATGTGTCAAATTTAATATACCCTTAGGACAGGGTATAAAAAAAACCAGGTTGTATGTACCCTGGAGTGCAAGTAGGTATCTTTATTTTTATACCCTATCCTAAGGGTATATTAAGTTTGACACATAGTTTGTAACATAGAGAAATAATCGAGATAGACCCTATAAAGTATATATATTCGTGATCAGCATCAATAGCGAAATCGATTGAGCAACGACCGTCCGTCCGTCCGTCCGTCCGTCCGTATGTCACCGCTTTTTGGGCCTTAAATTTTGAGCTAGAACGATGAAATTTCATATCTGGGCTTCTGAGAAAAAGATACAGTACAAGTGTAAACATTTTTGAAATCCGCCCACTGCCACGCCCACTTTTTCATAACTTCATTAAATTATATGAAACCGAAAAATTTTGTTAAGACCAAATATTTAGGCAGTCAGATTCCCTACAATTCACCCATAGAACAGTTTTGGCCAGGCCCACTTTTTGGGGGCGTTATCATCAAAAAACCTATTTTGATAAAATTTTACATGTAACATCCTCAAACGTTCGACATTATAGCTATATTTGAGTACAATATGCAATTTGGCCATGCCCACTTTATAGAGAGGAGGATAGGGTATCATACGATCCGTTCCAGACGGATTGTAGCTTTTCTGTATGTTTTTTATTTTTTCTTCGAACTTTTTACTGGCGTTTTTTTTTCTCCCCGGTGTGTAGGTTAATCAATTGGCCTATCCATTCCCACCCTTGTGTGCAGCATCATTTAGCAGCGGATAAACAACAAATAATTGTGAATCCAGCGACAGGTCAACGTGGGAAAACGTCATTAAAAAAGAAACATACAGAAAAGCTACAATCCGTCTTTAACGGATCGTATGTTACCCTATTATCCTCTCTATAAAGTGGGCGTGACCAAATTGCATTTTGTACTCAAATATAGCTATAATGTCGAACGTTTGAGGATGTTACATGTAAAATTTTATCAAAATAGGTTTTTTGATGATAACGCCCCCAAAAAGTGGGCCTGGCCAAAACTGTTCTATGGGTGAATTGTAGGGAATCTGTATACCTAAATATTTGGTCTTAACAAAATTTTTCGGTTTCATATAATTTAGTGAAGTTATAAAAAAGTAGGCGTGGCAGTGGGCGGATGTAAAAAAAATTTACACTTCTACTGTATCTTTTCATCATAAGCCCAGATATGAAATTTCAGCGTCCTAGTTAATAATTTAAGGCCCAAAACTCGGTTTTGTGATGAAAACGCCCCCAAAAAGTGGGCGTGGCCAAAACTTTTGTATGGGTGGATTGTAGGGAATCTGAATGCCTAAATATTTGGTCTTAACAAAATTTTTCGGTTTCATATAATTTAGTGAAGTTATGAAAAAGTGGGCGTGGCAGTGGGCGGATTTCAAAAATGTTTACACTTGTACTGTATCTTTTTCTCAGAAGCCCAGAAATAAAATTTCATCGTCCTAGCTCAAAATTTAAGGCCCAAAAAGCGGTGACATACGGACGGACGGACGGACGGACGGTCATCGCTCAATCGATTTCGCTATTGATGCTGATCACGAATATATATACTTTATAGGGTCTATCTCGATTATTTCTCTATGTTACAAACTATGTGTCAAACTTAATATACCCTTAGGATAGGGTATAAAAAGAAACATACAGAAAAGCTACAATCCGTCTGGAACGGATCGTATGATACCCTATCCTCCTCTCTATAAAATGGGCTTGGCCAAATTGCATTTTGTACTCAAATATAGCTATAATGTCGAACGTTTGAGGATGTTACATGTAAAATTTTATCAAAATAGGTTTTTTGATGATAACGCCCCCAAAAAGTGGGCGTGGCCAAAACTGTTCTATGGGTGAATTGTAGGGAATCTAAATACCCAAATATTTGGTCTTAACAAAATTTTTCGGTTTCATATAATTTAGTGAAGTTATAAAAAAGTAGGCGTGGCAGTGGGCGGATGTAAAAAAATTTTACACTGGTATTGTATCTTTTTCTCGGAAGCCCAGATATGAAATTTCAGCGTCCTAGTTAAAAATTTAAGGCCCAAAAATCGGTTTTGTGATGAAAACGCCCCCAAAAAGTGGGCGTGGCCAAAACTTTTGTATGGGTGGATTGTAGGGAATCTGAATGCCTAAATACTTGGTCTTAACAAAATTTTTCGGTTCCATATAATTTAGTGAAGTTATGAAAAAGTGGGCGTGGCAGTGGGCGGATTTAAAAAATTTTTACACTTCTACTGTATCTTTTTCTCAGAAGCCCAGATGTGAAATTTCATCGTCCTAGCTCAAAATTTAAGGCCCAAAAAGCGGTGACATACGGACGGACGGACGGACGGACGGTCATCGCTCAATCGATTTCGCTATTGATGCTGATCACGAATATATATACTTTATATGGTCTATCTCGATTATTTCTCTATGTTACAAACTATGTGTCAAACTTAATATACCCTTAGGATAGGGTATAAAAAAAACCAGGTTGTATGTACCCTGGAGTGCAAGTAGGTATCTTTATTTTTATACCCTATCCTAAGGGTATATTAAGTTTGACACATAGTTTGTAACATAGAGAAATAATCGAGATAGACCATATAAAGTATATATATTCGTGATCAGCATCAATAGCGAAATCGATTGAGCGATGACCGTCCGTCCGTCCGTCCGTCCGTCCGTATGTCACCGCTTTTTGGGCCTTAAATTTTGAGCTAGAACGATGAAATTTCATATCTGGGCTTCTGAGAAAAAGATACAGTACAAGTGTAAACATTTTTGAAATCCGCCCACTGCCACGCCCACTTTTTCATAACTTCATTAAATTATATGAAACCGAAAAATTTTGTTAAGACCAAATATTTAGGCATTCAGATTCCCTACAATCCACCCATACGAAAGTTTTGGCCACGCCCACTTTTTGGGGGCGTTTTCATCATAAAACCGAGTTTTGGGCCTTAAATTTTTAACTAGGACGCTGAAATTTCATATCTGGGCTTCTGAGAAAAAGATACAGTACAAGTGCAAAAATTTTTGAAATCCGTCCACTGCCACGCCCACTTTTTTATAACTTCACTAAATTATATGAAACCGAAAAATTTTGTTAAGACCAAATATTTAGGCATTCAGATTCCCTACAATCCACCCATACGAAAGTTTTGGCCACGCCCACTTTTTGGGGGCGTTTTCATCATAAAACCGAGTTTTGGGCCTTAAATTTTTAACTAGGAAGCTGAAATTTCATATCTGGGCTTCTGAGAAAAAGATACAGTACAAGTGCAAAAATTTTTGAAATCCGCCCACTGCCACGCCCACTTTTTTATAACTTCACTAAATTATATGAAACCGAAAAATTTTGTTAAGACCAAATATTTAGGCATTCAGATTCCCTACAATCCACCCATACAAAAGTTTTGGCCACGCCCACTGTTTGATGGCGTCTTCATCACAAAACCGATTTTTGGGCCTTAAATTTTTAACTAGGACGCTGAAATTTCATATCTGGGCTTCTGACGAAAAGATACAGTACAAGTGTAAAATTTTTTTACATCCGCCCACTGCCACGCCTACTTTTTTATAACTTCACTAAATTATATGAAACCGAAAAATTTTGTTAAGACCAAATATTTAGGCATTCAGATTCCCTACAATCCACCCATACAAAAGTTTTGTCCACGCCCACTTTTTGGGGGCGTTATCATCAAAAAACCTATTTTGATAAAATTTTACATATAACATCCTCAAACGTTCGACATTATAGCTATAGTTGAGTACAATATGCAATTTGGCCATGCCCACTTTATAGAGAGGAGGATAGGGTATCCTACGATCCGTGTATGTTTTAAGTTTGTTAGGTCAAAGCAAGTGGTTGTTCATGACAATAATTCTGAATGGAAGGAGGTAGTAGCAAAATCTGATAGAGTTAGGGTTCTTAGAGAGTGTCATGACAACCCATTAGCAGGGCATATGGGGGTTAGAAAAACTTTTGCTAGAGTAGGTACTCGGTACTACAGGCCTAAAATAAGGTCAGATATTACCAAGTATGTTAGGAATTGTAGGGTATGCCAAAGTGTGAAGCCGGTTAACGACAAACCAGCTGGTTGGATGGTTGAAAGGAGAGGGATTTCGAATCCCTGGGAGACTATTTGTGTCGATTTGGTAGGGCCGCTTCCAAGGTCGAGTAGGGGTTTCGTATATATTTTCTTCACTAAGTTCCCCTTGTTGTTTCCCCTTAGGTCGGCGACGGCGGCTTCTGTTTGTAGGGATCTTGAGGACCATGTCATTCTTTTGTTCGGCGTACCCTTTCCGAGGCTGCGAACTACTACGCGGCGAAATTGGCACCGAAGTATGTCGGTCCCTTCATAATCCACAAGAAGGTATCTCCTTGGACTTATGTCCTCCGGGATGAAACCGGAAAGGAGCGAGGTACATGGCACGTCAAGGATCTCAAGCCATGCAACGGTGACCGCGAGTCACAGGAGGAAATAAGTCGCGCTAGACCACGGAGAAGCGCTAAGAGTCCAAATTCTCGCCAAAGGGGATTCCTACGCAGTAGTTGTGTTGTCTCCCTGTAGTATCTGGTGCCTTTGTTGTGTCGTATTTTGAGGGTAATCCAACTTCAGATATTTCTTTTACTTCGGCCTTTCTTACGAAAAGCCAACTTCTTCTCTTCGGAGGTAAGGGTGGGGTTTGTTGCGTGCAAATATTGCGCGAAATTCCTTATCCGCTCCATCCCTCCCAACCTTACCCATCCACCTTTTTTACCCATCTTTTTCTATTTCTCCGTTGTCCTCCGAGAGCTTTGCGATCGTTGAGCATTCCTGCTTGAATTTCTCAATCAGTGCTGACATCCTCGTAAGTCTCAAGGAGGATGACAAAGCAGGTATCTCGGAGCCAGGCAGGTAGCCTGAAGCAGGAAAGAGCCAGGCAGATCGCCTGAATACTCATCCAGACCACCTCAAATGCTTAACTTTGCCGTTTTTAATTCTAAAAATAATTTGCTTAACTCAAATCGATAATGTAAAGGGTAGTTTCCGACTTCCTGGGTTTTTCCCTTGTTTGTCATGTCTTACGGAGGCTTACTTGGTAGGTAGGGCCCGCGGTATATTTTATAATCTATCCCTCCAAATGGTAGGTCCGCAGGGGAATTTTAATTGAAATTATGTCCTGAATGTAGGGGAGAGCTAGGTACGAACCCAAGCAATCACTAGGTTTCGAAAACAAACAGTCTTAAAAATGTCCCCACTAGCGTGATATCGAGTGTCGAATGAGAGAATCAACGAGGGAGGCTGCTGGACCGCTGGATGTGACTCCCTTCGCTCTGGTAGCTGAATCGACTACAAGGAGGTGAAATCAACCGTACTAATACATGTGCACCCTTTCCCGCCAAAAAGGACGGCGCGGTAGAAAGGCGTGAATTTTATTCAAAACCGCGAAAAAAACATTTTAAAAATCACAAAATCGAATTTGCTAAATATGTGTGACTAAAACCGAATTTTGCAAACATTAGTTAAGTCGTAATGAACACCATCAAATGGCTGAATTCGCCTCAAGTGTGTGTATGTGTGCGTGTGTGAATGCAAAGAGGGTGGATCTGTCCACCCGGCGAACTTACTTGTTGCTTGATCGTGTCCAGAGAAGGACATCACGTTAGTGAGGAGTTTTTTTATCTCAGTAAAAAAAAAAAGAGAATTTATTTGTGAGAAAAAAAAAGTTACGAGAATAAAAAGTAAACATCTGGAACGGATCGTATGATACCCTATCCTCCGCTCTATAAAGTGGGCATGGCCAAATTGCATATTGTACTCAAATATAGCTATAATGTCGAACGTTTGAGGATGTTACATGTAAAATTTTATCAAAATAGGTTTTTTGATGAAAACGCCCCCAAAAAGTGGGCGTGCCCAAAACTTTTGTATGGGTGGATTGTAGGGAATCTGAATGCCTAAATATTTGGTCTTAACATAATTTTTCGGTTTCATATAATTTAGTGAAGTTATAAAAGAGTAGGCGTGGCAGTGGTCGGATGTAAAAAAATTTTACACTAGTATTGTATCTTTTTCTCGGAAGAACAGATATGAAATTTCAGCGTCCTAGATAAAAATTTAAGGCCCAAAAATCGGTTTTGTGATGAAAACGCCCCCAAAAAGTGGGCGTGGCCAAAACTTTTGTATGGGTGGATTGTAGGGAATCTGAATGCCTAAATATTTGGTCTTAACAAAATTTTTCGGTTTCATATAATTTAGTGAAGTTATGAAAAAGTGGGCGTGGCAGTGGGCGGATTTCAAAAATTTTTACACCTGTACTGTATCTTTTCCTCAGAAGCCCAGATATGAAATTTCATCGTCCTAGCTCAAAATTTAAGGCCCAAAAAGCGGTGACATACGGATGGACGGACGGACGGACGGACGGACGGTCATCGCTCAATCGATTTCGCTATTGATGCTGATCACGAATATATATACTTTATATGGTCTATCTCGATTATTTCTCTATGTTACAAACTATGTGTCAAACTTAATATACCCTTAGGATAGGGTATAAAGATAAGTAAAGTTTATTTCGTAGCAATAAGTTGTTATAAACATACAGAAAAGCTACAATCCGTCTGGAACGGATCGTATGATACCCTATCCTCCTCCCTAAATGCTTGGCCAAATTGCATTTTGTAGTCAAATATAGCTATAATGTCGAACGTTTGAGGATGTTACATGTAAAATTTTATCAAAATAGGTTTTTTGATGATAACGCAACCAAAAAGTGGGCGTGGCCAAAACTGTTCTATGGGTGAATTGTAGGGAATCTAAATACCCAAATATTTGGTCTTAAAAAAATTTTTCGGTTTCATATAATTTAGTGAAGTTATAAAAAAGTAGGCGTGGCAGTGGGCGGATGTAAAAAAATTTTACACTTGTACTGTATCTTTTTCTCAGAAGCCCAGATATGAAATTTCAGCGTCGTAGTTAAAAATTTAAGGCCCAAAAATCGGTTTTGTGATGAAAACGCCCCCAAAAAGTGGGCGTGGCCAAAACTTTTGTATGGGTGAATTGTAGGGAATCTAAATACCCAAATATTTTTTCTTAACAAAATTTTTCGGTTTCATATAATTTAGTGAAGTCTGGAACGGATCGTATGATACCCTATCCTAATCTCTATAAAGTGGTCGTGGCAAAATTACATTTTGCACTCAAATATAGTTATAATGTCGAACGTTTGAGGATGTTACATGTAAAATTTTATCAAAATAGGTTTTTTGATGATAACGCCCCCAAAAAGTGGGCGTGGCCAAAACTCTTCTATGGGTGAATTGTAGGGAATCTAAATACCCAAATATTTGGTCTTAACAAAATTTTTCGGTTTCATATAATTTAGTGAAGTTATAAAAAAGTAGGCGTGGCAGTGGGCGGATGTAAACAAATTTTACACTTGTACTGTATCTTTTTCTTGGAAGCGCAGATATGAAATTTCAGCGCCCTAGTTAAAAATTAAAACCCCAAAAATCGGTTTTGTGATGAAAACGCCCCCAAAAAGTGGGCGTGGACAAAACTTTTGTATGGGTGGATTGAAGGGAATCTGAATGCCTAAATATTTGGTCTTAACCAAATTTTTCGGTTTCATATAATTTAGTGAAGTTATGAAAAAGTGGGCGTGGCAGTGGGCGGATTTCAAAAATTTTTACACTTGTACTGTATCTTTTTCTCAGAAGCCCAGATGTGAAATTTCATCGTCCTAGCTCAAAATTTAAGGCCCAAAAAGCGGTGACATACGGACGGACGGACGGACGGACGGTCATCGCTCGATCGATTTCGCTATTGATGCTGATCACGAATATATATACTTTATGTGGTCTATCTGGATTATTTCTGTATGTTACAAACTATGTGTCAAACTTAATATACCCTTAGGATAGGGTATAAAAAAAAAACAAATCCGGTCAGCCTTCGTAGCCGTTTCTTTTTTTCAATCGCAGCTTTTTTTATTGCTACGCGGTAGAATCGTGACCTGTTCTTTTTTTCTGAACCAGTAGTTAACGGAACCGCAAGGAAATCCGAAACTACCCCCCCCTCTTTGGCCATTCTTTTCTTTTTATACCCTATCCTAAGGGTATATTAAGTTTGACACATAGTTTGTAACATAGAGAAATAATCGAGATAGACCCTATAAAGTATATATATTCGTGATCAGCATCAATAGCGAAATCGATTGAGCGATGACCGTCCGTGCGTCCGTCCGTCCGTCCGTCCGTCCGTCCGTATGTCACCGCTTTTTGGGCCTTAAATTTTGAGCTAGGACGATGAAATTTCATATCTTTGCTTCCAAGAAAAAGATACAGTACAAGTGTAAAATTTTTTTACATTCGCCCACTGCCACGCCTACTTTTTTATAACTTCACTAAATTATATGAAACCGAAAAATTTTGTTAAGACCAAATATTTGGGTATTTAGATTCCCTACAATTCACCCATAGAACAGTTTTGGCCAGGCCCACTTTTTGGGGGCGTTTTCATCAAAAAACCTATTTTTATAAAATTTTACATGTAACATCCTCAAACATTCGACATTATAGCTATATTTGAGTACAATATGCAATTTGGCCATGCCCACTTTATAGAGCGGAGGATAGGGTATCATACGATCCGTTCCAGACGGATTGTAGCTTTTCTGTATGTTTTCTTTATAAATTATATTTTATTTCGTTAATTCATTATACCCTATCCTAAGGGTATATTAAGTTTGACACATAGTTTGTAACATAGAGAAATAATCGAGATAGACCCTATAAAGTATATATATTCGTGATCAGCATCAATAGCGAAATCGATTGAGCGATGACCGTCCGTCCGTCCGTCCGTATGTCACCGCTTTTTGGGCCTTAAATTTTGAGCTAAGACGATGAAATTTCATATCTGGGCTTCTGAGGAAAAGATACAGTACAAGTGTAAAAATTTTTGAAATCCGCCCACTGCCACGCCCACTTATTCATAACTTCACTAAATTATATGAAACCGAAAAATTTTGTTAAGACCAAATATTTAGGCATTCAGATTCCCTACAATCCACCCATACAAAAGTTTTGGCCACGCCCACTTTTTGGGGGCGTTTTCATCACAAAACCGATTTTTGGGCCTTAAATTTTTATCTAGGACGCTGAAATTTCATATCTGGGCTTCCAAGAAAAAGATACAGTACAAGTGTAAAATTTTTTTACACCCGCCCACTGCCACGCCTACTTTTTTATAACTTCACTAAATTATATGAAACCGAAAAATTTTGTTAAGACCAAATATTTGGGTATTTAGATTCCCTACAATTCACCCATAGAACAGTTTTGGCCACGCACACTTTTTGGGGGCGTTATCATCAAAAAACCTATTTTTATAAAATTTTACATGTAACATAGTCAAACGTTCGACATTATAGCTATATTTGAGTACAAAATGCAATTTGGCCACGCCCACTTTATAGAGAGGAGGATAGGGTATCATACGATCCGTTCCAGACGGATTGTAGCTTTTCTGTATGTTTTTATATTAATTTGATCTTTTGACACTCTGTCATGTTGTGGCCATCCTTGTTTTGAAATTTTTCTTTATCGTATCGAGGGCTGGAACCTGGTCCAAGCCCCCTCAGAGCCTAATCCCTTGGTGCAGTTATACCGGGATAGGTAAGTCCCAGCTACCCGCTGAGACGTAGTGAAACTCTGTAACCTCGATACATACCTTACGACATTTCGTCGACTCCCCAAAGGTTTTTTAATTTTACCTTATTCTTTCTCAAAAATTACCTGGCGCTCAACTTATTTTCTTTTTTGATCCGACGTGATTATTTTTCCCAAATAGAAATTCTCTATTTCAATTTTTTTTTTGCGGCAGTTAAACACTACCACAAATTATTCCCGAAAAAAAGAATATTCACTGAACCCACCCCTCCTGAGCGGCTGGGAATTCGCTACGAAATTTTTGACATTTCGTTGCAGTTGGGATCCCTTTCCCCATTCGATCTCTTAAACTCGCGTGCGCGGCCGTCTTTTTCTTTACCTCTCGAGTTTCATTTTATTTTTCCTTTTCTCGCGTAATTATTTTAATTTAATTCCATATCTTAAAGTCGCGCGTATAATTTAACCCTTGAATCGGGGAAAATACCCGACAAACATACTAACACGATACTGCGAAGAGGAACGTACTATCGCAACACAAATACATAAACCTCGCACTGTAAAGTAATGCCCACTTTCAATAATTTGAGAGTAGTGGTGACGACCTTCACTTGGGTATTGAGTACGTAGTTGCCAGAGTAGTTTAAGGGACATGCCTCACTCGACCCGCTGAACTGCCATGTGTGGCGAATTTGGAGAGTCAGGGGAAATGATATAGATAATGACTAGCGGAGGTTCAAAAACGGTTGCCTTCTCCAGCAAATGAGCGGAGCTTGGCGAACAAAGCCGTGATTAGACCCGCTATGGCGGAAAAGCGGAAATCTATGCATGTGTGCGAGAGACTCTCGGGTTGAGTGGGCAGAGTACGAAGTTGAACAACTACTTCTTGGTTGACCACTGATAGTGCCGGATTGAGGCAGAGTTAATAATATCAAAGTGAGGAGTAGTGCCGAGTAGTTTTTTTTTAAAAAGAAAAGAGTGATAGCGAGGAGGAGGAAAAGAGTGATAGTGAGGAGGAGGAAAAGTGATAGTGAGGAGGAGAAATATAGGAACAGCCGAGCCATAAAAATAGCGAGGAGAAGGAAGCTGAGTCCCCGAGAAAAAAAAGATAAGTTTTCTCTTTTAATATTTTTTTTCTGGTCCGTTTAGTGGGAAATTGTTCTCTATTGTTCCGGTTGAATCTCGTTCCGCAATCTTCCCGGAAAAAGCGGGACCCGCGACCCATTAAGATTAAATATTTTCCATTTGGGACCGCGCGATAACGGGCCACCCCCAACGGCGATTTTCTTTAACTTTTTTCGTCGGTTCTTTTTTAATTAAACTCGTCAATTGGTTTAATTTTTTTTAACCGACCAGTAACTTTGTTTTCTTTTACCTTTTTTTTAAACCACTTTTGCATAATATACCCTTGTGTAAACTTCCTTCTGAAGTTTACACGTAGTTGATAATTTTTATACCCTATCCTAAGGGTATATTAAGTTTGACACATAGTGTGTAACATAGAGAAATAATCGAGATAGACCCTATAAAGTATATATATTCGTGATCAGCATCAATAGCGAAATCGATTGAGCGATGACCGCTTTTTGGGTCTTAAATTTTGAGCTAGTACGATGAAATTTCATATCTGGGCTTCAGTACAAGTGTAAAAATGTTTGAAATCCGCCCACTGCCACGCCCACTTTTTCATAACTTCACTAAATTATATTAAACCGAAAAATTTTGTTAAGACCAAATATTTAGGCATTCAGATTCCCTACAATCCACCCATACAAAAGTTTTGGCCACGCCCACTTTTTGGGGGCGTTTTCATCACAAAACCGAGTTTTGGGCCTTCAATTATTAACTAGGACGCTGAAACTTGATATCTGGGCTTCCAAGAAAAAAATACAGTACAAGTGTAAATTTTTTTTTACATCCGCCCACTGCCACGCCTTCTTTTTTATAACTTCACTAAATTATATGAAACCGAAAAATTTTGTTAAGACCAAATATTTAGGTATACAGATTCCCTACAATTCAGCCATAGAACAGTTTTGATCACGCCCACTTTTTGGGGGCGTTTTCATCAAAAAACCGATTTTGATAAAATTTTACATGTAACATCCTCAAACGTCCGAGGTTGTAGCCATATTTGAGTACAAAATGCAATTTGGTCACGCGCACTTTATAGAGAGGAGGATAGGGTATCATACGATCCGTTCCAGACGGATTGTAGCTTTTCTGTATGTTTTTATATAAATATCTTTAATACAATCATCAGTTTTAATAGTGCTGTGAGTTACGAAGTTATTACAAATGAAATTGTTTTGTATCTTATTATAATCTTCCAAATCAAATGAAGTAGTATATGCATAGTGCTCTTTATTGACCAAAAAGTATTTTTCTTTACTGTCCAACATAAATAAAGTTTTATCTTTCAGTATTACAAATACAAATTTTTAGCGCAACAGGTCCATGGGACCCAGGGCCTAGCTTCTCACAACCATTCGAGTTGTGCGTGTTATATTCTTTACACGAATGAAAGGGGCCTACTGTTTAATGCCGTATCCGAAGGGTAATTTTTGTTTAGAAAAGCTTTTTCATGACAGTTTTACTCTCGGATGTTTGTCAGACGCTCGCGAGAGGTGGGGCCGTGAAAGAAATTTTAGATGTTGTCTGGGGATTTAACCTGGAACCCCTCGCTCCGTAGTCCAACGCACTAACCACTTGAGCCACGGCGCCCACATCTTTCAGTATTGCTATATATTTTAATTCATATGTTAAGAATTTTACATTAGATATAACAGGTATCTCCAGAATCATTCTTATTTCTTTTCTTATAAAGTAAGCTTTTACTTTTGATTCTTTAATAATGTAGTTATAATTTTCAATAACGGGTTCGTAAAGAAAATTTTCTTTGTCTTAGTGTTTGCTTAAAATGTCAATTAAATTACTAGGTTTAATAATAATTGGGTGTACAATACCTGTCGTCAATAATAGAATAGCCTGTAAAACAATATTTGTTTCGATATCGAGTTCCCTGGTTTTATCTAAAATATTAGATTTGAGTTCTTCAAAATACCGTAGTTGTACAATTCCGCTATTTTTGTTTACTTTGTCTATTATTTC
Source organism: Xylota sylvarum (assembly GCA_905220385.1). Taxonomy (NCBI): domain Eukaryota; kingdom Metazoa; phylum Arthropoda; class Insecta; order Diptera; family Syrphidae; genus Xylota; species Xylota sylvarum. The sequence continues at coordinate 19,313,087 of LR999960.1, forward strand.
GTTTATCTTTTCTTCTTGCTTATGATAACTATTATGCAAAATTAGATCCTGCTCGTTGAGACTTTTAATTATTTGTGTATTAGTCATTTGAACATCTGACAAATGATCACCTTGTGTCCTTAACTTTGAAATATTATCTTCAATACGTTCTGCATCCTGGTTATTCATTGTACCAAATAAAACTTTCAAGCCCGCACCCAAAACGATAGTTCCATGCTACTGCATTCTTGTTTATAATCAATTCATACGTTATTGTTTAAATTTATGTTCGAATCTATCAGCCTTATTACCTAGGTCTTGTAAATCGATAGTGTTGACTACTTGGAATTGTCCTGTTCTCATGTACATATGTAGATCCTATGTTTTTATAGAATATTCCACTAGATTCAAATTTGCTGTAAGACGCTCCATAGGTCGTATTAACTTCTTTGCGTTGGATTTTTACCTGGATGTCGGTTAATTTTCTGTTTTTGACATTGTATGCATTTACTAATATATTCGATGACATCTCTATTCAATCCCTTCCAATAAAATGTCTCTCGTATTCTGGTTATAGTAACCTTTTGTCCACCATGACCTGCTATAAGTCCTTCGTGATTTTCCTTTGTGATTTTTCTCTGTTCTTCTTGGTCACTTACTATTTCTATATTATTTTCTAACTCGGTATCACTTTCCGTTTCTTCTATCTCATTTTCTTCTTGTACTGCATCTTCCGCTAATTCATTACTTAAACTTCCACTAGTACATCGTTCCTTTCCGCATTCTTCTTCATAAATTCTCCTTAAAGCTGTTCCATCACTTTCTTCATCAGAGAAATCACTTCCGAAAATTTCTGATAAAACCCTTTGAGTTTTTATACCCTATCCTAAGGGTATATTAAGTTTGACACATAGTTTGTAACATAGAGAAATAATCGAGATAGACCCTATAAAGTATATATATTCGTGATCAGCATCAATAGCGAAATCGATTGAGCGATGACCGTCCGTCCGTCCGTCCGTCCGTCCGTCCGTATGTCACCGCTTTTTAGACCTTAAATTTTGAGCTAGGACGATGAAATTTCATATGTGGGCTTCTGAGAAAAAGATACAGTACAAGTGTAAAAATTTTTAAAATCCGCCCACTGCCACGCCCACTTTTTCATAGCTTCAGTAAATTATATGAAACCGAAAAATTTTGTTAAGACCAAATATTTAGGCATTCAGATTCCCTACAATCCACCCATACAAAAGTTTTGGCCACGCCCACTTTTTGGGGGCATTTTCATCACAAAACCGAGTTTTGGGCCTTAAATTCTTAACTAGGACGCTGAAATTTCATATCTGGGCTTCCAAGAAAAAGATACAGTACAATTGTAAATTTTTTTTACATCCGCCCACTGCCACGCCTACTTTTTTATAACTTCACTAAATTATATGAAACCGAGAAATTTTTTTAAGACCAAATATTTGGGTATTTAGATTCCCTACAATTCACCCATAGAATAGTTTTGGCCACGCCCACTTTTTGGGGGCGTTATCATAAAAAAACCTATTTTGATAAAATTTTACATGTAACATCCTCAAACGTTCGACATTATAGCTATATTTGAGTACAAAATGCAATTTGGCCACGCCCACTTTGTAGAGAGGAGGATAGGGTATCATACGATCCGTTCCAGACGGATTGTAGCTTTTCTGTATGTTCTTTAATAAAACTGCCGTCGCTTAAACTGAGCTTTATAACGAGGTAACACTTGTGTTTGATTTTTCTTTCCAGTTTCCCCGATCATAATTTCCATTCCCAAAGGTTTCCTGGTCTTCCTTCAATTCCAAAGACCTGGTGGCGCCCCTTTCTCTTTCCCACACACACGTTGTTTGATTTTCCCTTTCAGCGAACCCACCCCAGCTGAGTGGCCGGTGAGCAGCTTCCAACGAGCTGCAGTTGCACTTGACCTTCTTCGGTGGGTTCATCTGTGGCTATTTTGACGTTTCGCCACCGATCGACCACCACGTTGTTTTTTTTCTCTCTGCAGTCTAATTTGGTAATTTCATCTATCAGGTGGTGTCGGATTTTCTTTTTCCTAATTGTTTTTTTTTATTCGCGGAATAAGTGCAACAATTGTCGCCCAACGTGTGGGGCTAGTGCAACATATTTTTTTTTGTAGAAATCTGTTGAAGTGTGTTTTAGGGAAGTGTTGGTTTTTTTTTATCTTTGAACTTCTTACTATCAGGAGTTGCTTTTTTTTATGCTGAAAAGCTCGGGAGGATCCAGTTTTGCGTACCGAGGAGTACCAAGTAGGTGTTTTTTTATTCTTTTTATACGCTATCCTAAGGGTATATTAAGTTTGACACATAGTTTGTAACATAGAGAAATAATCGAAATAGACCCTATAAAGTATATATATTCGTGATCAGCATCCATAGCGAAATCGATTGAGCGATGACCGTCCGTCCGTTCGTCCTTAAAATATTTAGGCATTCAGACTCCCTACATTCCACTCATACAAAAGATTTGGCCATGCCCACTTTTTGGGGTGTTTTCATCACAAAGCCGATTTTTGAGCCTTAAATTTTTAACTAGGACGCTAAAATTTCATATCTGGGCTTCTAAGAAAAAGATACAGTACAAGTGTACAAAATTTTTAAATCCGCCCACTGCCACGCCTACTTTTTTATAACTTCACTAAATTATATGAAACCGAAAATTTTTGTTACGTCCAATTATTTAGGTATTCAGATTCCCTACAATTCACCCGTACAGCAGTTTTGGCCACGACCACTTTTTGGGGGCGTTTTCATCAAAAAACCGATTTTGATACAATTTTACATGTAACATTCTCAAACGTTCGAGGTTATACCCATATTTGAGTACAAAATGCAATTTGGCCACGCCCACTTTATAGGGAGGAGGATAGGGTATCAGACGATCCGTTCCAGACGGATTGTAGCTTTTCTGTATGTTTTATTTTTTTTTTGTTTTTCAAACCCGCGACGTTTGTGCGAGATTTATATATACCCGTACATACATATATTTTCCGTATTAACTGTTTATTACATATATATTTCCCAATACATACATATTACATTTATATTTTCAATATTTCATACATACATACATATACATATATACGTACATTATCCTATTCTATTATCCGGGGAAGAGTGTTTTCTTTATCTATAGAAATTTTATTAGCGGGTTTTTTTTGCTCTCTTTTTTTTGATTAACGTATAGTGCAACATACAGTGTGTGTTGCAAATTGACATATCTTTCGTTTTTTTTTGTGTAATTGCTTTTTCTTGGTGATTGTTGTTTTTGGGATTTATTTTTTATACCCTATCCTAAGGGTATATTAAGTTTGACACATAGTTTGTAACATAGAGAAATAATCGAGATAGACCCTATAAAGTATATATATTCGTGATCAGCATCAATAGCGAAATAGATTGAGCGATGACCGTCCGTCCGTCCGTCCGTCCGTATGTCACCGCTTTTTGGGCCTTAAATTTTGAGCTAGGACGATGAAATTTCATATCTGGGCTTCTGAGAAAATGATACAGTACAAGTGTAAAAATTTTTGAAATCCGCCCCCTGCCACGCCCACTTTTTCATAACTTCACTAAATTATATGAAACCGAAAAATTTTGTTAAGACCAAATATTTAGGCATTCGGATTCCCTACATTCCACGCATACAAAAGTTTTTGCCACGCCCACTTTTGGGGGCGTTTTCATCACAAAACCGATCTTTGGGCGTTATCATCAAAAAACCTATTTTGATAAAATTTTACATGTAACATCCTCAAACGTTCGACATTATAGCTATATTTGAGTACAATATGCAATTTGGCCACGCCCACTTTATAGAGAGGAGGATAGGGTATCATACGATCCGTTCCAGACGGATTGTAGCTTTTCTGTATGTTTTTTACTGATTTTGCGGGGAGTTTTGTTTTTATACCCTATCCTAAGGGTATATTAAGTTTGACACATAGTTTGTAACATAGAGAAATAATCGAGATAGACCCTATAAAGTATATATATTCGTGATCAGCATCAATAGCGAAATCGATTGAGCGATGACCGTCCGTCCGTCCGTCCGTCCGTATGTCACCGCTTTTTGGGCCTTAAATTTTGAGCTAGGACGATGAAATTTCATATCTGGGCTTCTGAGAAAAAGATACAGTACAAGTGTAAAAATTTTTGAAATCCGCCCACTGCCACGCCCACTTTTTCATAACTTCATTAAATTATATGAAACCGAAAAATTTTGTTAAGACCAAATATTTAGGCATTCAGATTCCCTACATTCTACTCATACAAAAGTTTTTGCCACGCCCACTTTTTGGGGGCGTTTTTATCATAAAACCGATTTTTGGGCCTTAAATTTTTAACTAGGACGCTGAAATTTCATATCTGGGCTTCTGACGAAAAGGTACAGTAGAACTGTAAATTTTTTTTACATCCGCCGACTGCCACGCCTACTTTTTCATAACTTCATTAAATTATATGAAACCGAAAAATGTTGTTAAGACCAAATATTTAGGTATTCAGATTCCCTACAATTCACTCATAGAACAGTTTTGGCCACGCCCACTTTTTGGGGGCGTTTTCATCAAAAAAGCCGATTTTGATAAAATTTTACATGTAACATGCTCAAACGTTCGAGTTTATAGCCATATTTGAGTACGAAATGCAATTTGGCCACGCCCACTTTATAGAGAGGAGGATAGGGTATCAGACGATCCGTTCCAGACGGATTGTAGCTTTTCTGTATGTTTTTTCTTCTATTTTGTTTCGTGATTTGAAAGTTTTGAAGTTTTACGGTGGCATTTTTTTTTCGGATCGGCTTAAGTTTTTTTTATTGATTGGTGGATCAAAAGTTTTCGTTGGTTATTTAGATTTCATTTTATATTGCTATTGGTTTTTCGTTTTTTTTCCGCGATTCTGTTTTTTTGATTAGGACAATATGGAAATCAATCGCCTTTCGCAAGAAGAGTTGGCATATGAAATGCAAGTAAGGGGTCTTCCAATTGCGAACGTGGACGTAATGAGGAAATCATTAAGGTCGTCGCGACTCTTAGAGCGTAGGGGTTTGGTCGGGGTGAACGCGGATTACCCGCTCACCTTCGAAGAAGACTGCGAAGCTGTGGAAGCTAAGGCCGCCGAAAGTAAGAAGTTGTTAGAAAGTAGGCCGACAGACCCTAAGTCGTCGGACTACTTGAAGATTCTAACAAAGATAGAATGGGCGTTGGGGCGTATGGATAGGGCGCGGGACGAAGGAAAGGATGACCTTAATATAAAGATGGCAATAAAGAACGAGCTGCTATTGCTACTTTCGGACCTAATGGACGGAGGTAGTGAGGAACAAGATATTCCTGAAGTTAACACCGATTCAGGGCGGGGGAATTCAGACCCTGTACACGGTAATGATCTAGACCCAGTGCGTGGTAATGATCCAGATTCAGCGCACCATAATGAGCGAGTGGACAAGTGGGGGGTCAAATTTATTGGGGAACGTTGTGGGTCCTCGTTGAACGCTTTTCTAGAACGTGTCGAAGAACTTCGGGAGGCGCGAGGCATATCGGGAAGGCGCTTATATGGTTTAGGGCGGTTAGGTCGGAAATAGGTAGTTGGAATGAGTTGGTGAGGGAACTCAAATTAGAATTTTTACCACCGAATTATGACGATCTCTTACTTGATGAGATCAGGCGGCGCACACAGGGCTTGGAAGAGTCCATAGGTGTGTACGTCGCCACCATGCAAAACATGTTTAGACGATTGTCGGAACCCTTATCGGAGAAAAGAAAGCTAGCTGTTCTGCAGAAGAACCTAGCACCCTTGTATCAAACGCAGCTTGGTCTGGCCGATCCCAAGTCGGTCGAAGACTTGGTAGCGTTAGGTAGAAGGCTTGAGACTGTCCACTATCCAGTAGCCGTAGCAAAAATATTTTGGAACCGGACTTGGCATATGTCGCGGTTGAGGAACAGACGGTTGCAGTCGTTAGTAGGAAATAACAACCAGTTAGGCCCATTCGATGTTTCAATTGTGGGGAAGGCGGTCATATGGCTAGTTCATGTTCTGCTCGTAGGCGTTGCTTTGGATGTGGGGCTATAGGGGTTGTACGTAGGGATTGCCGGAGGTGTTCGGAAAACACCAAACGCGCTCTTGGGTCAGCAGGACGAGAGCGTCGTCGAAATTAGGTAGGTCGCCTACTGGCGACCAGTTGGTTTCGGATAGTGTTCGATTAGGCTTTACATTGGAAGCAAACGGCGAGGATAGACGTCCATATTTAGGGATTAGTATTTACGGTGTTAGGTTTTCAGCTTTATTAGATTCAGGGGCATCACGCATCATCGTTTGTAGGGAAGGATGGAATATCCTGAAAGGCTTAGGTGTAGGTTTAGAAAAGAGTAGAGTAGGGTCAGTAGCTTTAGCTAATGGTGCGGGAATAGAAGTGTTGGGAGTAGTGTCCCTACCAATAGTAGTACTAGAAAAGTCGGTCTTTTTGGAATGTCTCGTCATTCCAGCTCTACCACATGTGATGATCCTGGGTGCAGATTTTTGGGCACTCGCGGGAATAGTCCCGGATCTACGATCTAGCATGTGGAGTTTTTTGAAGTCAGGAGATATTGGCTTCGATAACAGCCCTAAAGGAGAAGTCAGACTTGGACAGATCCGAAGTTAGGGACTTAGAGCAATTGATTGAGGGTATTTTTCGAAAGATGCCAGAGAGCCTAGGATTAGGACGTCAGCCGAACCTATAAAACAGAGATATTACCCGGTTTCTCCTGCTATGCAGGATCAGACGTTCATTTCGTCTACATTGGACAAACTTCGCGATGCGAAATACTTGACTTCGTTAGACATCAAGTCGGCCTATTGGCAGATCCCGGTGGAGAAGGGATCACGCCCACTCACAGCTTTCACGGTTCCTAATAGCGGTTTTTTCCAGTTTAAGCGAATGCCTTTCGGGTTACACAATGCACCGGCGACGTGGCAGAGGTTCATCGACAGCGTTCTTGGTGCCGATCTCGAGCCACACGTCTTTGTGTATCTCGACGATATTATTATCGTCACGAATTCGTTCTCGAAACACCTTGAGATACTGGAAGAGGTCTTTAGGCGTTTGTGTGAGGCAGGGCTGAAGGTCAGTCGGGAAAAATGCAATTTTTGCAGACCTTCACTAAAGTTCTTGGGATATGTCGTCGATAGGAATGCCTTGCATGTAGATCCGGAAAAGGTGGAGGGCATGGTTAGGATTCCAGCACCAAAGAATGTGAAAGAAGTTAGGAGTTTTATAGGAACAGTTTCGTGGTACCGGCGTTTCGTACCAAATTTTGCTAGTTTAGTTACGCCTTTAACAAACTTGTTAAAAAAAAGTAGGAAATTCGTTTGGACGGACGAATGTCAGGAAAGCTTTAGGAAAGCGAAAGAGTGTCTCGTGACGGCACCAATATTAACGTGCCCGGATTTTCATCGGCCTTTTGTGGTACAGACCGATGCATCGCACTTTGGAATAGGTGCAGTTCTTTCGCAGCAATTCGAGGAGGGTGAGAAGGTAGTTTGCTATTTAAGTAGGTCTTTGAATAGGTGCGAACGTAATTACTCTACAACAGAGAAGGAGTGTTTAGCAGTTCTGTGGGCGATAGAGAAGTTGCGAGCGTACATCGAAGGTGTTCGATTCAGTTGGCCGTGGTGGACCCTACCCATTTTGGTTGTCTTACCTAGCAGCCTTAGGAAATGGCTTACGGTTCTTCAAATCATAAGGATATTTCCTTGGAGGTAAGGGTGGGATTTGTTGCGGTAAAATTTACCACAACAAGGACCACTCTATGCGCATTCCTTCGCTCCCTCTTCTCTTCCATTGCCTCTGCAAAATTCTGGGAAAAGTGGAGTTCAGCCATGGTCCCACCAGCCAGAAGCGACCGACCACGAGTTAAACGAGAAGACACATACATGAGACAGGGACAGCCGATACCGAGCGACACTGCAACACAAACAACAAGATCACAAATACAATTACACGAAACACATAATCACGACATCGAGAGGAGGGGACGGACAGGCCCAAGAGTACGAGGAGAACGAACATATAAATCTATACATATACAATACCTACGAACATTCGGCGATCGAAGAGAGAGAACGGACGGTCCCAGAGCGAAACATCTAACAACACTTCACAAACTAGGCTTAGATGACAACGTTTACCAATACACCACAAACTACGACAACTTGACAGCGAGAGAGAGAGAGAGAGAGAGAGAGAGAGACAGAGAGGACGAACGGTCCTATAATACAGTACGACGCATCAGAACACATCGTAACATCACGAGGCGTTACACTCACCTACACAACATACTAACACGATACTGCGAAGAGGAACGTACTATCGCAACACAAATACATAAACGTCACACTCATCCACTCAACACACCAATACGATACTGCGAGGAGGGACGGACTATCCCTACTCGCAACACAATCACATACTCAACACAAAACATCACATAACAATCAGCACCAACTTCGCACTGACAGAGAGAGGACGGGCGGTCCTTACACATATACATCAACGACGATACATTGAAAATGACCAAGAGCTGTGACGCACCGACCAAAGCGGATTCTGGAGGAGATCATCAATGGCCGAGAGCCCAACCTATCTCATGACTTTTGTGCGGGGTGGCACGTCATCAGCTCGTCCCCATTCCCGAAATCTGCGCGAGATTCCACCGGAATAAATTAAGTTTTCGTGATAGTTTGACACCCGGGTCCTCAATCGCTTCTTTCTTCTCGCTCGGGGTCCAACGAAAGCCTTTGTTTGACAAGGTATTTTTGAATAAACTTTTAACCTCTGCATCCTTTCTTTTCCTCCTTTTTGCAAATACTTCAGTGGGAGAATGCCCACTTTCAATAATTTGAGAGTAGTGGTGACGACATTCACTTGGGTATTGAGCACGTAGTTGCCAGAGTAGTTTAAGGGAAATGCCTCACTCGACCCGCTGAACTGCCTTGGGTGGCGAATTTGGAGAGTCAGGGGAAATGATATAGATAACGACTAGCGGAGGTTCAAAAACGGTTGCCTTCTCCAGCAAATGAGCGGAGCTTGGCGAACAAAGCCGTGATTAGACCCGCTATGGCGGAAAAGCGGAAATCTATGCATGTGTGCGAGAGACTCTCGGGTTGAGTGGGCAGAGTACGAAGTTGAACAACTACTTCTTGGTTGACCACTGACAGTGCCGGATTGAGGCAGAGTTAATAATATCAAAGTGAGGAGTAGTGCCGAGTAGTTTTTTTTTAAAAAGAAAAGAGTGATAGCGAGGAGGAGGAAAAGAGTGATAGTGAGGAGGAGAAAAATAGGAACAGCCGAGCCATAAAAATAGCGAGGAGAAGGAAGCTGAGTCCCCGAGGAAAAAAGATAAGTTTTCTCTTTTAATATTTTTTTTCTGGTGCGTTTAGTGGGAAATTGTTCTCTATTGTTTCGGTTCGATCTCGTTCCGCAATCTTCCCGGAAAAAGCGGGACCCGCGACGCATTAAGATTAAATATTTTCCATTTGACCAGTAACTTTGTTTTCTTTTTCCTTTTTTTTTAAACCACTTTTGCATAATATACCCTTGTGTAAACTTCCTTCTGAAGTTTACACGTAGTTGATAATTTTCTTTAATAAAACTGCCGTCGCTCAAACTGAGCTTTATAACGAGGTAACACTTGCGTTTGATTTTTCTTTCCAGTTTCCCCGATCATAATTTCCATTCCCAAAGGTTTCCTGGTCTTCCTTCAATTCCAAAGACCTGGTGGCGCCCCTTTCTCTTTCCCACACACACGTTGTTTGATTTTCCCTTTCAGCGAACCCACCCCAGCTGAGTGGCCGGTGAGCAGCTTCCAACGAGCTGCAGTTGCACTTGACCTTCTTCGGTGGGATCATCTGTGGCTATTTTGACGTTTCGCCACCGATCGACCACCACGTTGTTATTTTTCTCTCTGGAGTCTAATTTGGTAATTTCATCTATCAGGTGGTGTCGGATTTTCTTTTTCCTAATTGTTTTTTTTTATTCGCGGAATAAGTGCAACACTGCCTTGTCATCCCCCTTGAGACTTACGAGGATGTGAGCACTGATTGAGAAATTCAAGCAGGAATGCTCAACGATGGCAAAGCTCTCGGAGGACAACGAGAAAAATAGAAAAAGATGGGTCAAAAAGGTGGATGGGTAAGTTTGGGAGGGATGGAACGGATAAGGAATTTCGCGCAATATTTGCACGCAACACAATGAAATCAATCTCAATTGTATCCACACCGCCTATATCCAATGAAAACAAAAATCATTAGAGGGCTTTAATAGAGTTATGTACCTATTGTACTTTGCAATACAGAGTATTTATTTTTTCTTACAATTTACGAAACAAGTGCTGTGTTATCGGTAAATGCAAATGTAAATTGATACAACGACCTTCATTCAAGAAGCTTTTGTGGAATGCTTCTTTTATTTTTTTTCATAGTGCCAACCATTGTAATTTCTTTTGACAACAATTTTCCACAAATTTCATACGAAAAAAAAATTAGTCATTGTTATGATAGACCTTTCAAACCGTCAACGAGATCCAAAAGAACACTCTCGCCTTGTCTTTTATCTCCAATAGATTTTCCCAAGTATGGTTGAATTTTCCAATCATAGCATGTATAGAAGATACCAGTAACCAGAACTTTAATTCATATTTCACTTGTATTGCCAAATATAAATCATAGTTATAAACAACATTTTCTTCTGGCTCAAATTCGTCATCGCTGTCTCCAGAAATCATCACAATAATCACCGTCATTCAAAAATGCTCTCATTTCTTCAACTGGGAGATATGTATGTATGTATCTTGGAAATGACATTTTATATGAAAGCCACCAATTTCCCATATGTGTAAATCTACGCACGAGGGTAGACAACGTAATTTTAGCAATAACAACCGTTATAAATTTCTTTTTCATGGGGAATGTTTTTTTTCTTTGTAAAATAAGGGTTTTAATAAAGTCAAAAAATTTCGAAATTTTTCAATTAGTGATTTTTGAGAAAAATTAGAAAAGAGATTGTATTTGTGTAGTTTTGTACACAAGGGTGGGATGAAGGTTAATGTAATAAACAACATAAGTCTCCAAATTCTTAGTTGATACTTGCAATATACGACCACATATGTATATAAAATCATTCTCCAAAAAACAAATGGAAAACCAACTACAGTTTAAAACATACAGAAAATATGGCTATAACCTCGAACGTTTGAGGATGTTACATGTAAAATTTTATCAAAATCGGTTTTTTGAATCTGAATGCCTAAATATTTGGTCTTAACAAAATTTTTCGGTTTCATATAATTTAATGAAATTATGAAAAAGTGGGCGGATTTAAAAAATTTTTACACTTGTACTGTATCTTTTTCTCAGAAGGCCAGATATGAAATTTCATCGTCCTAGCTCAAAATTTAACGCCCAAAAAGCGGTGATTTCGCAATTGATGCTGATCACGATACTTTATAGGGTCTATCTCGATTATTTCTCTATGTTACAAACTATGTGTCAAACTTAATATACCCTTAGGATAGGGTATAAAAAAGTTCTTAAAAAGGCTTTTCTTGTCAGTTATACTCTTGGATATTGGTCAAACGATTGCGAGAGGCACTGAAAGAACTTTTGGGGTTGTCTGGGAATCAAACTTCGAACTTCTAGCTCAGTGGTCTGACGCACTAACCACTGAGCCACTAATCGGAAATTTCATATATATGTATAAGAATATGTACACATGTTTATACGTACATATGTATGTATCTATATCGATTTACTTTTTGGGGTACTCCAACCAAATCACTTTATTTTATGTAAACACTTAAAACACTTAAAATTTAAAAGTCTTATTCCTTGGAACGTTGTTGAATCTAATTTAAATGGTTCCATAAACCATAATCGCACTATCCCCGGAACTTAGAAAGTATAAATTAAATGTCAAAACATGTCATGACATGTCATGTCAACATGGGAAAATCTCCGCTTGGATAAAAAAAAAATCAATGTTCTAGTTTGCTGGGTAAACTTATCTAAACCATTGCAACCCCATGAAAAGCCACATGACAACACGAGAATACATAAGTTGTCCCTCTATACCACCAACCAAACAGCTAACGTAAGCAAACCCGAAAATACATATGTACATATATAAATTTCTCCAATCGATACCATTGTCAAACGGATTTGATTTATTTTTCTCCATTAGATTTCCTTTGGGATTGTTGTGAATGTAAAGTGTTATCCTTCACGAGTCTATTTTGAACTTTTACACAAAAACATGGTTTTAGTTAGAAAAAGGGCAGCATACAAAAGCCATCTATTTCCCTCCACTTTTACTTAATTACTCTATCGGTGCTTTTGTGTAGGGTTGAAATAAATCAGACAAAGAGAAATGTTTAAATACCACATGAGTACGACCTCTGAGTTATTACCACGAAGGCACTCCGATGGGAAACTAACACCATTTATCATTTTAATGCAACAGAAGAGAATTGTAGCTTTCGTGGAATTTTACCTCATAGCAAATTTATAGCAACGTAGACAACATAATTGTTTTGACTTCTCCTCTAAGCTATATTTTATACCAAACTGGCAACATAAGACGACCTTACCAATAATTAATCCAGAGATATTGTAACCCATAATGGAAAGAGTAATCACATAAATTACATTGAATTGCAATTGCGGGTCTGTTTTGGTAAACTGACAGGTAGCTATACCCGACGTGAAGGATATATAATTAAAATTAAATTTAATGATATGGAAGTCCAGAGATATGGAAGATGGGTCTAGAAATGATATGAATGGAATGGCGTGGCAAGTAAATGGCCGCAAGTAAATCTTTAATCACATTTTTACACAACACGCACATAACATTTAGCAATAGGTAATGGGGTGCGGAATTATATTTATAAGTTGCCGGTAAGTTCTTTCTTATTTATTATTTGTACGATCTATTTTGCATGTTATCTACTCGTATAAAATAAAATCTTGCATTTTCCATGAACTGTTCTGGTCCAAGTTATATGAAGCTTTTACCACCAATGGATATTTTAATCAAACTTAGCAGTTCTATAATAGACAAGTAAAAAAAGTGGGTCTACCAATTTTGTCTGTCTGTACGCTCGACTACAACCTAAACATTTAGACGGGTTTCCTTTAAACTTTATATCTTGTATCTCTGGGTGGATGGCTGGATGCTGTAGGAATAGGTAAGCACTGACTGGCATCAATATGGCGACGTCCAGTGTTGTAACTGTTACTGCGCATCAATTGTGCTTATTTTACCTCCTAGTGGTAGCCTTCGGGTACTAGTTGGTGTCCATCCGGACCCGACTTGCTGAACTTATAAGCGCGAGTGTTGAACAAGAGAAAATAGCAGCGACAGCGGACGAAAATAAATGCGACAGCGGACGAACTCTCTCGATGGAGGCAACGGTGGCGTCACAGCTTCAAACAGAAGCATAACACTCTATCTGGGCTAGTTCGACATATTCGGAGCTCAGGCCGAGAAAGATGTTTGGCCTGTGGGTGATAGGCAGTAGTTCGGATGTGATGGACACCTATTAGTTTGGTAATGTTAGAAAACAATCTGGAGGTAAATTGTGTACCACGATCAGTTGTTAGCGAAGATGGTACACCGAAAAGAGAAATGTATTGATACACAAAAGTTTTAGCCACTGTATCCGCCGTCGTATATTTAATTGGAAAGGCTTCAGGCCATCGCGGAAAACGATCTACTATGGTATATATTGAAAACCACAAGATAATGGAATTGGCCCAACTATATCCAAGTGGAGATGTTCAAATCTACCACTAGTAGTGTTAAATTTCTGAAATTCTGTTCGTGTATGCCTATGAACTTTTGACTTGTGACAGGATATACAGCCTTTTGTCCAAATCCCCACATCTTTGTTAATACTTACTTACTTAGGTGGCGCTACAGTTCGGGGTGAACCTGGGCCTCAACTGTCTTTGTTAATACTAGGCCAAAAATAACGCTCTGCTATTAACTTTCGTGAGGCCCGAATTCCTGGGTGTGAAAGGCTGTGTAGTCTATCAAATACTAATCTCCACAGTGAGGCCGGTACAAATGGTCTAATTTTGCCAGTGCTTGTCTCGCAAAGCATTTGTTGGTCTATCATGGGAAACTTAATAAATTCAAGTTTAATGCTGTTATTCTGATTTCGGTCTTTTAAATATTCTGCTATTTGTTCATCAGATTCTTGGTCTGATATAAACCTCTTGTAATCAATATCGAAACTTATTGAACAATTTTCACAAGGACGCGAAAGCAAGTCAGCCACAACATTATGCTTCCCGCTAATATGATAGATCTTATCTGTGAACTGAGATATATATTCCAGATGCCGGGTCTGCCTCGGACTCCGATCTATTTTAGAGTTTATAGCTGTAGTGACGGGCTTGTGGTCCGTAAATACCACGACAGATCGTCCCTCAACAAAGTGTCTAAAATGTTTAATTGCCAAATAAATAGACAAATGTTCACGATCGAATGCCGAGTATTTTATTTCAGTCGAAGACATTTTTTTAGAGAAAAATGCTAAAGGCTGCCAGCATTTCTTAAAATATTACTGAAGAACCGCCCCGACTGCGGTATTAGACGCATCTGCAGTTATACTTATGGGTACATCGTTCCTAGGGTGAACTAATAAGGTAGCTTTTACTAACTGTTGCTTAATTTTCTCAAAATTATCTTGGCAATCATTCGGTCACGTAAAAGTTAGCTTTGTTTTAGGAAGCTTTTGTAGAAAATATAAGTGAGACTAGATAGGTGTAAGTAGATCAGCAAGATTTGGTAAAAACCGATGGTAATAGTTTACCATACCAATAAATCCCTGAATCGATTTGATTGAAGTGGGTTGTTTAACTTCCAAAACAGCATTAACTCTGCTTCCCGAAGGAAGAATGCCACCTTTAGAAATGGAGTACCCCAAAAATTCAAGGGTCTTACTACCGAAAATTCATTTCGACGGTTTAATAGTTAGTCCAAATTTGGATAACCTCTCAAATGTTAACTGCAAATGATCTTTATGTTCTTTTTCATTGCGGCTAGCAATTAATATGTCACCTATATAGACAAAAAAAAGTCTAAACCGCAGGTAACCTCGTTCATAAACGTTTGAAAGGTTTGGCTAGCATTCCGAAGACCAAACCCCATTCGAGGAAACTCATACAACCCAAAAAGGCGTTATTATGGCTGTTGTGTTGATGTCTTCCTCCGCAATAGGAATTTGGTGATATGCTCTGAACAAATCTATTTTCGAGAAAATTTCACATCCCATCAGTCGCATAGTGAAATCCTTTATATGAGGTATTGGATACCGGTCAGGAACAGTGACGGCATTGAGTCGCCTGTAGTAACCACAAGGTCGCCAGTCTCCAGTATCCTTTTTAGGCACTAAATGCAGTGGAGAAGAAACTGGTGAGGATGAAGGACGACATATATTGAGCTCAACCATGTTATTAAACTCAAGCTTTGCCGTGCGATGTTTGCTTGGGTCAAGCCGTCTTGGCCTGCAACACGGCAATTGTCCCTTGGTTGAAATGTGGCGGACTACAGAATGTTGAGCAGGTGCATCGAAGGAAGGAGAAGCTGTTAAAACAGGAAACTTTTTAAGAAGATGGGCATATTCGTTATCCCTTGCGTATGCTATTGGAGTTGGAGTATTATATTTCCCACTGCAAGTTTCGATGAACAGTGAAGTGATAGTGTCAAGGATTTTCTTTCTTTTTAAATCGACAATAATTCCGAATTTAGACAGAAAATCTGCACCTATAATTGGTCTATTAACTTTTGCCACAATAAAGTTGTATTTAAATTTTCGACGCAAACCTAAATCTAGTTCCAATAATTTGCTTATGTAGGTAGGAATATGTGTTCCATTGGCTGCTGCCAAACAGAAATTTGGAGTTTGTTTACATGTTTTTATCTGAAGTTTGTTTATGTGTACACACGACAAATCAGCACCCGTGTCTATGAAAAAGTTTAAATTGCTCAACTTATCCCTAACAAATAGGCGGCTATTACAATTCAACGATCCACTGTTTGCCGCTACAACGGTGGATGAACTTAGTTTGTTGGACTAAAATTGCTTGAATTATTGGCTTTATTACCGAACTTGTGATGGTACCAACTTGTTCTGCTTAGAGCGAAATCTTGAACCAGAACGTGAATTTGAGCGTTGCCTGTGACCAGCATTAAATCGCTGTCTGTTACCTTGACTGGATCGATGTCCATCGGGGTTACCAATATGCCGTTTGGTTATGCATAAACTTTGCGCATGCACTTGACAACAAAATGAAACGAGGGAATCACACTTGTGGTAAAACAAAACTTGTTTTATTGCAATCTTAAACGCAGTAGATCTCCAGACCAACTGACTTACTTAATTCTAACTTAAATTACTGAAGCGTACATTTCGTTCTTTTTTATTTTTATCTACGTAGTACATGTGTAGGAGTGAGTGCATAAGACATTAATACATTAATGTTTTGTAGTACATAGCTAAAAGCTTTTCGTTTTTTTATGAGCACAGGGTGACTCTACAGTATAAAAATGTTTGAAAACTTCTGTTTTTGTCACACATATTTTGCAAATTTGATTTTGTGATTTTTAAAATGTTTTTTTCTTGGTTCTGAATAAAATTTACAACTTTCTGTCACGCCGTCCTTTTTGGCGGGAAAGGGGGCATACGTATTAGTATGGTTGATTTCGCCTCCTCGCAGTCGATTCAGCTACCAGAGCGAAAGGAGTCACATCCAGCGCTCCAGCAGCCTCCCTCGTTGATTCTCTCATTCGACACTCGATATTATGTTAGTGGGGAAATTTTCAGGACTGTTCGATTTAGAAACTTAGTGATTGCTTAGGTTCGTACCTAGCCCTCCCCTACATTCAGGACATTGTACCAACTACAATTCCCCTGAGGACCTACCATTTGGAGTGATAGATTACAAAATAAAACGCGAGCTCTACCTACCAAGTAAGCCTTCGTAAGAGTTAACAAACATGGGAGAAACCCAGGAAGTCGGACACTACCCTTTACATTTTCGATTTTGGGTTTGGCACTTATTTTTTTTTAGGATGGCAAACTGTAGCGTTATTGATATCCTGTGATTGATGTGGTCAGGACGAGTCTCAAGGCGGTTTGCCTGGCTCTTTCCTGCTTCAGGCTACCTGGCCTGGCTCCGGGGATACCTGCTTTGTCATCCTTCTTGAGGTTTAACGAAGATGTAAGCACCAATTGAGAAATTCAAGCAGGATTCAAGGAGGACAACGGAAAAAAGAAAAAAAAGATGGGCCCACAAGAAAAAAGGTGGATGGGTCAGGTTGGGAGAGATGGAGCGGTTTCCTCTCATCATAATATGTTTTCAGATCTTTAACGTGCCATGTACCCTTTTCATTGCCGCTGTCATCTTGTAAGTTATACTTCCAGGGAGATACCCTTTTTCGTATATAGAAAGGGCCGACGTACTTCGGGGCCAGTTTCGCCGCATAATAGTTTGCCGCATTAGAAAGGCGCCAAACCAACTCATTCGGGAGGTATTGCACGTCCCTCCGTCTGAGATTGTAGGTTTGCGCCGCCTTCTTGGTTGCCGTCGCTAACTTATCGCAAATGTCTTTCCTAAGCTGGCGAAATTTCTTCGCTACCTCTGCCATCTCCGTGACCCTTCCTACACTTCCTACACTTACATCCCTATTGTTACGTGGAAATATTGCGCGAAATTCCTTATCCATTCCATCCCTCCCAACCTGACCCATCCACCTTTTTCACCCATCTTTTTCTATTTTTTTTTCGTTGTCCTCCGAGGGCTTTGCGATCGTGGAGCGTTCCTGCTTGAATTTCTCAATCAATGCTCACACATTCGTTAAGGCTCAAGGAAGATGACAAAGCAGATATCTCGGAGCCAGGCTAGCCTGAAGCAGGAAAAAGCCAGGCAGACGGCCTGAAAGCTCATCCTGACCACCTCAAATAGTAACTCTTAACTTTGCCTTTTGAAATCCTAAAATAATTGCTAAACCCAAATCGAAATTGATAATGTAAAAGGTAGTTTCCGGCTTACTGGGTTTCTCCCTTGTTTGTTATGTCTTACGGAGGCTTACTTGGTAGTTAGGGCACGCGGTATATTTTATAATCTATCCCTCCAATTGGTAGGTCCTTAGGGGAATTGTAATTGGTATAAGGTCTTGAATGTAGGGGAGGGCTAGGTACGAACCCAAGCAATCACTAGATTTCGAAAACAAACAGTATTAAAAATTTCCCCACTATCGTGATATCGAGTGTCGAATGAGAGAATCAACGAGGGAGGCTGCTGGAGCGCTGGATGTGACTCCCTTCGCTCTGGTAGCTGAATCGACTACAAAGAGGCGAAATCAACCATACTAATACATGTGCACCCTTTCCCGCCAAAAAGACGGCGCGGCAGAAAGGCATGAATTTTATTCAAAACCGGGAAAAAAACATTTTAAAAATCACAAAATCGAATTTGCTAAATATGTGTGACTAAAACCGAACTTTCCAAACATTAGTCAAGTCGTAATGGACATCATCAAATGGCTGAATTCGCCTCAACTGTGTGTATGTGTGAGTGTGTGAATGCGAAAGGGGTGGATCTGCCAACCCAGCGAACCCACTGCTTGGTTTATCGTGTCCAGTGAAGGACGTCACGTTAGTGAGGAGGATCTTTTTCATTTAAAAAAAAAAATAATAATTTAAGAAAAAAACATACAGAAAAGCTACAATCCGTTTGTATTGTAGGGAATCTGAATACCTAAATATTTGGACTTAACAAAATTTTTCGGTTTCATATAATTTAGTGAAGTTATAAAAAAGTAGGCGTGGCAGTGGGCGGATTTAAAAATTTACACTTCTACTGTATCTTTTCGTCAGAAGCCCGGATATGAAATTTCAGCGTCTAGTTGAAAATTTAAGGTTCAAAAATCGGTTTTGTGATGAAAACGCCCCCAAAAAGTGGGCGTGGCCAAAACTTATGTATGAGTGGATTGTAGGGAGTCTGAATGCCTAAATATTTGGTCTTAACAAAATTTTTCGGTTTCATATAATTTAATGAAGTTATGAAATAGTGGACGAGGCAGTGGGCGGATTTAAAAATTTACACTTCTACTGTATCTTTTCGTCAGAAGCCCAGATATGAAATTTCAGCATCCTAGTTGAAAATTTAAGGTTCAAAAATCGGTTTTATGATGAAAACGCCCCCAAAAAGTGGGCGTGGCTTTTGTATGAGTAAATTGTAGGGAGTCTGAATGCCTAAATAAAGTTATGAAAAAGTGGGCGTGGCAGTGAGCGGTTTTAAAAAATTTTTACACTTGTACTGTATCTTTTTTCTCAGAAGCCAAGATATGAAATTTCATCGTCCTAGCTCAAAATTTAAGGCCCAAAAAGCGGTGACAATCGATTTCGCTATTGATGCTGATCACGCATATTTATACTTTATAGGGTCTATCCCGATTATTTCTCTATGTTACAAACTATGTGTCAAACTTAATATACCCTTAGGATAGGGTATAAAAAGAAATATCCCCACAGTAAAAAAAATAAACAAAAAAAAAAAAAATAGAAAAGGAAAAAAATGATAAAACACCTACTTGGGGTCCAGGGTACAAACAACCTGGATAATTTTGACGACGATGAATTTTCTTCTTCCAACAGGAATTCGTTGGTACTCCGCTGGTAGGGTAAAAGGGTTTCTGGATGGCTCGATAAACCTAGACACTGGGAAGGAAAATCACACCAAAGTAGAAGTTCGAAAAAGAAAAAAAAAACATACAGAAAAGCTACAATCCGTCTGGAACGGATCGTATGATACCCTATCCTCATCTCTATAAAGCGGGCATGGCCAAATTGCATATTGTACTCAAATATAGCTATAATGTCGAACGTTTGAGGATGTTACATGTAAAATTTTATCAAAATAGGTTTTTTGATGATAACGCCCCCAAAAAGTGGGCGTGGCCAAAACTGTTGTATTGGTGAATTGTAGGTAATGTAAATACCCAAATATTTGGTCTTAACAAAATTTTTCGGTTTCATATAATTTAATGAAGTTATGAAAAAGTGGACGAGGCAGTGGGCGGATTTAAAAATTTACACTTCTACTGTATCTTTTCGTCAGAAGCCAAGATATGAAATTTCAGCGTCCTAGTTGAAAATTTAAGGTTTAAAAATCGGTTTTATGATGAAAACGCCCCCAAAAAGTGGGCGTGGCTTTTGTATGAGTAAGTTGTAGGGAGTCTGAATGCCTAAATATTTGGTCTTAACAAAATTTTTCGGTTTCATATAATTTGATGAAGTTATGAAAAAGTGGGCGTGGCAGTGAGCGGTTTTAAAAAATGTTTACACTTGTACTGTATCTTTTTTCTCAGAAGCCCAGATATGAAATTTCATCGTCCTAGCTCAAAATTTAAGGCCCAAAAAGCGGTGATAATCGATTTCGCTATTGATGCTGATCACGAGTATTTATACTTTATAGGGTCTATCTCGATTATTTCTCTATGTTACAAACTATGTGTCAAACTTAATATACCCTTAGGATAGGGTATAAAAAGAAATATCCCCACAGTAAAACAAATAAACAAAAAAACAAAAAATAGAAAAGGAAAAAAATGATAAAACACCTACTTGGGGTCCAGGGTACAAACAACCTGGATAATTTTGACGACGATGAATTTTCTTCTTCCAACAGGAATTCGTTGGTACTCCGCTGGTAGGGTAAAAGGGTTTCTGGATGGCTCGATAAACCTAGACACTGGGAAGGAAAATCACACCAAAGTAGAAGTTCGAAAAAGAAAAAAAAACATACAGAAAAGCTACAATCCGTCTGGAACGGATCGTATGATACCCTATCCTCATCTCTATAAAGCGGGCATGGCCAAATTGCATATTGTACTCAAATATAGCTATAATGTCGAACGTTTGAGGATGTTACATGTAAAATTTCATGAAAATCGGTTTTTTGATGAAAACGCCCCCAAAAAGTGGGCGTGACCAAAACTGTTCTATGGGTGAATTGTAGGGAATCTAAATACCCAAATATTTGGTCTTAACAAAATTTTTCGGTTTCATATAATTTAGTGAAGTTATGAAAAAGTGGGCGTGGCAGTGGGCGGATTTCAAAAATTTTTACACTTGTACTGTATCTTTTTCTCAGAAGCCCAGATATGAAATTTCATCGTCCTAGCTCAAAATTTAAGGCCCAAAAAGCGGTGACATACGGACGGACGGACGGACGGACGGACGGACGGACGGACGGACGGACGGTCATCGCTCAATCGATTTCGCTATTGATGCTGATCACGAATATATATACTTTATATGGTCTATCTCGATTATTTCTCTATGTTACAAACTATGTGTCAAACTTAATATACCCTTAGGATAGGGTATAAAAAGTGATTGTAGCGGAGAATTACCGCATCCACACCGTACAGGATAGATTAATAGGATTCAGGATTTAGAGGACTCCTAAGTGGAAGGATAGAGGAGTCAGGACTTAAAAGAAAAAAGATAAGTAGAGTTTGTTTTTTTGTTTTCGTTTTTTTTTAATCGTACCCTGGTTTTTGCTACGCGATATAATTTTATTAATTTAAAACTCTTGACACTTTGTCATTTTGTGGCCATTATTGCTCCAA